>JARBWK010000011.1:55709687-56228089 GCA_030556195.1 Anolis apletophallus | reverse complement strand
GACATCCAACCCAGACAAACGGGCTCTACTTCACCGAATTCAAACCCCTAACATCGGAAGAGGTGAAAAAGCTGGTGGCCCGGGGCAAGGGCTACGACCTGCCCCACGGACCCTTGTCCATCGCATTTAGTCAAGTCCTGCATAGATACCATACTGGACGCCCTGGTGGACCTGGTGAACCTCTCATTGGACACAGGCTCCTTCCCCGAGTCCCTGAAGGAGGCTAGAGTTAGCCCTCTTCTGAAAAAGGCGAACCTCGACCCCAATGAACCGGCAAACTACCGCCCTGTCGCTAATCTGCCCTTTCTGGGGAAGCTATTGGAGCGAGCAGTGGAAAACCAGCTGCGGGACTTCTTGGAACGATCCGGGGCCTAGACCCGTTTCAGTCAGGCTTCCGAGGCGGCCACGGCGTCGAATCCGTCCTAGTAGCAATCACAGATGACATCCGCCGCCAGTTGGACGGAGGGGCTCGGCAGTCCTAGTCCTCCTTGACCTAACTGCGGCCTTCGACACCGTTGATCATGATTTGCTGCCGCCGCTTGGCGGCCTCTGGGATCAAGACAAGGCCCTGACCTGGCTAGGATCGTTTTCTGCGGGGTCGCTCGCAGCGGGTCGAGTGGCAGGGCCAGGTCTCCAGGAAATGTGGGCTGGAGTGTGGGGTTCCGCAGGTGCCATCCTGTCCCCACCCTTTTAACATCTACGTCCAGCCCCTGGCCGGTATCGCTAGAAGCCACGGTTTCAACTGTTATCAATATGCCGATGACACGCAGCTGCTGCTGAAGCTCGACCCAGGGTGCTGTCGGTACCAGAAAGCTTTAGCCGGGGCTGAAGGCGGTCACAAGCTGGCTCAGAGCACACAGGCTAAAGATCAACCCAGCGAAAACGGAGATCCTCTGGCCCGGCCGACCCGAGCCCCCACTCTCCACTACCACCCTTTGAGGCGAGCCCTTGTCCGTAGCCCCGGCGGTAAAGAGCTTAGGAGTACTCTTGGACGAGAAACTAAAAAATGGGACCAGCCTACCTGGGCGATCAGCTGACAGACCAACGCTGCGAAAGACCCGCACGCGTAATAAACGGCGTCCGGTTAGCTATCCCTGGGGTGAGAGAGGCCCGGCTGACAGAGACCCGTAGAAGAGCCTTCTCGGTGGCGGCCCCTACGATCTGGAACTCGCTCCCGCCTGCGCTCAGGGCCACACTGGCCCGGCCAGTTTTCTGGCTGGCCTGAAAAGCTGGCTCTTCCGCCAGGCTTTCGGGGACTGAACTGGATGGATGGCAGAGCCTTCTACGGCTCATATCTGCTGTTTTAACTGATGTATCTGTGTTTTTAAAGGATGTAAGTCGCCCGGAGCACCATTGGTGGAGGGCGACTCACAAGTAATAAAGTATTATTATTATTATTATCATTATGAATATAATATTAATAATTTAATAATAAAAAATAATAATGATAATGAAAAAAGATGGCTGTGGCTCACAAATGGAACTTGGACAAAAGAGGCGGTGGGCCTGATTCTTGCAGCCCAAAAACAGGCAATTAGAACAAATACCATCAAAGCCAGAATTGAAAAGTCAATAATAGATCCCAAGTGTGGACTCTGCAAGGAAGCAGACGAAACGATGGATCACATCCTCATCTGCTGCAAGAAGATCGCGCAGATGGACTACAAGCAGTGGCACAACACTGTTGCTCAGATGATTCATTGGAATTTGTGCCACAAACACCATCTGCCTGCGACAAAGAACTGGTGGGATCACAAGCCGGAAAAACTTACAGAAAATGAACACGTCAAACTCCTCTGGGACTTCCGAATTCAGACAGACACAGTTTTGGAGCACAATACTCCTGACCTCACGATCGTGTTAAAAAAACAAAGTATGGAGCGTTGATGTTGCAATCCCAGGCGACAGCAGGATTGAAGAGAAACAACTGGAAAAGCTGACACGATATGAAGATTTAAAGATCAAACTGCAAAGACTCTGACACAAGCCAGTAAAGGAGGTCCCAGTGGTGATTGGCACACTGGGCACAGTGCCTCGAGACCTTGGCCTGCACTTAAACACAATTGGTGCTGACAAAATCGCCACCTGTCAGCTGCAAAAGGCCACTCTACTGGGATCTACATGCATTATTCGCCGATACATCACACCGTCCTAGACACTTGGGAAGCGTCTGACGTGAGATCCAATACAACAGCCAGCAGAGTGACATTGTTTGCTGTGGACTTATCTTGTTACGTTTCAGATAATAATAATAATCTTTTATTTGAATACCGCTCCATCTCCCCGAGGGGACTCAGGGTGGTTTCTAGCATGATAAATCATTGCAATTACCAACACAAAAACATACAGAGTAATCATGATAAAACATAGACATCGTACTATATAACAATCATGCATTTTTAGAATTAAAAGCCAATTCAGTACCAATTCCATTGAGCAGCTGAGCTTCACAATGGCTAGGGCCCGGGGAAGTGGGTAAAGCGCAAGCATGGTCCTGCCTGATGGTCCGGGTGGGCCTGCTGCATAGCAGGGAAAACATAGGGCTGGGGAAGTGGGAAACGTGCAAAACAGGGCCCTAACTAATGGTTCTAACTCATTTCCAGGGCCTGCTGAATTGTTATAAGGGGGCTCGACCAGGACTAGTACAGGGAAGTAGCAGAGGGCCGGGGAAGTGGGTAGAGTACAGAGCAAGGATGGGGCCTGGGGTTAATCATTTCCAGAAGCCTGCTGGATCCACCAGGGTTTCAGGTCCTTGCAGAAGGAGGCAAGTGACGGGGCCTGTCTTATCTCCCTGGGGATGGCGTTCCAGAGACGAGGGGCCACCACTGAGAAGGAAGGCCTTCTCCCCGTCCCCACCAACCACGCTTGAGACAAGAGGAGGACCTCCCCGGTAGAACTAAGAGTTCACACCAGTTTGTGGGGGCCCAGAAATTTATCAAAAATTGCACTATATATATGTACAGCAAATTTATTTATTTACTTACTTTGCTTCTAGACCGCCCCTCTCAGCCCAAAGGCGACCCGAGGCGGTGTACAAATAGCAGGAACTGCTCAAGACAAACAAATCAACAATTATCAATACAATTTCAACATATACAATTTAGCATTTAACGTTAAAAACACAATATCAGCATCTCATTATTAAGTCGATTTCCAATTGCATCGTCATCGTTCCTTAGGTCTCTATTTGATAATCATACTACATTTGCAAATGCCTGGTCAAATAGCCAGGTCTTGACCTTCCTGCGAAATGTCAGGAGGGAGGAGGCTGATCTGATGTCATTAGGAAGGGCGTTCCAAAGCCGAGGAGCCACCACTGAAAAGGCCCCGTCTCTCGTCCCCGAGAGCAGGGCCTCTCCGGATGATCTTAAGCATCTTGAAGGTTCATAAGAAGAGATGCGTTCGGACATGTACGTTGGACCAGAACCGTTAAGGGCTTTAAAGGCTAAAGCCAGCACTTTGAATTGTGCCCGGTAGCAAACTGGTAGCCAGTGGAGCTGGCGCAACAGAGGTGTTGTGCGCTCCCTGAGTGCCACTCCTGTTATCAACCTGGCTGCTGTCCGTTGGACCAGTTGAAGCTTCCGAACAGTCTCCAAAGGCAGTCCCACGTAGAGTGCGTTGCAGTAATCTATACGGGATGTAACCAGAGCATGGACCACCGTGGCCAAGTCAGACTTCCCAAGGTACGGGCGCAGTTGGCGCACAAATAGCTGAAAACAATAAGAAACACTAGGCCTAGCCTGCTAAAAGTAATCCAAAAGCGTCTGGAATAATGCTCCGACCCGCGAGTTCCCAACTGTATGTAGAAAAGCCAGAGGAAAGTAGCAAGGGAAAAGCCCAAAGTAAGCCACGCTTTTGGGGATCTTTGTGCCCACGCGGCGCAACCCCCCACTGTTATTTGGAAGCATCTCCTCCTGTCAACGGCGGCTCCTCCAGCTGGCTTAGAGTGTTTGGGGTAAGATCATCACGTCCATTGGGTTGTTACCACTCAGCGCCACACAAAACATTGGAGTCCTGCTTTTGTGAAGAACTACATACAGAACTCATTTGAGGAGAAACTGTTGATTTGTTCATTTATTGTGGTTCTAGGGAAGAGCTGCTACTGATGGTGCAATGCATTTGAATTTGTATATATTTCCGTGTACCCTAATGCATATTATGCATGTATGTTCTTCATTGTATGATGTTATAGGCATTATTGCACGCACCTACAGGGCGTTTTTAGTCATCAACGCGCTTGTAAAAAGCGTGGGATGAGTCCTTCCTAAGAATCTTTGTTCGCGAAGTAATGCCGAGAGACAGGGTGTATGACTGCTAGATTACTTTTAGCAGGCTAGGCCTAGTGTTTCTTATTGTTTTCAGCTATTTGATGTACATATATATAGTGCAGTCTTTGAGCCATACTTTACTTTTGAGCTATGAGGGCGGGTCAATAAGTCCATGACTTTTTGAATTTCCTGCCTCTTAACTGAAAGGGCAACACTGCTCCTGTCAACAGGCATCTGTCAGTTGACTTCTGTCAAAATTTGAACAAGCTGCGTCATTTAGTTTGTGTTTGACAGCCATTGATAGCAGACTACCACGTGATTTGAGGAGAAAATGGGAAAAAAGTGAATTTTGTGTGCTCATTAAGCACAAACCAAGGCTAGGCTTGATAAATACTATGGGGACTCTGTACCATCAATTTCAATGGTAAAAAAAGTGGTTTACTGAATTTCGTTGTGGCCGAACGTTCTGGACTCCCAGTTGAGGTCTCTACACCCGAAACAATTGAAAAAATTCACGATATGGTGTTGGCCGATTGGAGATTGAAAGTGCACGAGATTGTGGAAGCCATAGGCATCTCACATGGCTCAGTGGTTTCAATTTTAAATGATCACTTGGGTATGAGAAAGCTTTCCGCAAGATGGGTGCTGTGTTTGCTCACAATCGACCATGCACACCTGTGCAGTTGCCATGGCAACAATCAATGAATTGGGATACGAATTGCTCCCTCATCTGCCCTATTCTCCGGATTTAGCTCCGAGTGAGTATTTCTTGTTTCCAAACCTGAAGAAATGGCTCGGCGGAAAGAGATTTGACTCCAACAATGAAATCATCTCACAAACAAATACCTATTTTGATGACCTCAACAAATGTTATTTTTTGGAAGGGATAAAAAAATTGGAGAAACGTTGGACAAAGTGTATAGAGCTCAAAGGAGACTACATCGAAAAATAAAATTATTTTTTATCCAAAAACCTGTGTTTCATTCTAAAAGTCACCGACTTATTGACCTGCCCTCGTAGCTTCCCAGTGATAGTTTGAGCCCAGAAATTTATCGGCAGTCAGTGGAGCTGCTTTAATAGGGGTGTACTGCGCTCCCTATAATTGGCTCCAGTTAGTTATTATAATATTTATAATAAAACAGTAATAGTAATAATAATAATTAGTAATAATAATAATAGGAACAGGAAGAGACCTTGAGAAAGCTGCAGCTGCCAGGCCATTCATGCTAATCAAGCTGGCAACATTCCCACTTGCCTCCGACAGACAAGTTGGAGTTCTTTGTTTCTCGCACCCTGGACATTATTCCACAGGGAGATATATATATACGGTATATATACAGTGTGTGTGTGTGTATATACACACACACACATACATATACACACACACATACATATACACACACACACACCCCACTGGCCTCGTGCCCAACAGACCTCACAACCTCTGACCATGCCTGCCATGGATGAGGGCTTTTTGTTTTCATATCAGGAGCGACCTGAGAAACTGCAAGTCGCTTCTAGTGTGAGAGAATTGGCCATCTGCAAAGATGTTGCCCAGGGGACTTCCGGATTACTGATGTTTGACCATCCTTGTGGGAGGCTTTTCTCATGTCCCCACATGGGGAGCTAGAGCTGACCGGGAGCTCATCCGTGCTCCCTGGATTCGAACTTCCAACCTGTCGGTCTTCAGTCCTGGCATCACAAGGATTTTAACCCATTGCACCACCAGGGGCTCCTATAGATGAGGGCGAAACATCAGGGGAGAATGCACCTGGAACATGGCCAGGCAGCCCAGAAAACTCACAGCAATCCAGGGATTCCGGCAATGAAAGCCTTCGACAACATCTCCCTTCCTTTTCTTCCAGGTGAAGAGCAAGCTTCCCCTCCTGAAGGCCATCATCCAATACGGTGAACCGCTCAAGGCGAAGAGACCCAACGTCTATTCGGTAGGGTTAGTTGGCTTTTGTTGGTTTGTATTTATTGATTTCCCCTGAAATTACTGTAATTTGCAAGCAGCTTTAATTGTAAGAATCTTTAAGGACTTGGTAGTCGCTGCTTGGCTCCCAGCTTCATGCTCAGGCACATCTGTGTCTTTGTCTATTATTATTATTAATAATAATAATTTGCTGCAATATTTTTTGTTATATGTATTATATTTATTGTACATTGCTATTTTTATTGTTATTATTATCATATAATATTATATTATATTCTCTTGAAAAAGTCTGAGATATTCCTGCAGCTGGTTTCGCGATTCTTTGTTTAGGCCTGGAAGGTAGCTTGTGCGGCAGCCTCTAGGGATTGAGAGCCTTGAAGATCTTTTCACAGCTTCTACATAAAGGTCATAGCCTTCTATAGATGGTTCTATATCAGAAATTGCTGCTTCCAAGTTCTCTGTAAACTTTGTCCAGTTAGCTTTATTGAAATTATATCTTCTGCAGAAAGGGACTTGGCAGCATATTGGTCTGTGTTGAGTATTAGGTATTGGGTTTAATACCCTTTTGATGCATTGGTGGACTATGCTGTCACTTACAAAAATCAGATCAGGGTTATAACCACGCTTCCATCGGCCACTATTAAATGATGGTGGTAATTTACTGTCATGGAGGAGGCTCATTTTACTATTGTCGGCCCACATTAGAACTGCCTCGCCATTCCTATCATCTTAGTTATGGCTATTGAAATCTCCCACAATAAAATGGGATTGATGGTTGTGGCAATTGGTTGGGGGCGTAAAATAGAAGTCAACCCCAGGTGGTTTATAGAGTGATGATATAATGCAGCTATTGAGTTCCAGAGATAGGATTTCAATGTTGTTCACTTCTGTGATAGAGGTTGCAGAGATTGCTACACCAGATCATACAAAAACGGCACCTCCATATTGCCTGTGAGGTCGTTCCACTGCCAGTTGCATTCCGAGGATTTTTGGTCTTCTCATTGTGATGTCTCTGTGTGTTTCCTGTATACATAAGGTGTCACACAAAATGTCCTCAGACATTTTGGCCAGTAGTTCTTCCTTAGCAAGTGACAAACCTTCTATATTAATAGACAAAATAGTTAGCAATTGTCTTTATAAAGACCTTTGGTGTTCCTCCATATGTGGAGGAAAACCACCCCCCAATTTAAAACGTTTCAAATGTTTAAAAGCAATGCTTTTGGATTTGGAAAGATCAGCCGTTTACAATAAATGTTGCCGGGGGACGCCCAACTGTATTTACTCAGTCTTCGAGGAGGCTGGATAGAACTCCTTGGGAATCTTGACATGTCTAAGAGCAGCCGAAGAGCCTGGCACTTGCTGAGACGCCTGGATAGTGACCCTCTGGTCAATTGTGGACATGCAAATGTAACACCAGACCAGATAGCACACCAGCTAATTCAGAACGGGAAAACCAACTGCAGGAAAGTAAAGGTGAAAATCAACAGGGCGCCAGAACTTGAAACCCACCAGTTGACATCCCCCATAAACCTGCAAGAACTCAGATAAGCTATTAAGCGATGTAAAACTGGTAAAGCACCTGGCCTAGATGACTTAACGATGGAGCAAATCAAACACTTGGGCCCCAAAGCTGAACACTGGCTTTTGAAATTTTACAATCAATGCTTAACACACAAACAGATTCCTAGACTATGGAGGAAAACGAAGATTATTGCCATTTTAAAACCTGGTAAAGATGCCTCTAATGCCAGGAACTACCGGCCTATCTCACTCCTATGTCATCTATATAGAGCAGGGCTGTCCAACAGGCAGCCCTGGGGCCGTACACGGCCCCCGAGCCCCTTCCCTCCGGCCCCCTAACTTGTTTTAATAAAATACAAATAAAAAAATAAAAAAATCTACTTCCGGGTTTAGGCAAGCATTGCGAGACTACGCCAGCTACAGACGGGATTTCGAGGAAGGACGAAATCCCGTCTGTGGCTGCGTAGTCTCGCGATAGCTGCCAAAATATCGGGTCCCGCGGGATTTGCGGCCGGCCTGGGCGCGTGCCTCCTCCTCCTCGCGGCTGCTTCCAGGCCAGCCCCGTTCCCTCAGAGAGAGGGAGGAGGGAGTGAGGCAGGGAAAGCCCCTCCTGGCTCCGTCCTCTTCCTGTGGAGGGCCCTCGCTTCCCGCCCCGTGGATGGGAGAGCCGCCGCGCCCGGCCTGAGCTTGGCCTCGACTCCAGCTGGGCTCTTCGGGGACGGCGTTGGCGTTGGCGCTTCGGCCCTGTGGCGGGGCTCCCGCAGTATGAGTAAGGAAGGGCCTGGCTCGAATCAATCAATCTAAAAACGGTGGGACATTGGGTGAGGGGGGGGGGAAGGGTCCCTCAGCGGCGGTTTCCTTGGCGACGCTTCCTTCCCCTCCTCCGCGCCCCTCCCCCTTGTTGTGCTGCCTTCCCCCGCGTGCAGGGCGCAACGTGGCTTCCTTTGCGCCTGCCCCCGCGGCTTGTTTTCCCTTCAGGGAGGAGGGAGCTCTTTGGGCCTCCTCCACCCGCCTCTGGGAAAGGAGGCCCCATCAAGCCCTGCTGCGACGGCATTGAGGTGTTTGGGTTTTTTTGGGTGTGTCCCAATTTGAGTGTGGACTCAAATAACGCAAAGGCATTAGGAAACATTCCCCCAAATCCACCAGTGTTCCCATTTGGGTATATTGAGTATTCATGCCAAGTTTGGTCCAGATCCTTCATTATTTGAGTCCATGGTGCTCTCTGGATGGAGGTGAACTACAACTCCACAACTCAAGGTCAATTGTAAGTAAATTGGAGCCGGGGAGGGGGCGGAGCCGGGGGAGGGGCGGGGGCGGAGGCAGACCCTTTGGCCCCCCAGGTGATCAGTGACCGGAATTCCGGCCCTTGGGCCCGTAGAAGTTGGACAGCCCTGATATAGAGTATATGAGAGGATGCTACTAAATCGATTAGGACCTGTTATTGAACCCCAGTTTATTGCACAAGCAGGGAAAAACTGTACAGCCCAAATTCTTAATCTGACTGAGTACATTGTGGAAGGATATGAGAAAGGTTGCATTACTGGAACAGTTTTTGTCTATGCCACTGTGCAACATAGGAAAATGCTGCAGAAAATCTACCATAAATCTCCTAGAAAATTGTAGCTTCTATGTGGAGTTTCAAGGCAGGAAAAGTAGATGGAGGAGGCAAAATAATGGTTTACCGCAAGGCAGCGTTCTTGCACTGACCTTGTTTAATATATTTACTAACAATCAGCCACAGCCACCACTCACAAAGAGCTTTATATATTCTGATGACTTTGGCCTAACAACACAAGCAAAAGACTTTGAAACAGTTGAAATCCATTTTACCAATGCCTTGAAAGACCTCTCCAGCTACTACAAAGATAACCACCTGAAGCCTAATCCTGCCAAGACACAAGTGTGTGCTTTCCACCTACGCAACCGTGAAGCCAGCAGGAAAATGAAAGTCACTTGGGAAGGTCAAGAGCTTGAACATTGTTTCCATCCTAAATATCTTGGTGTCACCTTAGATCGGACACTAGCATATAGGAAGCACTGCTTGAACACCAAGCACAAAGTAGCTGCACCAATAACATCCTGCAAAAACTTACTGGCAGCACATGGGGTGCAGACCCAAAAGAACATCAGCCCTGGCCTTGTCTTACTCGACTGCCGAGTTTGCCTGGCCACACAAAACAGGTGAACATAGCATTGAACGAAACATGCAGAATAATCACAGGATGTTTTAAACCTACACCTGCTGATAGACTCTACAAGCTAGCTGGCATTGCCCCCCTCCCCCCGCGATGTGCAAAGGGAAGTTGCTGCTAAAAGTGAGAGAAATAAGGTTGAACGCTGTGAAAACCACCCACTACATGGCTACCAGCCTCCTCCCAGTAGACTCAAATTGAGGAAAAGCTTTATGAGAACTACCACTCCCCTTGGCATCCCCCCAGCAATAGCAAGGGGTATCCCTCTGGGCAGCTAAACCAGGAAATCCCAATTGGATCCCCCCCCCCCCCGAGGGTCTGCCGCCATGAGCAAACCAAGAATGGGCAACTTGGAAGTCCCTGAATAGACTCAGAAGCGGAGTGGGCAGATTAAAAGACAACCTGGCGAAATGGCACTACTTAAAATAATCCCACACCTTATACGACTGGAGCAGAAGAGACACCTTTATGCTTGTCCACTGTGCCCTGCCTCATGTACAGAGGAAGAATTGTTGGAGGCTACAGACAATGCTGTTGCTGTTGCCCGTTTTTGGTCAAAAGATATTTAGCCGCCTGAGCTCCTATTTTTAATCAGTTTTATACTAATTTATGGAATGCTTTTGATACGAAATAAAATTATATTGCATTATTTTTATTATTAAAATATTAATCATTATACTATTTGTGTGTGTGTATATATATATATATATAATTATATAATATATATATATAATTTTTGCTGCATCATGGCGCCTGCTGTAACCTGCAATGTTCTTGGAGGGAGGGCTTTGGTGGCTCTTCAGCACTGTGGGTTATATATAGGTCTTTGAGGAGGCCGGAGGCGGTCTGTGTAAGTGGGCACCTCTGTCACATACACACATTTTATGTCTGATTCCCTATCCTGTGTTGCAGTGGAGCGAGTTCCTGGCGCTGGCCACCAACATCTCGGAGGAAGCGCTGGATGTGACCATTGCCTCGCAGTTGCCCAACCAGTGCTGCACCCTCATCTACACCTCCGGCACCACCGGGGACCCCAAGGGCGTCATGCTCAGTCACGACAATGTGAGTCAGTCACAAAACCCAGTTACATCACAACAAGACAGGTTCCCCCAATGCTCATGCTACAGTTAGGCAGAGGAGAGCAGAGGGAGAGGATCAGAGAATAGCAGGAACAGCAATAATAATGGCAATACACACACATTTAATATAATATATAACCTACACATAAATAAAAATATAATATGGACTATTATATAGACCAGGGGTGCTCATTAGGTAGATCGCGATTTACTGGTAGATGGCGTAGGGCGTCCTGGTAGATCGCAGGCAGGGCGGGAGGAAGGCTCAGTCCCGTCTTGCAGGCTCCTGACGCCGCCCAAGTGCTGCCGGCCCTGGGTTATCTGAGGTCCTTTCCACACAGTTGAATAAAATCACATGTTATCTGCTTTGAATCAGATTATATGGCAGTGTGGACTCAGAAAACCCATTTCAAAGCAGATATTGTGTTATATGTTTCACATTTTTGTAGTGGGTAGGTAGATCATTTTGACTTGGTTGTTTTATTTATTTATTTATTTATTTATTATTCGGGCTTCTATGCCGCCGACTCCCTGAGGCTCGCGGCGGCTTACAGGAGCCGAAGGGCACAGTAAAATACAGGCAATAAGCAGTTAAAAACAATTAAAAACAACAGCAGTATAGTAATTAATAACACAGTTAACACAATGAACAGCACATCATCCTCAGAAGAACGAATAGATGGCGGGGCATGGGCAGGACTTACTCACCAAAGGCCTGCTTAAACAGGTATGTTTTACAGGCCCGTCTAAACGGGAGCAAGTCCTTCATTTATATAAATTTATTTATAAATTCGATTTGGTAGACCGCTCTCTCTGGAGCCCAGAGCGGTTTACAGCATAAAATCAATAAAACATCAATAAACAGATAAAAGACGTATACCCAAAAGCCCCCCTCCCCACAAATGATCCCGGCAAGCAATAATACGCAGAGGCAATACATGGCAGGACGGTATGTTGGCAGCTGGCAACTAAGGAGGCATCAGTTGGGACCAAATGCCTGCCTATATAGCCAAGTCTTCACAGACTTGTGGAAGGCCAACAAACCCCGTAGTGCTCGTATCTCCTCCGGCAGAGAATTCCAGAGGGTTGGAGCGGCCACTGTAAATGCTCTCTGCCGGGTGCTCGACAGCCTACAGATCTTAATACTAGGGACCTCTAGTAGATTAAGCCCCTCTGAGCGCAGTGATCTTCTGGGTTTGTATGGGGTAAGACGCTCCCTCAAGTACACTGGCCCCAAACCATATAAGGCCTTGAAAGTTAGAACTAACACCTTGAAGGAGACCCGGAATTCGATGGGAAGCCAGTGCAGTGCACGCAGGAGTGGGGTCACATGCGCAGATCTTGGGGCTCCCGACAGCAGGATCGCCGACAAGGGTAGGCCAATGTACAGCGCATTACAGTAATCAAGCCTCGAGATGACCGTGGCTTGGATCACCGTGGCCAGGTCGCAGCGGGAGAGGTAAGGAGCCAGACGTTTCGCCTGCCGCAGATGGTAGAACGCTGTCTTGCAAGCGCAGGCAATCTGCGCTTCCATCGACAGTTGGGTGTCTAGCTGGACCCCAAGGCTCTTAACTAGGGGCTGTGGGCGAAGTGCCACACCATCAAACGTCGGCAACTGGGTCTCTACCCCTCGGGCGGCCCAGCCACAAGATCTCCGTCTTCGTCGGGTTCACCTTCAACTTACTGGCTCGCAGCCATCCAGTTACGGCTTCTAGGCAGAGATGGAAATTATCGGGTACAGATTCCACCCGGGGTCCATCCTCAGAATGAGCTGGGTGTCATCAGCGTACTGGTGACATTCCAGCCCGAAACTCCCTACCAATTGGGCGAGTGGTCGCATGTAGATGTTAAATAACAGCGGGGAAAGAATGGCCCCCTGAGGGACCCCACAATGTAAGGGGGAGCCCTCGGAGGCCACCCCTCCCCACTTCATAGCCTGAGTTCCGGCCGGGAGGGCGTTCCACAGCGTAGGTGCTATGACAGAGAACGCCCTCCGGCGGGTAGCAGTCAGCCTTGCGAGTTTAGCTGAAGGTATCTCCAGGAGATTGGAGTCCTCAGACCGAAGTGATCTCGGAGGGCAATATGGGGTGAGACGGTCCCTCAAATTATAAGTAGCTCGCATGCTGAAAAAGTGTGAGCACCCCTGATATAGACTATTAATATAGACCATCTATCGGGGGTGCTTTGAATGCAATTTTCCTGCTTCTTGGCAGGGAGTTGGATTGGATGGCCCATGAGGTCTCTTCCAGTTGATTCTATGATTCTAATAAAATATCAATGTAATAATACAATAAATAATAAAATATAATAATATATAATAGTTAAATATCAATGTAATGATAAAACATAATACATAATATAAACAAATATACAACAATATATAATATCATAACCATAAAACATAATAAAATATATCTTGTATAATATAATTTAATACTTTCTGTATGCATATAATTTATGTCCTGGCATTGAATGTTTGCCATTGTAGTTGTGCTCCACCCTGAGTCCCATCCGGGTTGAGAAGGGCAGAATATAAATGCTTTAAATAATACAATATAATAATATATAATATAGTTAAATATAAATATAATAAAACATAATAGTAATATAAAATGTACATACCTAACAATATATAAGATAATATATGGCACTACCATATATTATTGTATAGTATAATTTAACATATAATCATACAATTAAACATACATATAATAATACAATATTATATAATATAATAATGCATTAATATATATATTATATAACCATTTTATAATGAACAAAATTTAAATATATAATGTACAATATAACTAAATATGGATATTATAATGCAAGTAAATATCAATATAGTAATGAAATATACTATAGAATAATAATGAAACATAAATATGTAATAATCTATAATATAATAATTGTCATAATATTTAATAAAATAAATATAAAATTTAATGCAATTAGATATCAATATAATAATATATAATATAACATTATTATAATTATAAATACATAGTAATATAGATGATATAATGAAGTGTGCAATAGACATAATACAATACAATATAAATATATATTAATAATAATAATAATAATAATATAACAATAGTAAGCCTCCCCATGTCTTTCCCCCCAGTTCTGCTAGAGAGCTTCCTGCTGGATAGAGGAAAGCATCATGATGGTGATGATAGTAATACTGACTCATTCTTCTCCCTGCAGATCACGTGGACGGCGCATGCCGCAGGGGAGTTTGTGGGCCTGATGGAAGGCACGACGGAGCAGCAGGAAGTAGTGGTCAGCTACCTGCCGCTCAGCCACATTGCGGCCCAAATGATTGACATCTGGCTGCCCATTACCTTCGGTGTCCTGACTGCCTTTGCCCAGCCAGACGCCCTCAAGGTGACGTTTCCATCCAGGGAGGCTCCATAGCCGGCCGGTGTTTTGGACTCCCACAATTTAGAATTATAACTATTATTATTATTGTTATTATTGTGTATATTATATATTTATTATTAAATTTATTAGTATTTGTTATAACCATTATTGCATTTATTACATTTTTATTATATTTATTATATTTTATTGTAGTGCTGATTATATTTTTATTATATTATACTTATTAACATACTTATTTTTGTTATTATAGTTATTATTGTTACTATTATATTTATTCCATTTTTATTATAACTACTATTATATTTATTATTATAAATGTATTATATTATTGCTATTATGATTATATTTATTATTCTTATAATTATATTTATTATATTTTTTATTACAACTATTCAAAGTGCTGGTTTTAACATTTAAAGCTCTAAATGGTTCTGATCCAGACTACATGTCCGAACGTATCTCCTACTACGAATCACCACGAAGTTTAAGATCATCTGGAGAGACCCTGCTCTCGATCCCACCACCGTCGCAAATGTGATTGGTGGAGATGAGAGACAGGGCCTTCTCAACAGTGGCTCCACGTCTGTGGAATTCCCTCCCGAAAGACATCAGATTGGCCACCTCCCTCCTGTCCTTTAGAAGGAAACTCAAGACTTGGCTGTGGGACCTTGCATTTGACCATTGAATAGCGGCTTGTATGAAGAAGACATAAGCAATTTCGAAGTGACAATGAATTGACCCAGAACCGGATTTTAATTGGCGTGTTTTAATAACTGTTTATTTAATGTTTTGTTTTAATGAATTTGTTGATTGTTCTTATCATTATGATGGCCCCAAATGGTGTTTGCTGTGAGGCCACCCTGAGTCCCCCCTCTGGGGTGAAAATGGTGGGGTACAAGTATATGAAATAAATAAATATTGTATTTATTATATTATTGTATATTTATTATTATATTTATTGTTATATTGTTATATTTAATTATAGCTATTATTATATTGATTATAATATATATTTTTATATTGATTATAATATATTATTATATTTATTATTGTTATATTTATTATTGTTACTATTATATTTATATTTATTATTCTAAATTTGTTATATTATTGTTATATTTATTATTATAATTATATTTTTATTATAATGATTATAATATATATTATTATATAGTTATTATATTTATTATTGTAACAATTATTATGTTTATTATATTTTATTATAATGATTATTATATTTATTATAAAATCATATATTTATTATAATATTATTATATATTATTATATTTATTATTATTATATTTTATTGTAACTACAACTATTATTATTATTATCATCATTATTATGTATTTTCACCCAGCTCTGATCCTGCGATGGAGAAGACCCTGGTGAGGACGACCCACTTCTGGACCTATTAATATTATTACTATTATATTTACTATATTATTATTATGGTTATGAATATATTAACGATTCTCTTTATGACGATTTTGCAGGGCACGCTGGTGGAGACGCTGAAGGATGTGCAGCCCACAGCCTTCCTGGGTGTCCCGCGTGTCTGGGAAAAGATGCAGGAGCGCATGAAGGCCGTTGGGGCGAAGAATTCGGCCCTCAAGCGCCGCCTGGCCGCATGGGCCAAGGCCGTCGGGCTGGAGACCAACCTCAAGCGCATGGCTGGGTCAGGACCCTCACCCTCATTACCTTTGCACTGACATTGCATTACCTTTGCACTGACCTTGTGTAAACTTTGCATGACCTCTGCTCTGACTTTGCATTGCATTACCTTTGCACTGACTTTGCATTGCATTTGCAAAGGGGCGGGGTTCCAGCAGGAGGAGGGGGGACCTCTGCAGGGATTGCAGCCCCCTGCAGAGGCTTTGATTGATTATTATTTAATTATTATTTTCTGATTTCATATTATATATCATGTATTATTGATTTATTTTATCATTTCATATTATTTATTATTTCACATATATTAGTATGTTATAATGTTGTATATCATATTTTAATATATTATTTTATCATTATTTCATATTATTTGCATATCCTTTGCACCTGCTATGCATTGCTTTTCCTCTGCCTTAGCATTGCATTGATTTTGCATTGCCTTTGCATTACCTCTTTTACTTTGCATTTCCTTTGCCCTGTCTTTGCATTGCCTATGCCCTATGCATTATCTTTGCACCATCTTTGCCTGACACCGCCCTGCCTTGCCCTTGCAGGTCGCCGGAGGAGCCACTGAAGTACCGCTTTGCGCGTGCGCTGGTGTACCGAAAGGTGCGCAAGGCGCTAGGGCTCGAGCGCTGCGACCGGTGCTACACGGCGGCCGCCCCCATCTCCCGGGAGACGCTAGAGTACTTCCTCAGCTTGGACATCCCCGTCTATGAGCTCTATGGCATGAGCGAGAGCACCGGTCCGCACACCGTCTCCCACGCTGGTGCCTTCCGCGTCACCAGGTCAGGGGTTGCACGGGGACCACTCTGGGACAAGCTTAGGAGTATTAATGGAGGGCGCATGGGGGTGAGGGTGATAGTGGTATTATTGTTGTTATTATTATTAGAGGATGAAATTGTTCCCGTGTGAAAGCCTTCACTGGGGTGGTGGGCAGTCTGGTGTTTGTGGAGGACTCTTGGACATGTTCATGGCACTCATTGTAACCTGCAATGTCCTTGGAGGGAGGGCCATTGGTGTCTCCTGTGTAGGTATAGCTGTTTATGGAGGCAGGTGGCTGTCTGCGTGAGTGGACACCTCCGCCACATACACACATACACATTTCCCCTTTTACGAGGGGCTGCTGATAAGTCTTTGGCTTTACCCAGAAGGAAACGAGATAGGAAGATGAAACTTTACATTTATTCCACATACGCTCCACTGATGTCAACACACTCCTCACATTGGTATTCCAAGTTCTGTAAGCCTTGCAAAAAGAAGGATTTTGGTTGTGCCTCCAAGCAGTCACCCGTAGCAGCCATGGCATCAGAAATGGTGTGAAATTTGGTACCCTTGAGGTGTTTCTTCAGGTTTGGGAACAGAGGATAGTCGGAGGGAGCTAGATCCAGTGAATAAGATGGGTGGTCAAGCAGCTGGAAGCCTAGCTCCACCCGTTTTGCCAGGGCCGCTTGTGCAGTGTGAGCGGAGGCGTTGTCTTGCAGGAGCGAGATTCCTTTGGGCAGCTTGCCGTGCCTTTTGGCCTTCAGAACTGCCTGCAATTGGTCCATTGATGGTGGAGCCATTTTGAAGGTAGTCCACTAGCAGCACACCCTGCTGATTTTTGCACCCTGAACTACTTTGGGCGAGGAGAAGCACTGTGCCGCCACTCTTTTGACTGCTCCTTGGCTTCAGGGTCATACAACTAAATGCAGGCCCCATCCATAGTGACCAGTCGATGCAGGAAGTTCTTATCAGTCCGGAAATGCTGGCAAATGGACCGGGAAGTTTTCACCCGCATGCTTTTCTGATCTGTTGTTAAACGTTCGGGGGCCCACTTTGCAGAGAGCTTCTTCATGTTCAAATGTTCATGGATAATGACACAAACACGTTCACGAGAAATCCCCATGATGTCTGCTATTCCTTTAGCCGAAATTCACTGATTCTCCAGTACGAAGTTGTGCACAGCATCGACGATCTCCGGAACAACAACCACCAGGACGTTCCTCATAATTGGTGCTGAAGTGGCCCGTTTTAAATTTGGCAAGCCAGTTCTTAACTTTAGAATAGGAAGGGCACGGATCCCCCAATGTCTGTGACATATCACCATGAATATCCTTCGCGGACTTTCCTTGCAGAAACAAGAATTTTTATCACTCCTCTGCTCTCACTTGCTGTGAATATCGCCTTAGACGCCACCATTTTGTTTTCCCGCGTGCCTAGGTCACTGTTGCCATAAGCTACAAACACAAAATTTTGAAAACATATATTAGACACATAAGGCTTTCATGTGATGTAACATTCGTTGCCATAAAAACAAAACAAGAACACAAAGCCAAAGACTTCTCAGCAGCCCCTCGTATTATGTATATGGATTTCATAGTACAGTATTTATTATTGTTATATTTTATTTTAATATTTTATTATTTTATCATTATTGTAATTTCATCTTACAGTATTATTATTATTATTATTTTATTATTATATTGTTACTTCATATTACAATATTTATAATTATTATATTTTTATTTTTATTATAGCATATTATTTCGTATTACAGTATTTTTATTATTTTATTATATAATTAATTCATATTACAGTATTTATTGTATCATTATTTTGTCTTATAGTATTTTATTTCAATTTCTTACTGTATTTCTTATTATTTTATTATATTATTATTTCGTCTTATAGTATTATATTATTTTGTATTACAGTATTATTTTGTATTTTATTATTTCATATTATAGTCTCTATTATTATTTCTTGCCATTCTCTGCCAGTGTTATTTTACAGGAAAGGTTATCATTATTATTATTATATTATTAATAATAATATATATTATTGTGTTATATTTCTATAGTATTATTATATTCCATTATTACTATATTATTATTCTGTCAATCTCTCCCACGGGGAGTTTGCAGGGAGGGCTTGCCAAGCTTGCAGAGGCGCAGAGCCCTGGCTGTTGCAATTGTGGCTGAAGTGTGCTAACTGTGCAGTGTAGACATTGCCTGCCCTCCCTCACTCACCCTTTCCCGGCTGCAGCTGCGGGAAGGCGATGGTGGGCTGCCGGACACTGCTGTATCACAAAGACGCAGAGGGCGTGGGCGAGGTGTGCTTCTTTGGGCGGCACGTCTTCATGGGCTACCTGAACATGGAGGAGAAGACCAAAGAGGCCATTGACGAAGAGGGCTGGCTGCACTCGGGAGACCTCGGCAAGCACGACCATGACGGCTTCCTCTACATCACTGGCAGGATCAAAGGTCAGGAACAAATTGGGTTCACTCGGCTGTGCAGATCCACCCACGTACATTTCTTCTTCCTCCTCTTGTATGAATGGTCAAATCTTTAAAATATCTGCAGAAATAATCATAAAAATATTCATTAAAATATCTAAAGAAAGATTCATAAAAATATCTCAAGAAATATCCATAAAATAGTCATTAATATATCTGCAAAAATAATGATTAAAATATTCATAAAATATCTGCAGAAATAATCATTAAAATAATCATTAAAATATCTGAAGAAATAATCCACCCACCTCTCTTCTTATTCTACTATTACTATTATATAACTACTACTATAACATTTATTATTATCACATTTCTTCTTATATATTATTGTTACATATATATCTTTTTTCATTTATTATTATTTTCTTATCTTTATAAATAAAAATGTATATGTCCGTTTGTGAGTGACCTCATAACTATCAAAATACTTCACCGATTGCCTTGAAATTTGGACGCAATGTAGCATTTGAACCAGCAAATGTTGTTATGCTATCAAAAAACCTAAGCACAGTGGCATGGAAGAGGTGACCCCAAAAAGAGTAGGACCAGCTATCAGATGTTCCGGCGCATGCGCAGGAAAGAGAAGTGGAAAGGACGACCGAGCGGAGAAGACACAAGAGAGCAAATGCTAAGGGCAGTTCAGAGGCTCACGAGAAGAAGGGGAATAGACCCCACCGCTAGAGCGAAACCATCCGAGGGTGTGGACGGCAGGTCCTGTGGCCCTGCCCCACTGCTGTGTGAGGGGGAAATCTCACAGCTAGTCACCCCAGGTCTCATGAGAGGAGGCAGACGAAGAAGAAGAAGGAGGAGAAAGGCGGGCGGAGGCAGCAAGGGCTGAGGTGAAACCTGTCGCTGCCTGGGAGGGGCTTCTAGCTTCTTCCTTCGGGAAATTAACATGGGGGTGTGGCCTACAAGGAAGCAACGTCCCTGTCATTCTCCCCAAGGGGAGGGCAGAGAGAGAAAGGGATCTACATCCATCTCCATCCATGTATCTTTCTACTTTTACACTCAGGGGCAATCTTTAGAATTCTGCGGATTGGAACTAAACACGGATTGCTTCTCACATGGCGTGTTCTAGAGTTGGCAAACTAGACAATCTCTATATCTGCACAGACAATGAAACAACAGAAAATACTGTAAACCCGCAAGCATTATGAAATTACATATGTTAGAAACCAGCTCTTTTCTTTTCCATTTAAACAGACTGGGCCACAGCAATATATATATTTGCATTTATTATTATTATTGCTGCTATTATATATTTATTATATACTAACTGTACCTGTCACGTGTTGCTGCTATGGCCAAACTTCCCTCCCTCCCTCTCTCTCTCTCTCTCTCTCTCTCCTTCTTTCTTTCTATCTATCCTTCCTTCTCTCCCTCTCTTCCCTCCTTCCTTCCTTCCTTCCTTCCTTCCTTCCTTCTATACCTGTTTCTTTCCTCCCTTTGCTCTTTGGTTCCATCCTTCTCTCTTTCCTTCCTTCTCTCCTTCCTTCCCTCTCTCCTTCCTTCCTTTCACTTTTTAATTTCCTTCTCTCCTTCCATCTCTACCTTTCTTTCTTTCCTTCCTTCTCCTCTTCCCTCCTTTCTTCTTTCCCTCTTTCTCTCCCTCCTTCTCTCCTTCCTTCCTTCCTCTTTCCCCCTTCATTCGTTCCCTCTTTCCCTCCTCTCGTTACTTCCTGACTGTTCTCCCCCCAATACCATGGGTGAGTCCCTTCCAACTCTATTCTATGAGTCTATTTAATTTGTATTATATAGTAATATATAATATAACATTATATAGTAGTCTATATAACAATAATATATAAAATATTGTAATTATATCTTATATAATATATATTATATATTTTATAATATAATATATTATAGTTATATATTACGTAATATATCTGTATTTTATAGCAATATATAAAATAGTAACATAGATAGTATAGTGTGTGTGTGTGTGTGTGTGTGTGTGTGTGTATGTATGCATGCATGCTGCGGCCTCTTTCGAGAAGACACGCCGAACGGGTCTCGAAGAGAAAGGACAACGCAGAAAGAACCGCAACTTGGAAACAACATCACCCAAGGAGACTTTCTGCTGTGCTTTCTGCAACCGAACTTGCCTATCTCAGATTGGCCTTTTTAGTCATCCACGCGCTTGTAAAAAGCGTGGGATGAGTCCTTCCTAAGAATCTTCATTCGCGAAATAATGCCGATATATATATATATATATATATATATATAGGCATTATTTCACGAATGAAGATTATATATATATAATATATATAATGCAGCCAGTCAGCCAACATTCGCGTGCGCGTGCACATACACATATATATGAGTCTACACTGCCATATAATCCAGTTCTAAGTAGATAATCTGGATTTTACATGACAGTGTAGAAGGGGTGACTTTGGGTGCATCTACACTGTAGATGGAGGGAGGAGGATGAGGTCGGCAAGGGAGGAAGAAAAGGGAAGAAGCCGGTGCAGGGAGGAGGAAGAGGCCACCCTTTCACCATTGTGGCGTGCCTCCAGTCCCAGGACAACCACTCCAGTGGCCGAATGGGGGGAGGAAGAGGCATGGGGAAGCAGAGGAGGAGACCACCCTCCTGACATAGCAGAGAAAGAGAAGGGGCCCTATGCGGCAAGCCTGCACCCCCATGGTGTCCACTCCTGGGTTCAGTAGCCTCTCCAGGTAGAAGGTAACATGAAGGTGGCGGCCATGTGGCAGCCAGCACATGGAGGAAGTGGCCCAGGCAAGCCATTTCCCGCCCCCTCCCCCCACCGCAAAGGTTTTCCCAATTCTTTTACGGCCAGCTTGTGTATATGTGGCTGGCTCCCAATGCTTTAATGGTTGGCTGTTTCCTGCGTGGAGGAGGGGCTGTGGCTGGGGGTGTCTTTTTGTGGACATGCGCTGTTTCTCCCTGTAGGAGTTTTGGGTTTAGAAGTCCTTTCTGCTTTTTTTCTTGGTTTTTTTTTTTGAACAATGGTCACTCATTGTTGTGTTAGTGGTGTAGTGTCCAAATTTGGCATCAGTTCGTTCTGTAGTTTGTGAGTTCTGTTAATCCCACAAACAAGCATTGCATTTTTGTTTATGTTGAATGGTGATTATACATATATTATACATATACATATATTTTCCATTATTATTACTACTGTTATTATCTTCTTTGCAGAGCTGATCATCACGGCGGGGGGAGAGAATGTGGCGCCGGTGCCCATTGAGGACGCGGTCAAGGAGGCCCTGCCCATCCTGAGCAACGCTATGCTGTTGGGCGACAAGGCCAAGTTCCTCTCCATGCTTTTGACCCTCAAGGTAGGCATGACCTGGAGTGACCTCACAGCCAGACAGGGTCACAGCGTCCGTGGTGTCCTGCAGGTGCTGCTCTCTCATTCCTCAATTCCTCCCTCCAGTGCACCATGAACCTGGAGTCCGGCGAACCCGAGGACACTATGACCCCCGAGGCTGTGGATTTCTGCAAGCGGCTGGGCAGCCGTGCCACCAAGGTCTCCGAGGTTGTGAGCTTGCGCGACAACCTGGTCTACTCTGCCATCCAGAAGGGCATCTCTGCCGTCAACAAGCAAGCCCCCTCCAATGCACAGAAGATCCAGAAGTGGACCCTCCTCGACAGGGACTTCTCCATCACCGGAGGAGAGCTGGGTGAGAAGAATAAATAGAATAATAATAGTAAATATTATAATAACAATAGGTCCAGAAGTGGGTCCTCCTCGAAAGGCACTTTTCAATTACGGGAGGAGAACTGGGTGAGATTAATAATTTATAATATTAGTAAATATAATAATAATAGTAATAGGTCTGTAAGTTGACCCTCCTCGACTGGGACTTCACCACCGCAGGAGAGGTGCTGGTTGAGGAGACATCATCAATATAGTAATAATGGTTATAGTAATAGTAGTATTGGCTTAGCTCCTTCCTGCGCGGACGTAGTCAGCGAGTAGAATGGCTAGGCCAAACATCTAGGAAATCTTTCCTCGAGTGCGGAGTGCCCCAAGGTGCCATACTATCACCAACGTTGTTTAACATCTATGTCCGGCCTTTGGCTGGTATAGCCCGGAGCTTCGGCCTGGGGTGCTACCAATATGCCGACGACACCCAGCTCCTGTTGAAACTGGATCCGGTTGCAACCTCGGTGACCGAAAACTTCACTAGAGGCCTAGAAGCAGTGACAAAATGGCTCCGCGCCCACAAACTTAAAATAAATCCATCAAAGACGGAGATCTTATGGCCGGGCCGCCCGTTAGAACCACCTTTCTCACTGCCCCCCTTTGAAGGGGAACCGTTGATCCCGTCCCCTTCAGTAAAGAGCCTTGGTGTTATTCTGGACTCCAAATTGTCGATGGAAGCCCAGATTGCCTCCACGAGCAAAAGGGCCTTCTTCCACCTGCGCCAAGCGAGACAACTGGCGCCCTACCTCCCGACGGAAGCGCTAGCTACAGTAATCCATGCCACGGTTACATCAAGGCTGGATTACTGTAACGCCTTATATGTGGGTCTACCCCGGTCACTAACCCTCAGGATCCAGATTGTGCAGAATGCGGCCGCCAGGCTTCTCACAACGATGAGATGCCACATTACACCATCTCTGCAGCGCCTGCACTGGCTGCCCGTTGAGTATAGAGCCTTACATAAGACCTTGACTTTGGCTTTCAAAGCCCTACGGGGCCAGGGCCCAACATACTTAAAAGACCGCTTGCTGATGCCTGCCCACTCAAGGACACCGCGGCCAGCAAACAAGAACCTCCTTTACGTCCCGGGCTTGAAAGAGGCCCATCTGGAGGCCACGAGACGGAGATCGTTCTCCGTTGTGGCCCCCGTTCTTTGGAACTCGATGCTACCAGACCAGAGAGCCTCCCTCGACCTGCCCCAGTTCCTGACCGCTCTGAAGACCTGGCTATTTAGGAAAGCCCATGGCTAATGCAGAACCAGGAACTCAAATACCGAGCCTGGTCCCTTGCATTTAACCACTGAATATTTTAATCTAATTTTAATTATTCTATCATTTTAATTGTTGAATTGCTGTGTGTAAGTCGCCCAGAGCACTAATGTGGAGGGCGACTCAGAAATAATAAAGTCAGTTCAGTTCAGTAAAGTGAGAGAAAAAAATCCCCCCATCGGGCCCCGCCCAGTCCTGTCCTGCTAGTCAAAAATAAGGGACAGGGCCTGAAAATAAGGGACACAAATTTTAGGGCCAAAATAAGGGACGTCCCTTAGAATAAGGGACATATGGGAACCCTAGTCCACAGCAAACAAGATCACTCTGCTGGCTCTTGTATTGGATCACACATCGGACACTTCCCAAGTGTGCAGATCCCAGTAGAGTGGCCTTTTGTAGCTGACAGGTGGTGATTTTGTCAGTGCCAATTGTGTCTTGAGGCACTGCACCCAGTGTGCCGATCACCACTGGGACCACCTTGACTGGCCTGTGCCAGAGTCTTTGCAGTTTGATCTTTAAATCCTTGTATCATGCCGGCTTTTCCAGTTGTTTCTCTTCAATCCTGCTGTCGCCTGGGATTGCGACATCAACACTCCATACTTGTTTTTTTTTAAACACAATTGTAAGGCCAGGAGTATTGTGCTCTAAAACTCTGCCAGTCTGAATTTGGAAGTCCCAGAGTAGTTTGACCTGTTCATTTTCTGTAACCTTTTCAGGCTTGTGATCCCACAAGTCCTTTGTCACAAGCAGGTGGTATTTGTGGCACAGGTTCCAATGGATCATCTGAGCAACGGTGTTATGCCTCTGCTTGTAGTCTGTCTGTGCAATCTTCTTGCAGCAGCTGAGGATGTGATCTATTGTTTCATCTGCTTCCTGGCAGAGTCTTCCTGGCTGATTCTATCCGGCCCGCCTAAGGGCCCCGGCTTGCCTCCCTGCCTGGCCTCTGCATAAAAATCTGAAACATTATTTTATTTTAGTTTTTATTATTTTGGCAATAATAAAATAATATAATAAATAATATAATATAATGTTATATGATATATTATAATTTCAATATATTTGTTCTATAATATAATAATGATGATATTAATACTAATAATATATGAATATTTCTTGATATATTAATATGTTAATATTAATGATGTGTAATATACAGTAAATATAGTAAGTGAATAAATAAATAAATTAAAATCAGGCCCTCCATAATATTGTTTTCTCATGTGGCCCCTTGGAAAAAATTTCAACACTGTTGTTGACCATTTGATGGCATTTGCGGAAAAACATCTCCATGAGCCACATCTATGTTTGTTTGTTTGTTTATTATTATTATTATTATATTTACCTTTTGTTTCCCGGCCAGGTCCCACCATGAAGCTCAAGCGGCCTGTGGTGATGCAGATGTACAAGGAGCAGATCGACCGGATGTACAATGACTCATGAGGCGCCTGCCTTTTGCACGGATCCTCCTCCTTCTCTGTTTCCTCCCTCCTCCTTCTTCTTCAACGAGGTTTCAATAAAAGGGCAGCTCCGCCACCATTGCTCTCTCTCATCCAATTTCCACCTTCGTTTGTTTTGGCAATTCATTAGGTGGGCTTTTTTTTTGGTCTTCATGAGTTTCCCTCATGCGAGCAGCTTTGCACAGAAATAGTGGTGGGCACACAGTTCACCAATGCAAATCAGACAACATGCATAGAACCAGATTTTGGGGGGTTCTGCATTTCTTGTGTGACATTTCTAATTTTTGCAAGAAAGCCCTTGCATGAGTGTTTGCACAAGTATGAAGAGCTTTGCACAAACGCTGGCGTATTCTCTCCTATTCTTCCCTCATGTCTGGATTCTTTGTGGAACCTTTTTTTTGTCCCCATGATTTCTTCCTGTGCGAGTGACTTTTGCACTGAAATAATGTTGGGTACCCGGTTCACTAGTGCAAATCAGGCAATATGTATAGGACCAGATGGGGATGGTGGGCCTTGGTGTTTCCTGTCCAATGTTTCTCGCTTTTACACAAATGTTTTTTGCATGAGTGTGAAGAGCTCTGCACAAGTGCCAGTGCATTCTCTAGTATTCACCCACCCCCTCCTGTTTGGATTCTTCTTTGTGAAACTTTTTTCCATGAGTTTTACTCGTGCAAGCAAATTCACATGGATTTTCACTAGTTTAAATCCACAATATGTGTGGGACCAGATGGGGAGGGCTTTGGTGCCTGCATTTCTGTGCCATGTTTCTTGTTTTCGTTCGCACATAAGCCATTGCACAAGTATTCGTCCTTATGCAAAGAGCTTTGGGCAAGTGACAGTGTTCTATGTATTGTCGAAATGTTCTGTCTTTCTCTCCCTCATATTTTTCTCCTTCCTGTTTGGATTATTTGTGGAAATGTTTTGTGCGTTTTACTTGTGCAAACAAAATCCACAATATGTGTAGGACCAGATGGAGAGGGGATTTGGTATCTGCATTTCTTTGCCATGTTTCTTGCCTTTGTTCGCACAAAAGCCCTCGCACGAGTGTCTGTTCTTGTGCAAAGAGTCTGGTGTGATCTCTTTCAGATTTCCCCCCTCTTATTTGATTATATATATATGTGTGTGTGTTCATTCTCTCCCTCTCCCTCCCTCCCCCTCTCTCTATATATGCATATGTATATAAGTGCATGGCGGGAGAAGGTGGTGTCAATCATCCCATAAATCTCCATCAATATCTTTCGTATATTGGAAATCATGTTTCTTATTTTTTGGCTTGGTCCTTTTGCTGGTGAAATAATGAGAGATAGCTAGCTATATATAAACCAAAAAGAATTGGAGAGAAAATTTAAAACTACAAAATGACGGTTACTTTTCTAATTATTTTTATATGATATTGCATTATTATTAATAATGTTAATGGGATTGATTTGCACAAAAGGGGGACTGGGAAAGGTTGAGAGAGGCTAAGGTTTTGAAAAAGGGGAATCAAGGAGAAAACGCCATTTTTGCAGGGAATTTGATGTTTTGTCTTGCAGTTCATGCATTAATAATATTATGATGAAGACCAATAAATAGATAAATAAAATGCCATTATAGAAAGAAGGCCGGTTTAAGAGGAAGATCAGATCTGCTTTTGTTGGAATGGCTTTCATAATAAATATCTGAATGGCTCCAAGCGTCTCCGTGCCTTATTTTCTCCCATTTGAAAATAATGTAATAATATTGGTCTGAGAAAATCAAAGCATGGTGTTCTTAATTGACTGTGATTCCGTTGTCCCCAAAGAATATATATACAAATACATGTCACAAGGAATTTAATATGCAGATTTGATAAATGTGGATTTGATATAATAAATGTGGGTGTGAATGGAATTGAATGACAGCTGAATGAGAGCTAATAATTTTGGAGACACAATTCTAAAATATCAAGGCCTGCAATCTACTTGCTGGACTTTAAAAGTTGCTAATGAGAACTCAAAGGTAAACTGTGATAAGAACTGTGATAGTGGTAAGAGAAATGTTTACAATGCTAAGAAGGAAGTCAACACAAGGGTAACACCAAGGAGAGTCAACATCTGTCAGGAGGTGAAGACTTAAGATCATTTCAAAAAAGCCAATGGGATTTTGGCATCAATAGTATAGTGTCTAGATCCAGGAAAGTCATGCTGCCCCTCTATTCTGCCTTGGCTAGACCACACCTGGAATACTGTGTCCAATTCTGGGCACCATAATTGAAGGGAGATGTTGACAAGCTGGAATGTGTCCAGAGGAGGGCAACTAAAATGATCAAGGGTCTGGAGAACAAGCCCTATGAGGAGCAGCTTAAAGAGCTGGGCATATTTAGCCTGAAGAAGAGATGTCTGAGAGCAAGCATGTAGCGGGGGGCTTAGGGGGTTCAGGGTGGTCCGCGAGAAGGCCTTACTGGTACATTATTTAAACTGTTATGTTTATTCACATCATGATCTGATCACCATGCTCATATCCCACATTCATGGGGTTATTGGGATAACAATACAAAAGGTTTGGTAGGGTAGTCCCTCTCTTACTCGGACTCAGCCCCTCCCGAATCAAACTCAGCCCTCCCCGAATCAAAATCCTGGCTACGGCCCTGGCTGAGAGGAGACATGATGAGAGCCATGTATAAATATGTGAGAGGAAGTCATAGGGAGGCGGGAGCAAGCTTGTTTTCTGCTGCCTTGGAAACTAGGACGCAATGGAGGAATGGCTTCAAGCAACAGGAAAGAAAAGAGATTCCACCTGAACATGAGGAAGACTCTGAGAACTGTTCGGCAGTGAAACTCTGCCCTGGAGTGTGGTGGAGGCTCCTTCTTTGGAGGTTTTTAAACAGCGGCCGGATGGCCATTTGTCGGGGGTGCTTTGAATGCTATTTTCTTGCTTCTTGGCATGGGGCTGGACTGAATGGCCCATGAGGTCTTTTCCAACTCAAAGATTCTATGAATCTATTCTATGATTCTATAATGATTTATGGCATCAGCAGAATATTCCTATAAAATTTAATACTTCTCAAATTGTGAGCAACAGAGCCGCTGTTCACCCCTATGCTCTGCTCCATTGGGAAGGAGAGAGAGTACGTATGGAGTGTACACTGGGAAAGCAGGATTCTGGACACTTTGGCCCCCTCCCTCCTGACATTTCGCAAGAAAGTCAAGACCTGGTTATTTGAGCAGGCATTTGTTGATGAAATATAAGGCTTAATTTGGATATAAGGAATGTCCAACGGACAGCAGCCATGTGATGGAAACTGAGTTTTCAACATGGCGCCTGAGGCTGCAATTGTATGTTTTTTAATTGTTAAATTGTTATATTTTTCTGAAGGGGGTTGACTTGTTGCTGTGTTGTATTGAGGGCAGAGACTGCCTGTAGGCTGCAAATGTTTTTAATTTTTAAATTGTTATATTTTTCTGGGGGGTTTGACTTGTTGTTGTGTTGTATTGAGGGCAGAGTCGCCTTTGGGCTGAGAGGGGCGGTATAGAAGCGTGACAAATAAATAAATAAATAGATCCATGTATGTATGCGGAGTGAAAATGGAACTCTCCTTTGTTTGTTAGCCAATATAACTATGTTGTTTGTGTATCCAATGTAGTTCCATATAATCTGTATGCCTGTATGTCCAATATTCTTCTTTGTGTAAGTGTAAAAGTTCTAATACCCTTTCTCACACTGGAAAATTGCTATAAAAAGAACCTATGCTCTAAATTTTTCGAAAATTTATTCATGACATACATGTTGTTATTATTATTTTGTTAAAATGGCCAATCAGCCAATATTTATTTTTATTTACAGTCTTTATATTCCTTCCCTTCTTTATTCTTTCTTGCTTTCCCCCTTTAGGGGAAATAGATAATATAGATGCTGTTTTCCAGGATGTCCACAGAGGCACTTCCTCACTTGGCCATTTGATGGCAGCAAAGGATCAGAATATCAAGGCAGTTGCAATATTGTTGTGTCCACAAGTGCAATATTCCTGTGTCTACAAGAGGGTACCAAAGGGATTAACCTTCCATATCATTGATATCATTGAGCCATGGCAATTAATAATAATAAAATAATAATCTGGGAGTTTTAGTTTTGCAAGGCCCTTTGCTTCCTCTGCCCAAGAGTGCTGGTGACTTGCCAAACTTCAACTCCCACCATCCCATACAACTTCTTCAACTTTATAACAGCTCAATGCTATGGGAGCCTGTGGGATCTAGTTTGCAAGGCCTTTCGTCCCCTTTGCCAAACTACAGCTGCCAGGATTCCACAGCATTCAGCTGTGGTAGTTTGAATGGGGATCACATTACATTGCCCCCGATCAGAGAGCGAGGGGAACACCGCAAACTACAAATTCCAGGGGTCCACAGCACAAAGTCACGGCAATTGAAAGTGGTGCCAGAACTTGTCTTCATTCTACCATTGCAGTGGGGCGAGTCACCAGCATGATTTAGTGGAGAAGGCCTTACAAAACTACAACTCCCAGGATTCTGTAGCACTGAGTCATTGTGATATCGAGCAAGAATTTGGGGGTCTTGCCGTGAAGGCAGAGACCAGACAGACCCACGAAAGAGAATCCAATTTAGCCCTGGCAAGATAGGAAGCAACCAACTGAATTTTCTCTGAATGTCCCCAAATAAAATTTCACCAAATTGAAGTGACGCCACCAAGTTGTTTATTTCGTTCCAGCTAGAGTGGATGTCAAACTGACATACCGTATTTATTTATTTACATTATTTACATTTATTTATTTACATCATTTATATTCCACCCTTCTCACCCCGCAGGGTACTTAGGGCGGATCATAATGCACATATACAGGCAAACATTCAATGTCCTAGACATACAACATATACAGACTGACAATGAGCTACACAATTGGTCGAGAGCTCACCCCGACTCGGGCAGGCCTCGAAGTCATGACCTTCTGGAACTGACTCCCAGCCAGCTGCGTCACATTCCCGGTGCACATACCGTACAATGCAAAACATTACATTTTAATAGAGAAAAACAGCTGTCAAAGTCCAAACTCCCCGCCCCCTTTGCTGGCTTCACACTGATTGGTTGGAGTCATCAGCTGGCGGGGAGGCGTGGCCGGCTTAGCCGAGCCTCAGCCAATCAGGAAGCTAGTGCTGCTTCGGGCTCTTGACCAATGAGAGCAGAGGAGGCGGTCCGAGCGGGAAGCAATGAACCAGGAAGGAATGCTGAGTGGAATAAATGACTTCATGTTTGTCCAAGTGCTGGCGATTACTCCAAGAGTCCTCAAACTAGCTTTTTGTATTGTTCCAAGTGAAGGAAATAAACATCTTGGACTGGTTCGGATGCCAGACCCTGGTAGTCCTTAATCCTGGATAGGGGATCCATTGATGATATCTTGCCTTTTGGTATCGTCCAAGGGAATGAAAACAAAGGGTGAGGCAGATGGGACATCCAAATCCCCCTGAAGGCAGGATGTCCCCTTTGTGAGGCATGACAAAATCACCATGGGGCATTTCCTTCAGAGGGCCATGCTCCAAGGTCCGAAGGTGTGTGCCCATTGTTTTATTATCCCTGCAAGAGTTTTTGTTGGGTCCTTTGTGTTAGGAGATTAACCGGCCCAGGAAATGAGAGCTTCTCTGAGCCTTGGCATCCTGGGTTCACAAAGAGGTGACATTCCATATTTTCATATAGGGGCACAGGGAAGGGGGAAAGATTATCCGGGGAGGCCCTGCTCTCGCTCCCGCCTACGTCTCAGATGAGGCTGGTGGGGACGAGGGATAGGGCCTTCTTGGTGGTGGCTCCCCGCCTGTGGAATGCGCTTCCTATTGATGTACGATCCACCACATCCCTCCTGGCCTTCAGGAAAAAAGTAAAATCCTGGCTGTGGGACCAGGCATTTGTACACCAGCACAAGGCAGCATTTTAGATTGGTTTTTAATGAAAGTGGGTGATTATGGCCAATGTTTTTATGGACTGAACATTGTTTTAATCCAGAGTGAATGTGTATGGTGCTAATGTAGTTGTATTTTAATGTATTTTTAATGTATTTTAATTGTTGAAGGGTTTTGGGGTTTTATATTGTTATTATGTGGGCATCGAATTGTGCCATACTGTAAGCCGCTCTGAGTCCCCCCTTGGGAGTTGAGAAGAGCGGGGTAAAATCCCGAAATAAATAAATAAATAAATAAATATAGGGAATACATTCATATTGGAGGGAAAATGGGAACCATATCATCTCATACCAGCCCATCCCACCCACCAGAGTCCATTAGGATTCATAAATCATGAGGAGGGTCCATGGGGTTTGAAAGGAAGAGTTTCTGAAAGTCCTTCAAAAGTAGGCAAAAGTCCCATAAAAGTTCAAGAAAGTTCATAAGTGTAAAAGGGAGATGATTTGGTGAGTCCATGTGACTCACACTGGGGAGTCACACTGACTCGGCCCCCCTCTGACCTGCGTGCTATCCCCAGGTGTGCCATTGACAGCTCTCTATCTCCGCCCACTCTGTCCCTGTTGCTGATTAATGCAAAGTCTGTTGTTAATAAAACTGCTACCCTTCAGGACTTTATTCTTGAACAGGAAGTGGACCTGGCATACTGTACATCACAGAGACATGGATCCGTGAGGGGGATAATATTCCCTCATATGATCTAACACAGGGCTGTCCAACTTCTACCGGACCTTGGGCCGGAATTCCGGTCACTGATCACCTGGGGGCCAAGCCCTGGCTCCGCCCCTCCCCTCCCCCAGCTCCGCCCCCTTCCCGTCCCCAGCTACGCCCCCGCCCCGCCCCCGGCATTGCATAAATATACAATTACATATTATATTATTTAAATAAGGGAGAGGGAGGGATGGATGGAACACATGAGGGCATAAATATACAGAATATCAAGGCAGAAAATCCCACAATCTCTGCTTTGAACTGGAATATATGACTGTTCCACTGGCCACATTGATCAGCATTGAATGGCCTTGCAGTCGAAAGGTCTGTGTGCTTTCATTCTGCCAGTTTACCCCTGGCTGATTCCATTCAGTGCAAGTCATCAAAGTAAACTTAGGTAATTGCAAATAATGTAAATAATTCTGGGGGGAGGAAAAGGAGGGGGAAAGGGGATGGGAGGCCTTTCCTTGAGCTCCCTCTCATTCAATTCCCCCTCCCTCCTTTTCCTCCCCCCTCTCCTATGGCTGGCCGGTTCTCTCCTTCTCATTAAAGAGACAGTAAATGAAACGCAAATGAAGGGGTCAGAAAGGAAGGGGCTTGTGTGTGTGTGTGTGTCTGAGAGAGCCAGAGAGATCTTCCCTTTGCGCTGGGGAGAGGTGTGCCCAGGGCAGGTCCCCCTCCTCTCTCTCTCTCTCTCTCTCTCTCTCTCTCTCTCTCTCACTTACTTACGCTCTCAGACACACTCCTCCCTCCCAAACCCCTTTTGCTTCCCTGGCGCTTAGGGCCTGAGCGCCTCCCAGACGGAGCAGCAGCAATCCTGAGGAGGAGGAGGAAGCGGCGCTGCCGAGGGGAAAGCCATGCGGCTGGGTCGCTCTTCCTGTTTGCTGCCAAGGGGGCGGGGCCTGAGAGATGTCACTCCCTCCCATTGGCCCCCTCCCTCAGGAGAAGAGGAGGCGGCCAATAGAAAGCCAAGGGGGCGGGACCAAAAATAATAATAAAAATATTTTTTAATTGAAAAAAATATTTTTAAAATATTTTTAAAAATATATTATTTATTGCAGGAGGGTAAGGGGCCGTAGCCAAGGGGCTAGGGGGCCGTGTACGGCCCCCGGGCCGCCTGTTGGACAGGCCTGATCTAACACCTCTGGGCTTCCAGATGCTTCAACAATCTCGGATTGAGGGCCAGGGGGAGGAGTGGGAATACTCATTTGTGATTATTTTGCCATCAAGACTATCCTGACACCAGGGATTGTTGGCATAGAGTGTATCGGCGTGATGCTGGACATTAGTATGTGGCCTTCCTCCTAGTATACCGAGCACCCGGGGCAATGGGAGAGAGCCTATCCAAGTTGCTTGATCTTGTGGCGGACTGGGCCTTGAAGTCCCCCAGACTTATTGTCTTGGGGGATTTTAATGTGCATGCCGATGCACTATCGTCTTCATCAGCAGCTAAGGACCTAGTACTAACTATGGAAGCACTGGGGCTCTCACTGACCGAAACTGGGCCGGTCACACTCTGGACCTGATCTTTAACACTGGAACGCGAGTGACCCTATCCAGTTATCGAGGTTCCGTGGTCCGACCACTCTGCCCTGAATGTCCGGGTAGAGGTCCCACTTCCTCCTTGTTTAGATGCTGAGCCAATTTTTGCCCGTCTTAGGAAACTTATAGAACCTGTCAGATTTTTGAATGCTCTCAAGGACTTGGAAAGTGCTAGCGACTCTCTCAATGAGCAAGTCGAAAACTGGAATGCTAGTCTATTGGCTGCCCTAGAGGAGATTGCTCCTAGACACCCCTTTCACCCCCGTCAAAATCGTTCTCCTTGGTACACAGATGATCTACAATCCATTAAGCGAGAATGAAAACGGCTGGAGCGTGTGTGGCGCCGGAAACCTGATGAGGCATCGAAGTCTACTCTTAAGGCTTTCTGTAAAACGTATGAGTCAGCTATTAAGGAGGCCAAAAAAGTATCCAATACCTTCTTGATAGTTTCTGCTAGATCTTGCCCAGCACAATTATTCAAAATTGTTCGAACCATGACCAATTTGGCCCCTTTGGTCCAAGATTCGGCTAATTCGGCTATTACAGCAGAGGCATTCCAAAAGTTTTTTTTACAGATAAGATCACCTTGCTTTGTCAGGAGTTGCCCCCCAAAGCAAATACATTGAGTGAGCTGGAGGCCATGTGGCCATCTGCCGGGCCCATCCTTTACCACAGTGTTTTTCAACCTTTTTTGAGCCGCGGCACATTTTTTACATTTACCAAATCCTGGGGCACACCACCAACCAAAATGACACAAAATGACACTCTAACACAGTAATACATATAGTTAATATGTTTTTAAATGTATTTATACACTCAGAAAGACACAAACTTCCCACACAGAACTCCCATAACCAAGAGAAAATACTATAAGAGTTTGGTGGGCATTGACCTTGGGTTTTGGAGTTGTAGTTCACCGACATCCAGGGAGCACTGTGGACTCAAACAATGTTGGATCAGGACCAAACTTGGCATGAATACTCACAGATGGAGTTTGGAGAAAATAGACCTTGACATTTTGGAGTTAGTTTCTGGGATTTATAGTTAACACACAATCAAAGAGCATCCTGAACTCTTGCAACAATGGAATTGAACCAAACTTGGCATATTGAACTCTCATTACCAACAGAAAGTACTGAAAAGGTTTGCTTGGGAATTGACCTTGAGTTTGGAAGTTGTAGTTCACCTACACCCAGAGAGCACTGTGGACTCAAACAATGTTATGTTGTTGTTTGTTTTCTATCCAGAATCACAATGTTGGAAGGAGGCTCACCACTTTAAGGTCCCTAAAACAGGCATGGGAAAACCTCGGCGCTCTGGCTGCTTTGGACTTCAACTCCCACCATTCCTAACAGCCGGAGGCCCTTTCCTGCTTAAGTGGCTGAGGGGGAAAAAAGAAAAGGGCCTGAGGCTGCTAGGAATGGTGGGATTTGGAGTCCAAAACCACTGGAAGGTCCAAGTTTGCCCATGCCAGCTTTCGACAGAGACCTCTTCCTCCCCCTCCCCCTTCGCGCCCTTTCTTCCCCCTCCTGCCGAATGCATACTTTTTCTTCTACACTGCCGCTTCTGCCACCATTTTGATCCAAGGGGGCAGCGTGTGTTCAGGAGGGGAGGGGGGAGGGAGGAAGACATGACCCGTGCGGGCGCTACTGCGCAGACTCGCCCCAGAGCAAAGCGAGGCAAAGCAAGCAGAGCGAGGCTGGGAAGAAGGGAGCCCGAGTGGAGAAGAAAAGGTGTTCGGCAGGAGGGGGAAGAAAGGGTATTGGAGGTTCCAATTTCCCACGGCACACCTGATCGTTGCTCACGACACACTAGTGTGCCACGGGACACTGGTTGGGAAACACTGCTTTACCAGTTCACTCCACTGGATGCGGAAGCTACCAATAAGATTCTGGCTGCTGCAAAATCGACCACTTGCTCCCTTGATCCGTGACTCTCCTGGCTAATTAAGGACTGCCTGGAAGGACTACGAGGCCCTCGGAGGAATATAATTAATGGCTCCCTTGAACAAGTAATCTTCCCGGACAGTCTAAAAGAGGCAATCGTTCACCCTTTACTGAAGAAGCCGAGCCTAGATCCCATGACTCCTGTCAACTACCACCCAGTCTCGAATCTTCCATTTCTAGGTAAAGTGATTGAGTGGGCAGTAGTGGGGCAACTGCAGCAATTTTTAGATAATACAGCCGGCCTGGACCCCTTCCAGTCCAGCTTTCGCCCTGGCCATGGGACAGAGACTGTCCGGGTTGCCATCACAGACAAACTTTGCCGCCAGCTTGACAGAGGTGGGTCGGTGCTGTTGGTGCTTCTTGACCTCTCTGCAGTGTTTGACACTGTCTACTACGATCTACTGACTCACCGTCTCGCCATATCCGGAGTTCGCAGCCTGGCACTTAAATGGTTCGGCTCATTCCTCTGAAATTGGGGACGTGTGGAGTGCATGACCCAAGTCTTTGAGAGGTCCCCCCTCCATTGTGGGGTACCTCAGGGTGCTATTCTTTCCCCTCTACTATTCAACGTCTATGTTCGACCACTCGCTAGACTGGTACGGAGTTTCGGTCTGGAATGTTATCAATATGTTGATGACACCCAGCTCCTACTGCGTCTTGTTGTCTTGGACCTACTGCTGACAATGGAGGCTCAGGTCGCCACTGTCAGCAAACAGGCCTTTTTCCATCTTCACCAGCTGGCACCCTACCTCTCGGGAGAGGCCTTGGCAACAGTAATTCATGCTATGGTCACCTCTAGGTTGGACTATTGTAACGCACTGTATGTTGGCCTTCCTATGTCAGCGACTTGGAAGATTTGTATTGTTTAAAATGCGGCCATGAGGCTACTTACGAAAACCCCTATGAGATGCCATATAACACCAATGCTACAGCATCTACATTGGCTGCCAACTGAATACTGGGTTTCTTATAAGATGCTGGTCCTAACCTTTAAGGCCTTGTATGGTCAGGGGACGACGTACCTCAGAGACCGCCTTTCTCCCTTTCCTTGGATCTCCTTTCTTCTACCACGTCCCTTTGACTCAATCCTTGATTACCCTTTGGATTACAAATATCCCAGCCCCCTGTGGAATTAGCTGTGGATTTGTGCCAAGAGAAGCTCTGACTATCTTGGATAATGATTCCATCTGCAGTAGGACTGGAAATGTGTGTCCAAGATACATTTATGTATTTGTGAACTCTATTATTATTATGTTATGTACTCACTAAGATATTGCTAATACAAACATTTGATTAAGTTTCGTTGCACCCTAGTTTATAGAAGCTGCTGCTATAGCCACACTCCCAGTGATGCTGGCCCAACAGGGCATCCAGGAACTGCAGAACTCCCTGCTGCAGATTAACTTGAATGCAGGGGGCCTTTGGTTGTTCCCCCTCAATGGGTTCTAGGCAGCAAAGCCATGTCTGTCTACATTGCATTATTATTTTAGGTAAATGTTTTGCCCTGACATTAAGTCCAGTCGTGTCTGACTGGGAGTTGGTGCTCATCTCCATTTCTAAGCCGAAGGGCCGGCGTTGTCCATAGACACCTCCAAAGCCATGTCGCCAGCATGACTGCATGGAGTGCCGTTACATTCCTGCCGGAGCGGTACCTATTAATGTACTCACATTTACATGTTTTTGAACTGCTTGGTTGGCAGAAGCTGGGGCTGACAGTGGAAGCTCATGCCGCTCCATTATTATTATTATTATTGTCAATGTGCCAATGTCAATGTTGTTGTTCTGCCTGGGGTCACATGGCTCCTCCCCTTCCACATGTTCTTCTCATCACTATCCTCCTCCTCCTCCTTTGCGTCGATGACAGATTTGCGGGGCTTTATTTAATGCATCTTCAGGGAAATGTAATTAAGAGGAAAGAAGGCTTAACTCCATGGGAATGAATGAAGGAATGAATGGGGAGAGAGGCTTAATGCGTGGCCTCTGAGCATGTGCAGAGGGTGGGAGGCAATATTCGGCCTCCAAAGAAGAAGAGGAACCAGACCGCCTCGCAGGTATGTCTTTGGGCTGGAAGAAATCCCATCTGGCAAAGGCAAAGGCGCTCTGCATATGCACAGAGGCACCTCTCCAAACCCTAGGCTGCCATGGGGACCTCTGAGCATGTGCAGAGTGTAGCATCTCCAATTTGCAAGGCATGCCCTTCGAAAACCTTAGACCAAAGGCACTATGCACATGCCAAGAGGGAATATATCTATCTATCTATCTATCTATCTATCTATCTATCTACACACATATATATGTGTGTGTGTGTGTGTGGTGTATTTTATTTATGTGATACACACACACACATATATTATAGAGATTTATGTATATATTTATTACTATTTTATTTTCTTCTTTGTGGTTTGTGAAATCGCACATATGGTATTTCGTGTGCCTGCACGCTCAAGAGACGGAATCATATATATATGTGATATATATATTAAAATAATGAAATTATTATAGTTATATATATATATATATATATATATGACTATAATAATTTCATTATTTTAATATACTTTTTATTAAATAAATTAATTTTATTCTAACTGTAAATTGAAGTTAGAATTAAAATTGTCTAATTTCCCCTATCTCTTTCCTATTGTTCTCATGCCGTTTTCTGAGCCGCTGTCCGAATCCACAGCCACTGTTTATTAGATGGAGAACCTAATCCAGGCTTCAAAGATTAAAGATTAACCTGAAAAACAGATTGGCAGATACCTGGGATGATGAAAAAACAAAACCAATTTAAATATATCATTTTCAAAGGATATTAATGGTTTTAAGTAGGCAATAGTCCTAGTATCGTATTTCAATGTTTATATTGCATTACATTTCAGTGTGGATAGTGTTACGAGAAAAAAGCGGCATAATAATTGATAATGCTGATGATGATGTTATGGCTTCTCCCTTGAAGCTTGATGAACGAGAAGACAAGGCAGAACAGCAGCGAATGAGAGACATCTTTCCTGCATCTGTCCAAAAGACACCAGCGGTATTGTTGTTAATGTTAGTATTATATTATAATTATCATATTTATATTCAACTTTCCTCTCTTAAACGAGATTCAAACTAGCTCAGGCTATGTGCATTCTAATTATTAGTAATATATTAATACTTATATCTCTATTATTACGATTGCTATTGTTATTTTCCCAGAATTTTCTATGATGATGATGATGATTATATGAGAATACGAGACTCAAAGCAACTTAGGCTATGTACATTATCATTATTATTATTAATATAATATTCTCAAGATTTTCTGTAATATTCATTATTGTAATATCCTAATTTTTTCACAATAATAATAATAATAATATCCTGCTTTCCTCTCTTAAATGAGACTCGGAACAGCTCAGGCTATGTGCATTATAATTACTATTATTATCATTATTATGATCACGATAATATTTATATCTGTATTATTACTATTATTATTAAATTTCCTGAATTACCTATTATTATTGTTATTACAATTGTTATTATATCACACTTTTCTCATACATGAGACTCAGCAGCTCAGGCTATGTGTATTAATATTACTATTACTATTATTATATCACACTTTGCTCTCTTGCATGAGGCTCAGAGCATCTCAGGCTATGTGTATTGTTGTTGTTGTTGTTTTCCCAGGATATTATTATTATTTCCCAGGAATGTATTATTATTATTGTTATCGTTATTAGTATTATTACTATATTTCATTTTCCTCTCTTACACAAGACTCAGTGAAGCTTGGGCCATGTTTATTATTATTATTACTATTATTACTACTATTACTATTTTCCAAGGTATTTTCTATTATTACTATTATTGTTATTATTTCACACTTTCCTCTATTACACAAGACTTAGAGCAGCTCAGGCTATATTATTATTATTATTATATTATATCACTTAAACAGGATTCAGAGCATCTCAGGCTATTATTATTAATAACATTATTATTATTATTAGTAGTAGTATATCATCCTGCTTTCTTCTCTTCCTCCCTGACCTGTCTGCTCAGGGAACGGTGGTGGACGCTGCCCTCCGTCTTGTGGACCACCGACTGACCGCTTGGACTCCTGCTGCTTCTGCCTCTGGAGCCCTCCTGACCTTGTGGTGGCTTTCATGGAGTGCCCCTCCCCTTCCCCTTCTTGGGGTCCAGAGGGGAGTCCAACCCCTGCGCTGGCCTTGGCTCCAGCAGACGTGGAGCAGCGGGCGACGCTGGCGCTGGTGGTGCTGCTGCTGGCCTTCCTTGCAGGGCTGCTGGTGCGCTGCTCGCGTATCCTGCTGGACCCATACAGCCAGATGACCGCCGCTGCCTGGAGCCACCACAAGGAGCGCCTGGACCGGGGGGTCCTGGACCCCAATCTGGCCTAGGAGCCCCTTCCTGCTGCCCCTTGGTTCTGGGTCCAAGCACTGAGAATTGCAGTCCTTGTTAACCACAACAAATCTTGCTGACCTCTGTATGTGCTTCCAAACTCAGGCGTTCAAGCCCTTAAGGCCCAAAGAGATGGTGGTTTCCATGGGCCTCTCACTTCTAAGCTTACCTGTCCAAGCTTATCTCTCACTTCTAAGCTTACCTCCCCCTATGAACCAGGTTAGAGGTTAAGATCATTGGGGGAGGGGCTACTCTCAGTCCCACCCCCTTTGCAAGTGCGACTGGTGGGGACGTTAGACAGGGTCTTCTCAGTGGTGGCCCCTCGGCTGTGGAACTCCCTCCCCAGTGATATTAGATCGGCTCCTTCCCTCTTGGTTTTCAAAAAGAAAGGTAAAACCTGGCTGTGGAATGTGTGGGGAGTTGCACATCCACAGTGCAATACGCAACCACGAAGTTAAGACAAAGGAATCCTCTTGCGGGATTAGATGCTATGGTTTAAATCAGATATTTAAATGTATTTATATGGTTTATGTTAAATGTATTCCATATTTATTTGCTTCGGTGTTGCAATGTGGCATTGAATCATTGCCAAACTGGAGGCTGCTTTGAGTCCCCTTCGAAGTGGAGATAGAGCGAGTTCAAAATGCAGTAAATAAATGAATGAATGTTATCGCGCCAGGGTACCCCCCTCCCCCAACCAAAGATCTATTGTTCATCAAGAGCTAAGAGATAAAAATGAACAATAGGTTTGATTAATTGCCTTGGCTTGGGAAATGACCAGAGGAGTTTGCCCACCCTTCCTGTCAAGGGAATTTCTCTGCAGGAAAGTTATTTGAAAAAGGCATTGTTTGTTTTGGGGTGTTAAGTAATTAGTTAATTAGTAACACCGTTGATTAGAAAAAAGCAAGTAATTGATTTCGTTGTTTATGAATGTTCCCATTAGAAAATACATAACAATGTGGGTGAACTACAGTTCCCAGAATGATGGGTCAATCCTCCCCAAACCAGGCCTGTATGCACAGCTGGCCATGTTGGGTCTGTGTACCAAGTGTGGTCCTGTTTTGTTGTCGACTGGGTTCAGTACTCTCTGGATAAGGGTGAACTACAACTCCCATATTCCAAAGGCAGTCATCCCCAAACCCTGCCAATACTTACAGTGGGCCTTGTTGGGTCTGTGTGCCAAGTTTGTTCAAGATCCAGCATTGGTGGGTTTCAGAGTGCTCTGTATGCAGGGTGAACTTCAACTCCCAGGCGGAAAGGATAGGAAAGGCTTAAGGGAGAGGCAGTGAGTGGGGGGGGGGGTCATCCAAATTTCACACCAATGGATAGAGAAAGGAAACCTGGGATACCTGCCTGTGGTAGACGAAATCTAGGATGAAATGGTTCCCCAATGAAAGGTGTTGGGCCATAGTGTTTGGGGAGGACATTGTCAGGATTTGGGCTGAGAGATTCCCTGAACAGGAGGGGTGGGCAAACTCCTCTGGCAATTTCTCAGGCCAAGGCAATTAACCAAACTCATTGTTCAGGTGTATGTAGAGGTAGGTGATTTCCTGCCAGCCCAGATAAACCCAAACCAACTGGTCTAGCTTTATGGCTCACTAGAAGCCGAGAGATTGCTGCCTACAAAACCAGGAGATTCTTATTATCAAGCCCCTTTGATGACAACCAATTCAGCGCACCAGCAGAGAGTCTACCGAGGTTGCTAGAGATGGTCTTGGAGTGGGCATTGCGGTTTCCTAGACTTATCGTCTTGGGGGACTTCAATGTCCAGGCCGACACTACCTCTTTTTCAGCAGCAGCCGAGGACCTGGTGTCTTCCATGGAGACACTAGGACTCTCACTTTGTAGAACTGGGCCCACACATCAGGCTGGACACACCCTGGACTTGATCTTCACGGTTGGAATTCAAGTGATCCTAACCTCCGTAATAGAGGTTACATGGTCGGACCACTGTGTTCTGGAAGTCCGGCTGGAGCTCACCATTCCGTCCTGTAAGGGTGCCGAGCCGATTCTGGTTCGCCCGAGGAGACTTATGGAACCCACAAGGTTCCTGAATGCTCTGAGGGACTTGGAGCCCACCAGCGATTCAGTCGATGAGCAAGTAGAGTCATGAAACATCAGGCTCTCTAATGCTCTAGATGAAATCGCCCCTAGACGCCCTCTCAGACGCCGAGTAAATCATTCGCCGTGGTTCACGGAGGAACTACGGGCGATGAAAAGGGAAAAGGGCTAGAGGACATGTGGTGAGACCTCCATGACGGAGTCTCGAGATTAGCTTATAAACAATTCAAGAATATTTATGAGCAGGCTATCAGGGAAGCCAAAAAGGTTCACTATTCTTCCCTGATAGAGTCGGCTAGCTCACGCCCAGCACAATTATTTAAAGTGATTTGGTCATTGATGATGATTCCGGCCATCCAAAATGATAGGGAATTGGCTCCAACAGCTGAGGCTTTTCAGAGCTATTTTGCCAACAAAATCTCGAAGCTCCACCGGGACATCCCAGCCACAATTGATACAGTAAGTGAACTCGAGACTCCATTGCCGCTCGGTGGGCACACCTTCGATCGTTTCCAACTGCTGGACGCAGCAGCTGTTGATAAGATGCTAGTTGCAGCTAGACCAACTACATGCTCCCTTGATCCATGCCCCTCCTGGATAGTTAGATCTTGTTGGGAGGGGTTACGAGACCCCCTGTGTAAGATAATTAACAGCTCCCTTGAGCAAGGAGTGTTTCCAGGGGGTTTGAAAAAGACCATGGTAAGACCGCTACTGAAGAAACCGAATTTAGATCTTTTGGTTCCCTCCAGTTACCGTCCAGTCTCAAATTTGCCATTTCTGGGCAAGGTGATTGAGGGGGCAGTAGCGGATCAGCTGCAACAGTTCTTAGACGACACAGCTGGACTTGATCCCTTCCAGTCCGGTTTCCGTATTGGGCATGGGACGGAGACCGTGCTTGTCTCCATTACAGACCAACTTCGCTGCCAGCTTGACCAGGATGGGTCAGCGCTGCTTGTGTTGTTAGACCTCACAGCAGCTTTCGACACGGTAGATCATGCATTACTGACCCACTGTTTAGCCGTGATGGGAGTTAGGAGGACTGCCCTTAAATGGGTGGCCTCCTTTCTCCAAGATCGGGGACAAAGTGTGGAGGGGGGAGGGGTGGTTTCCGGGAGACTTCCTCTAAGTTGTGGGGTCCCCCAGGGTGCCATCCTCTCCACTTTATTGTTTAATATATATATGCGTCCACTGGCCCGACTGGTTTGACTTTGGTCTGGAGTGCCATCAGTACGCTGATGACACCCAGCTGGTGCTGAGAATGGATGGCACTGAACTGTACCCAATTGTTTCCATCAATGCCTGGAAGCTATGACTGGATGGCTGTGTGTCAGCCAGTTGAAGGTGAATCCGTCGAAGACGGAGATCCTATGGCTGGGTCACCCTGCATTGTGTGGGTGCCGGGTGCCTACCCTGGACGGCGAGCTTTTAAGCCCGTCGCCTTCAGTAAAAAGCTTGGGGATCCAATTGGACCCGCTGCTATCAATGGAGATGCAAATCTCCACAGTATGCAGGACCGCATTTTTCCATCTACGACAGGCTAGGCGGCTGGCTCCCTACTTGTCCAGGAACAACCTGACTACGGTGATCCAGGCAACGGTCATCTCGAGACTGGACTACTGTAACGCCCTCTACATTGGCCTTCCTTTGTCAGCAAGCCGGAAACTCAAGCTGGTGCAGAATGCTGCTGCTCGACAGCTGGTGGGAGCATCTGCACGAGAGCACATTACACCTATTCTGCAGCAACTGCACTGGCTACCAATAGAGTACCAGATTGTTTTAAGGTGCTGGTATTGACCTTTAAGGCCTTGTATGGTCTAGGGCTGGTGTACCTGAGGGACCGCCTCACCCTGTACGTTCCCCCGAGATCACTGCGTTCGGAAGAGCAAAATCTTTTAGTAGTTCCATCTATCCACTCCTGCCGTCTGTCAACTATATTGGGAGCCTTTTCCCTAGCGGCGGCGGCGCTATGGAACTCAATGCCAGATGAAGTCCGTGCCATCAAGGAACTGGCCCCGTTTCAGAGAGCCTGCAAGACGACCCTTTTTAGGCAGGCCTTTAATTTAAATGGCTCCTGATAAAGCTGTCCAAGTCCTTGAGTCCCACGTAGACTGTTCTTGTTTTATGCTTTGTTTTATATTGTTGTTATTAAATTGAAATGTTGCTGTTTTATTATCTGATTTTATGTAAACCGCCCCGAGCCTGCTGGAAGGAGCGGTATATAAAAATGAACAATAAATAAATAAAGTACCTAAGATCAATGACCTTTGTTTTCTAAAAAAACCCAATCTTTGTTTGACATAAAGCTAGATGTTGGAGCTCATCGGAAGCCCATCTCCATATCTTTACTCTTTGTTTTCCAAGATGTCCCTGCAGCTGATTGGTCAGAGTGAAGGACCAAACCCTGGCTGCCATTCTCCCAGCCAATCTTGGCATAGATCCTAGCCAACCTCTTCTCTGGCCCATCAGGGGAGCGGGCAGGAAGTCTGAATAGCAATCAGAACTGTATATCCTGTATTTCTCTGTATGTATATTTGCTGTACTTACATCCCTTTTGGCCAAAACTGCGTAGAACTCTGTGGCTTTTTCAACTAGGTGAGTTGGTTTATCTGTCCTGGTCCATCTGACTTTAGCATATGCTCACCAGGCAGGGATCCTCTTTAACTGCAGTCCTCATTAACCACAACAAATTTTGGCAACCACAAAGGATCTTTTGGGGGGGGGGGGTCTTCCTATCCACCCATCTTGCCTGGTCCAAGGGATGCCAGGGCTATGTTTCATCACTGACAGATCAGGCTAGAGCATAGCACCTGGGTCCTAGGTTCAAAGGAGTGGTGCCAACTGAAAATAAGTGGACAGATGTTCCAGAGGAACAGAAAGGTTTAGGACTGGAGGAAGGCCCCAGTGACTTGTGGAGACCACTGGTCAGCTTGCTTTTGCAGCACTGTGAGAGGGACAAGGATACAAAAGGGCTTATGGACAGTTAGCAGAGCTCTTCTGCCATTAGCTGGGTGAGCTTCTTCATAACTTGAGGCAAAAAATCCAGGAAGCTAGGCTAGGATATTGAGAGGATCTGAAACGAACCCAGTCTGCACTGTGATTCTCACAGTGGCAGACAACTCATTGTTCACAGATGCTGCAGGAAGGCGAGAGGCCCATCAGATCACGGTCCAGGGGACAGAGTTACCACACTTAAAATAAGAGGCTTCAGCAGCTTAGGTGGGTGAGATCCTTTAACCTCTGGAAGGTGTGCAGTGTGCAGTGCAGTATAGGAGTCTCCCTTGGAAAGGATCCTAGAAGAATGGTACAATTAGCCAGCAGGCCTTTGATCTGAGAAAATAGATAAGACTTTGTAACAAGAAGTGGCCACTTTGCCCTCTGGGGGAAAGGCACGGCTTTCCTCCAGGAAGGACCAAGAAAAGAAGGATGGAGGATGCCTCTCTCTTAAGGAGGACCAACCAACACAGGACTTCAGGTCCAGAGAGGACCAGGATGGGACCTTTTGATAGGCCTCAAAGGGGCTTCTTCTCCAAGTAGATCCAGAATGGGACTCCAATAAGACTAAAATAGGTCTTGCAATCTAGATGGGAGCAATATAGAACTAAATTGAGGGACTCCAATTTGTAGGCAATGTAACCATAAGCTGCTTTGAGTCCCATGTGAGGCAGGAAGACCCCAATCGATCCCTCCTAGAAGAGGCACATCCGGTCTCCTTCCCTGGAGGCTTTGAAGCTGGATGTTATAGCACAGCAAGTGTTTGAGGATTTGTCAGAGGATGAGGGGGATGTTGGGTTTCAATCTGAGGACTCTATGTGATCAGAGAGAATTGTAGGCCTCAGATTGGAAAGAATGGCCGGCAGATGAGACTTAGCCAGAGGCGGATGATGTTTTGGATTTCAATGCTGATTCCCAAGCAACAGGGGAAAGTGAAAGTCCTTATGCAAATGGGGAGTTTTCCTGGGAACCTAGGAAAACTAGGCCTGACAAACTAGATATTCCCACAGAATCAGTGCGAAGACCTTGAAGTCCAGGTGTATACGGCATGATGTCATGAGTGCCTGGATGGGCTTAAATTAAGTAGTTTGGCTTTAAGCCACAGAGAAGACAGCTTTGTTAAAGGATGATTTTCCTGTCTCTGCTCTGAAGTTCATGATTCAAGTTTCATGTGCTGGTTCATGTCTTTGTTCCTGTAAGGGTTCGCTTTGGGAGAAGCTCCCGTTTTTTGGTTCATGGATTCAAGTTTAAATAACTGCTGTGGATTCTGCTTCTCTTGAATGAATGTACTTTGCCATTTTTGGATTACTGCTACCTTGTATTTTCTATTCTATGGACTCTTTTGAATTTCTCCTTTTCCCCCTTTGTACCTGCTTTCTTTAATAAACATTTCTAGATAGTATGACTGGACTCTGGTGTGGTGCTGGGTGAAAAGGTGTTTCAGTGCTAGAGTGCAACACTGGAAAGCCCTCTGTCGGGAGGAATCAGGTGGGGTCTTCCTGCCTGAAAAGGGTTCCTTTTATCCCCCCCTCCACTGCCCCAAATCAGGCCAAAGGCTTTTAACCCAAAATATCTTTATTGCTGCTGCTCTTGGTACAAAAGAAATTCCAAAACAAAACAAGATGAGGAAGAGGAGCAGCGGATTCGGTTCTGGGTCTCAGTGCTGTGAATGAGTTCACCTTCCTTCCCATAGACTTGGCTGGGAGGAAGGGGCCACGATCCACACATCGAAACAAAAGGGAGAGGCTCTCTCTCGCACTACCATTCTCTTGCATCACACTCACGCAGGGACTAAGTGATTATATTACCATGGTCGTTATTCATAATATTAATGTCAATAATAATAATAATAACAATAATAAAGGGGGGAGCACCGTAAAGGATAAGGCGGACGCATCACGCCCACCAAGTGCCTCCTCCGTTTGTTTCTGGAGGGAGGATTTTCAAGTCTTTTTTAAAGGACGGGAAGATAGACCCCCCTCAAAAAACCCCAAAGTACTCTTTTGCCCTTCAAAGATTTTGGGGGATTGGGAAGGAGGAGCCTGGGAAGGAGGAGCCAGGAAAAGAGAAGCCAGAAAAGGCAAACAAAGTTCCCCGGCTGAGCCAGTAGGGGATGGACCCCCAATTAGGGTCTCAAAAGCAAGGGAGCCCTTTAGGAAGGCAGCTGCCCTATTGGCTTGAGTCGGATGTTCCCCTTTTTGGGGTGGCTAAACACCCTCACCAACATTATGGCGTGCACTGCAGGATCCTTGCAGAGTTTATTTGATGATAATCACAACACAGTTGACACACACAGGGACCCTGCCATTTGATGTTGAAGGCTTTCCTGGAATCACTGTGTTGCTGCAAATTTTCTGGGCTGTATAACCAATGTGTTCCAGCAGCATTCTCTCCTAACATTTCACCTGCATCTGTGGCTAATGGCATCTTCAGAGGTCTTTTGGAAATTAGGCCAGTGGAGTGTATATATACTGGTGGAATAATGACCAAAATGGGAGGAAAAACCCTTGTCTGTTTAAAGAAGGCCTGGGCCAGCTTCGGCCCTCCTTCCAGGTGTTGTGGACTTAAACTCCCACAATTCCTAACAGCTAGTAGGCTGTTAGGAATGGTAGGAGCTGGAGTCCAAAACACCTGAAGGGAGGACTGAAGTTGGCCCATGTCTTTGTCCTCTTGGAACCTCAATCAAGGGATCATCTGCATACCCACGTTGTGGGAGTTGAAGTCCAAAACACATGGAGTGCCCAAGTTTGCTCATGCCTGGTTTAGAGCCAGTGTGAATGGTAACCCATTAGCCACCTTGTGTTAACATTGGAATAGCCATGAAGTTTGCAGAGTCAATCCGTGAGAGTACTTGCAATGTTGCCTGGAGGCACCCTCTGTTATGTCAGACTACGCAGAGAAGCCATTGAAGTCCACTAGAAGCACATGACCTATTTCAATGGAAAGGAGGAAGCCATGAAAATGAACATCTGGCTACCAGTATTTTAAAATAAAGGACAACACTTAAAAAATTGGGAACTCCAGACACCAAGCAATCGAGGGCCAGTGAACACATCCCAAACAGGATGTCTCCAGACAACAGAAGCTAGGCTACCTCTTTGTAGATTCCTGCACTGATTGACTTTGCAAACTTTGCAAACTTCATGAAGATTCAAATGCTAATTCAAGCTTGCTAATTCACACTTGCTTCAAGGGTTTTTTCTCCCACCCTGGACATTATTCCACAGGGATATATTTACACTCCACTTTTCTCACTGCCAGCAGATCATCTGAAGATGCCATTAGCTGCAGATGCAGACGAAACGTCAGGAGAGAATGCTACTGAAACGTGGCCAGACAGCCTGAAACACACATGGAGTATCTCCTAATGTGATGTGGTCACTGGGCTTTGGACTGGGCTAAATGCCCCCATAAAGGAGGGAACAAAGAGACAGGGAACAGCAGAGGAGGAGGGAAAGGGTTTTTCCCTGTCTGACAAGATCAAGAGATCGGGAAACGTCCAAGGGGAATGGAGGAGAGGCGTCGGCTTCAGGGTCTCTTTCCTGGTCCGATCTGGAGAGTCCAGAGGCAGGAGGAAGGAAGAGTGGAGTAGGGCTGGGAGGAAGGAAGGAAGGTAGGAGGGCCTGCTAGAAGACCCTGCTAGAAGAGGTGGATGTGCAGCCGCAGCCGCAGAGCGCTCCCCATCTCTAGGGCCCGTTCCCGCAGTTCGTTCCGGCGGAAGAGGGGTCGGCTGGCCACTTCCAGGTGGTAGGTGCCCGGCGGGGGGAGGATCCGCTTCTGGGGGGCCAGGAGTAGCAGACTACGCCCCCCCTTTTCCCGGATGTCGAAGAGCCCCTCCTCGCCCCCGCTGGAGATCATGTAGCGCAGGCGGCCCTCCAGCGGGGTCAGGGCCGGCAGCAGGGCCAGCAGGGGCTCCCCGGGCCCCAGGCGAGACAGGTTTAGCCGCAACCCCAGCGGGGAGCCCACGTCCAGGCTGGCCAGGCTCAGTGCGTCCCTCTCCTGGTCCCAGTCCCGGTCCTGCCCATCAAGAGAAGAGAAGAGGCGGTCAGGGCTGTCAGTGGGAAGGCAGCCATTGGAAGCACCCACCCTTGGAATCTAGCAGGTCATGCCTCCGAGGTGCATGCACTTCAGGATGTGCCTGGTAAGGTCACCATCCCTTTCCTCCTCGGCAGTGTGCCTTTATTTGAGAAAGGAGCCTCAAGAGGCCTCTCTGCTGGAAGGGAGTCTTCGGGCTGAGAGGGGCGGTATAGAAATGTGATAAATAAATAAATAAATAAATAAATAAATAAAGGGAAGGAGCCTAAACACTTGGAGTAGATGGAGCCACTGAGGACCGAGGGAGCCCCACTGGGATGTAGGCCTGCTGCCTTGCTTATCACCTCTGTTTCCTAGAATTATGCACTTCAAGGTATGTGACCTGCATGGAGAGGCCACTTTCCCCTTCCTCTGCTCATCAAAGGCCTTTCTTTAATGAGCCTACATTTGAGAAAGGAGCCTCACGAGGCCTCTCTTTATTAAAAGGAAAAGAGCCTCAATGCAGGAGATCAGTGGTTCCTGACCTTTTTTTGACCAGGGATCTCTTTGACCAGGGATCTCTTTGACCAGGGACCACCAATTAGCACCAAAAGGGTTACAAATCAGTTTTTGGTCAACTTTAGATTCGGTTTGGTTATTTGGGTTGCTGAGTCAGAAAATTGCATTGGATAGACCACACCAGCTCTAGTTTCTGGTACAGAACATATGTTACCCAGTAGTCACCATCTGCTCACTGACAGAAAATCATATTTAACAAGCCTCAGCACTATAAGAGGTTTTTGCAAGACCTGTCGCTCTTGTTGCAATGGTGTAATAACAGTGAGGTCGCGGACCATAACTTGGTTCACGAAGACTACTGGTGGTACATGGATTACAGATTGGGAACCACTGGAGTAGATGGAGCCATTGGGGACAGAAGGAGCCCCACTATAATGAAGGCCCCACTATAATGAAGGCCTGCTGCCTTGTTTGCCCTCCTTTCTGCTAGAGATCCCCGTGTACAACTGGTGGGCCACTGTGTGACACAGAATGCTGGACTAGATGGGCTGAGGCCCGATTCAGCATGGCTCTTCTTATGTTCTTATGTTCTTATGTTTTCACCTGTTTCCTGGGCCTCTGCACTTTCGACCAGGCACTTTCACCTCCTCCTTCCTCCTCCTCTTTAGGGTGCCTTCATTGGAAGGAAAGGGGCTGCAACCCAGGCCTGTTGTCTTGCTTCCCCCCTCTGTTTCTTTGGTCTGTGGCCTTCAAGGTGTTTGGATTCCTTCCTGCCTGGAGAGGTCTCTTCCCTCTTCTTCTTCTCAGCAAAAGGCTTTCTTTAGTGTTCCTTCAATGCTCTTTATTTGAGAAAGGAGCCTCACAAGGCTCCTCTCTATCGGAAGGACCCTCAACACTTGTGGTAGATGGAGCCAGGCCTCTGGGAGTCCCTACGGCACCTCTGATGCTATATCTAGCTCATATTTATGCACACCTCCACAAAGGGGCCATCCCTGAGTTGCAGACACCCGACTTACGAGCAACTTTTGGTTCAGAATGACAGGGCTGAGAGGGGCACTGCGTACCTGTTGCGCAAGGGTGGCGTTGGGGCTGCGGCGGTGGCGCCCCCTCTTGGGGAATCCGTTGAGCTTGCACTCATAGCAGGCCTCCGGGGACAGGAGGTTCTCCTCCTCTTCCTCCTCCTCCTCCTCACCCTTGGCTTCCTTGCCAAAACCCAGGCCCGAGATGCAGTGTCTGTGGAAACATGGTGGAAATACACACACATTATCATTCCATATTCACTCAAATCTCATGCTCACCTTACATACAAATTCAACTTAAGAACCAACCTACAAGACTTCTTTTGTTGGTAACTTCTGGGCTGTCTATGTTTGTGTGTGTGTGTGACTGGGGTTAGAGAATGTCCCTGTTCCAACTTACATACAGATTCAACTTAAGAACCAACCTAGAGTGGATATAAGTGATTTTAATGTTTGTATAGTTTTATGGTTTTATGTCCCAGAATTGAATGTTTGCCGTATAGATGTTGTGCTCTGCCCTGTGTTCCCTGCGAGGTGAGAAAGGCGGAATAGAAATATTTTAAATAAATAAATAATACAGGATGTCTGAATCTGTAGCTTTCTGACAAAATAATTACTTTGCAAACAAAGTTGGAAGGCTTTAATTCAAAAGCATGCAGTAGGAAAAAGCACGCCTCACCCTAGCCCCTCCCCTGCATTACTCCTGTTTCCATGGCAACCCTCTCCCAGATTTCAAATATATATAGGAAAAAACTATGTCATGGCCTTATTTCCTGGCTTCAGACCAAACCAAGAAATAAGGTCATGGCACAGGACCCCTCTCTTGTTTGCAACTTGGGGTGACCTGTGCCATGTATATTATTATTATTATTATTATTATTATTATTATTATTAGCTGAGGACCCGGCGGTGCCCGGGTTATTTGAGGAAGGCATTGTGTGCCAAGGTTGGTTCCTATTAGATGTGTATGTGGCTTGCAGTGGTCTCAGGAAGTTAGTGAAGCTACTGCAAGTCCCATTGGCCATGGTCCATCCCCCTCCCAACAGCACCAGGATGTAGAGTGGGTCATGGGGGCTCTTAGTTTCACGTTTGGTGTTGATCATTCATTGGATGAGGGTCGCAGTAGTCTCAGAAGGTGAGCGAAGGTACTTCAAGTCCCGTCATCCATGGTCCATCCCCCTCCAAACAGCACCAGGATGTAGAGTGGGTCATGAGGGTTTTGTGTGCCAAGTGTGGTCTTGATTAGTCATTGAATGAGGGTCGCAGCAGTCTTGGGAAGTGAGTGGAGGTACTTCAAGTCCCATCATTCGTGGTCCATCCTCCTCAATACTGCACCAGAATGTAGAATGAGTCATGGGGGCTCTGTGTGCCAAGTTTGGTCTTGATCAGTGTTTGGATGAGGTTGGCAATGGTCTGGTGAAGTGAGTGGAGGTACTTCAAGTCCCATCATCTGTGGTCCGCCCTCCGAACTGCATCAGGACGTCCATTGGGTCATGGGGACTTTTTGTGCCAAGTGTGGTCATGATTATGCACTGGATGAGGGTCGCAGCGGGCTTGGGAAGTGAATGGAGGTACTTGAAATCCCATCCTTCATGGTCCATCCTCCTCTAAACTGCAGTAGGATGGAGTGTGGGTCATGGGGGTACTGTGTGCCAAGTTTGGTCTTGTGGTTCAGGGCCGCCTTGGTCTGTGGGGAATGAAGAGTTTGAAAGTACTACAAATCTCATAACCTGTGATGGTACTTCAAGTCCCATCATCCATGGTCCTCCCTACTCCAAACTGCAGTAGAATGAATCATGGGTCATAGGGGCTCAGTGTGCCAAGGTTGGTTACTGTTAATTCAGGCCATACACAATGTCCCATTAACTGAGGCCTAGTCAGGGAAATCAAGTTAATGAAGCCGTACTGTAAATTTTGGGCCTGGTTTGTGATTTGTAGGGGCTACAGTGTTTTCTGGGAAGTTAATTGGGTGAAGGTACTGCAAATCCCATCATTCGTGGCCCATCCTGTTCTAAACTCTCTTTTGGGGCCTGGCCATACACAATGTCCCATTAACTGAGGCCTAGTCAGGAAAATCAAGTTAATGAAGCCTTACTGTAAATTTTGGGCCTGGTTTGTGATTTGTAGGGGCTACAGTGTTTTCTGGGAAGTGAATTGGGTGAAGGTAGTGCCAATCCCATCATTCGTGGCCCATCCTGTCCTAAACTCTCTTTTGGGGCCTGTAATGTTCTGGCCTGCTCTGCTGGTAATTGGTAACTTTAAAAGGCCAAATGGCAGGCAGCCGTTTTCTAAAAGCTGAGAGGGAGGAGAAAACAGGATTCCATTTTGTTTTCACAGAGCCAAGTGGGGAGGAAATGTTGATGGTGCATTTTTCCCCTCAGTGGGAAGAAATCCTGTTGTTTGAATGTAGAAGCCTGGATTCTGGGATGCTGGCTAATCAGTGGCAATCAATGCCCTCTGTCTGGTGCCTTAGAATTTTGGAGTGGCGAGGCTGGCCAATCAAAGGACTTTATGCAAATAGCTGCCACATATCCGCCCTCCGCACACATACATACATACAAACATTCCGCTTTATTAAGGTATACAGACAGATGTATATCCTGCTTTATCTCTCCCAAATTCTTTCTGCAATCATCCGAAATCATCATTAGGCTCTAAAGGTGTCTATGAAACATATGTGGACTTCTCTGTTTAGACCTGGGTTCCGTTCTTGCATCTGTACTTACTGCACTGAATTATTATTATGATAATATTTATTTATGCCCCACTTTATATCTCCCAAAGGAGATTCAGTGCTATTATTATTATTATTATTTTATTATAAACACAACAAGATTGGTACAAAGCAAACAAGATCACTCTGCTGGCTTTTGTATTGGATCCCATGTTGGACACTTCCCAAGTGTCTAGGACTGTATGATGTAGTGGCGAATAATGTGTGCAGAACCCAGTAGGGTGGCCTTTTGCAGCTGACAGGTGGTGATTTTGTCAGCATCAATTGTTTTTAAGTGCAGGCCACCTTGACTGGCATGTGACAGAGTCTTTGAAGTTTGATCTTTAAATCCTCGTATCGTGGCAGCTTTTTCAGTTGTTTCTCTTCAATCCTGCTGTCACCTGGGATTGCAACATTGACAATCCACACTTTGTTTCTTTCCACGATTGTGAGGTCAGGACTCTTGTCAGTCTGAATTCGGAAGTCCTAGAGGAGTTTGATGTGTTTATTTTCCATAACTCTTTCAGCCTTGTGATCCCACCAGTTCTTTGTCACAGGCAGGTGGTATTTGTGGCACAAGTTCCAATGGACCTTCTGAGCAACTGTATTACGTCTTTGCTTGTAGTCTGTCTGTGCGATCTTATTGGAGCAGCTGAGGATGTGATCTATTGTTTCATCTGCTTCCTTGTGGAGTCTACACTTGGGATCTGTCAACATTTCAATTCTGGCTTGGATGGTATTGGTTCTAATGGCTTGTTCTTTGGCTGTTCTCCATCTCCTTTTCCCAAGTTTCATTTGTGAGCCAGGTTTTTTCCTTGTCCATTTGGCTTTCAATTTTTCCCAGGAGAGAAAAAAAATTGTCCATGGACAGCCTTCTTTTGCCAGTTTTCTCTTCTGCTCTGCATTGTATATTTACAATATTCCCTCTTTGTCTTTTGCACTTGAAGCAGTTTACTACTATTGACTTCCCTCAATGTTGGTTCTTGACTGCCTTTCACATAATCTGTCAGTGCATGTTTCTCTTCTTCTACCGTTTGTTTCACTTGCAGAAGCCCTCTCTCTGCCTCCTGATTTTCTGGGCAGGTCAAGTCTGTCGACATCACGGGTGTCAGGAGCAGTGGATTGTCATCAATTTTCTTGTTTTTCTGTCCTGATCATCCAGCTCTGCTTGTGTCCAGTTTACAATTCCAGCAGTGTAGCTGATGACAGGGGTGGACCAGGTGTTGATAGCTTTGATTGTATTTCAGCCATTTAATTTGCTCTTCAAAATTTTTCTGACCCTTTGGACATATTCTTTGTTGACCACCTTTTTCACACGTCCATGCTTGATATTATCCAGCTGTAGTATGCCCAGATATTTATAGGCTTCAGGCTGATTGCATTTTATGCTTTGTCCGTTTGGCATCTTTACGCCCTCACTGTGAGGAATTTTCCCCTTCTTTAATGCCACTGGGGCACATTTGTCTAGGCCGAACTCCATACTGTTGCCAGTGCTGAAGATTCTGACTGTCTTGGTCACTGACTGGATTTCAGTTTCGGATTTTCCGTAAAGCTTTAGATCAACCTTTCTAATGCCACGACCCATTAATACAGTTCCTCATGTTGTGGTGACCCCCAACCATACAATTATTTTCGCTGCTACTTCATAACTGTAATTGGCTACTGTTATGAATCGTAAAGTAAATATCTGATATGCAGGATGCATTTTCATTCACTGGACCAAATTTGGCACAAATACCGATATGCCCAAATTTGAATACTGGTGAGGTTGGGAGGGGGGACTGATTTTTGTCATTTGGGAGTTGTAGTTGCTGGGATTTATAGTTCACCTACAATCAAAGAGCATTCTGAACTCCACCAACGATTGAATTGAACCAAACTTGGCACACAGAACTCCCATGACCAACAGAAAATACTAGAAGGGTTTGGTGGGCATTGATTTTGAGTTTTGGAGTTGTAGAGCACTGTAGACCCAGAGAGCACTGTGGACTCAAACAGTGATGGATCTGGACCAAACTTGGCATGAATACCCAATATGCCCAAATGTGAACACTGGTGGAGTTTGGGGAAAATAGACCTTGAGATTTGTGAGTTGTAGTTGCTGGGATTTATAGTTCATCTACAATCAAAGAGCATTTTGAACCCCACCAACAATAGAATTAGGCCAAAGTTCTCACACAGAACCCCCATGACCAATAGAAAATACTGTTTTCTGATTGTCTTTAGCGACTCCTCTGACCCCCCTCATGACCCCCCTAGGGATTCCGACCCTCAGGTTGAGAAACATTGCTTTAGATCATCTATGTACAGCAAGTGGGAATTTTTTGGTGAATTTCTTGCTGTTCGGTAGCTCAGGTTTGTTTTCTGTATAATTACTGACAGTGGGATCATTGCAATGATGAACAACAGTAGTGACAGTGAGTTGCCCTGGAAAATTCCTCTCTTGATGCTAACAGTTCCATAGCTTTCATTGCTCACAAACAACTCAGTTTTCCCTTGTTTCACTGCATTTTCAGTGAACTTGCTAATATTTTCACAAACCCCGATGACATCCAGACATTTAATCATCATCATAATAATATTTATTGATACCCAGCTTTATCTCTCCTAAAGGAGATTAGAGGGTTATGTATCTATTACTATATTTATGTATACCCTGCTTTAGCTCTCCACAAGAAAACTCAAAGCAGCTGTGTAAAAATTATTATTATTATTATTATATTTCTGCCTGCCCCGCTGCCTTCTCTCTCTCTCTCTCTCTCTCTCTCTCTCTCTCTCTCTCTCTCTCTAAATCTCTCACCCCTGCCCAGCCCGGAGAAACCCTGCTGGGCAGCCGCAGAGGAAGCCGCCCTGGGTGTTGGCACATCCGTAGCTGCAAGCACTGCCGGCTCCGGCTGCACACTCATTGACATCCTGGCAGCCGCCTGAGGCCTGATCGAAGTCGAATCCCGAGGGGCAGACGCAGCGGAAACTGCCCAAGGTGTTGAAGCAGGAGGCCGAGCCGCAGGATGAGGAGGATGACAAGGAGGAGGCGCCAGAGCACTCGTTCTCATCTGCAGAACAAAGGCAGTGAGAGTGAGATTCATATCCTACGGCGCAATCTTAATGCTGAGCCCAAGTCAAAGGGGAAGTGGCACCTCTTGGAGGGACACCATCTCTCATTGAATTGCATTGGCTCCATGCTATGCCATGCTGGGATTTGTACTTTTATTTTATTTATTTATTTATTATTTCGCATTTGTCTGCCCCCCCCCCCCCCCCAACGGCTCAGGGCGACTCACAACAGTTCGTGAAATACAATTGACAGATATCTCATAAACCACAGTAACACCATTAGAATATAATTACAATTAGAACAGTTGAAACAGCAAAAGGAGTCGCAGTGGGGTGTCAGCTAGGCAGCGCGAGCTACAGTCTAGCTAACCCCGAAGGCTTGCTGGAACAGCAATGTCTTAACTGCTCTCCTGAACGGGAGGAGGCTCTGGGTGGCACGGATGCCGGCGGGCAGTGCGTTCCACAGGGTTGGGGCTGCAACAGAGAAAGCCCGCCGTCGCGTTGCGGACAGATGGCAAGTCTTCACATTTGGGATGACCAGAAGATTTAGCTCTTTGGAGCACAGTAATCTGGTGGGATGATATGGGACAAGGCGGTCCCGCAGGTACACTGGCCCCAGACCATGTAAGGCCTTAAAAGTCAGGACTAACACTTTGAAGGTAATCCGGCATTTTATTGGGAGCCAGTGCAGTTCACGCAGGATTGGCGTGATGTGGTGGCCAATCGGGACCCTCGCCAGGAGTCGCGCTGCGGAGTTCTGAACCAGCTTGAGTCTCTGGATTACCGACAGAGGAAGGCCAATGTACAGAGCTTTACAGTAGTCCAGCCTCGACATGACCGTGGCTTGAACCACTGTGGCTAAGTCGCGCCGGGACAAGTAGGGGGCCAGCTTCTTCGCCTGTCGAAGATGGAAAAATGCTACCCTGCTGACGCTGGAGACGTGAGCCTCCATCAACAACAGGGGGTCCAGGGTTACTCCTAAGCTCTTAACATAGGGCGACGGACATAATGTCACGCCGTCCAGGGTTGGAAGCTGAACATCCCTACAGTCCGGGGAACCCAGCCACAGGATCTCAGTCTTTGCCGGATTCACCTTCAACCTACTGGCTCGCAGCCATCCAGTGACGGCCTCAAGGCAACGATGGAAATTATCGGGTACGGATTCGAGGCTGCCCTCCATCTTCAGGATAAGCTGGGTGTCATCAGCGTACTGATGGCACACCAGCCCAAAACTACGCACCAGCTGGGCAAGTGGTCGCATATAGATGTTAAATAAGAGGGGGGAGAGAATAGCCCCCTGAGGAACCCCACAGAGAAGCGGGGAACCCCCGGAGACATCCTTGCCCCTCCTCACTCGCTGTAGCCGGTTCCGGAGGAAGGAGGTCACCCAATTAAGGGCTGTCCCCCTAACTCCGGCCCTAGTAAGACGGTGAGTCAATAGATCATACTTTGGTGGGACACCAGTATCCTTTCGCAGAGAAGGATCAAGGCCTTTGTCAAATTACAGGATCCCACCCCATTGAACCAAGGCAATTAAAATGCATTCATCCAACTGCAGCAGAGGTGCACCCCTTTGGAATCCTAAGAACGCATCAACAACATCATCACCATCATCAACAACAATAATAATGGAAGCTTACAGGGAGAAAGGCAGGAGAGAAATAGATGATGATGATGATGATGAAGATGACAATTCATTTCATTGAATTGATTTACTTGAGGACCTTCAGGTTTGTTGTGTCCCTTTACATTTTATGACTACAATTTAACAATGTGTCCGTATCTCTTCAAAGGTTCAACCTCTACAGAACAATTAATGTTTATGAAAGGAAATGTTTGGGAAGCTCTGGTATATACAGTCAGCCTTCGGCTCCACAGGGGATACTGTGGAAAGCCAATCGGCAAGGAACATCTTCCAGCGGAATAAGGTTTCTTTGGGAGGTTTACGTAAACTGACCAACAGCAAGCCTTGGAAGAGCCTGGAAAAGGGCTTGGACGCCTAAAAGGGGAACTGAGTAGAAGATAATGGTTGCCCCGGTTGCTTCTCCCCAGTGGGCCACTCACCCACGCACTGGTTCCACTGGTAGTGCTGGATATAGCCCTGGGGGCAGCCGCAGCGGTAGCCCCCCAGCACGTTCTGGCAGCCATGCTGGCAGCGGTGGTTGCCCTCGCACTCATCCACATCTGCAAGGAAAGCGGTGGAGCATTAATCTGCAGACCCCCCCCCCCCCCCATCACAGGACCCACTGTGATGGCCTCTCCTTACTATATTTACACTTTTGACCCCTGGAACTCCCTGCCACAGGACCCCCTGTTATGTCATCTTATTCTATTTACTGTGTTAACTACTAACCAATACCACCACCAACAACAAGTTCTAACCAACATCAATAATAACAGTATTTGGGAAGTCTAACAACAACAACACATATGGTAACTCTATCTTCCTGTCTGACAGAATGGGGCTGGACTAGATGTCCTTTGGTAGGAGTCTAATCATGATAATAGTAGTAATATTCTTCCTGCCTGGCAGAAGGGGCTGGACTTGATGCCCTTTGAGGACCCCTTTCAATTCTAGGAGTCTAAAATAACAATAACACCAACAACAAAAACAACATCAATATATTAATTATATCCGCCTGCCTGGCAGAAAGGGGTTGGACTGTCTGTTGGGGATGTCTTTTGGGGGCCCCTACTGACTCTAATAGTAGTAGTAGTAGTAGTAGTAGTAGTAGTAATAACAATGCAGGAATTCTATCTTCCTGCTTGGCAGAAAGTGGTTGGACTGGATGTCCTTTGGGGGTCCCTTCAACTTCTTGGAGTCGTCTAATAGTAATAATAATAATAATAATAATATGTTCCTGCTTGGCAGAAGGGGTAGACTAGATGCCCTTTGGAGGTCCATTCTGACTCTTGGTATTTAATAATAATAATAGGGCCGGGCTTTAGCACAGCTGGTTAACTGCCAGCTACAGTAAATCTTGCCAATCAATAGGTTGACAGTTCGAAGCTCAGGTCAGAGCTCCTGGCCTTTAGCCCAGCTTCTGCCTATCTAGCAGTTCAAAGACAGCAATGTGAATAAATTGGTATTTAAGGCAGCCATAAAGAAATGCCAGAAAAATGTTGGCGATTTGATCATGGAGAAAGTTTACAAACAAAGCTCTTTGGCAGGGAAAGTAGAATGACAGCACCCCCCTTGTGGCTGGAACTTAGCACAGCCTCCAAGACACCAAAGATGGGAAATAGCCTGTATATACCTCTATCTATGTACAGTGTCTGTCTTGTCAGTGTATAACAGCATTGAATGTTTGCAGTGTATGTGTGCATTGTGATCCACCCTGAGTCCCCTTCAGGGTGAGAAGGGCGGAATATAAATACTGTAAATACTGTAAATAAACAAATACATAAAGAAGAAATTATAATTATAGTGATCTTGCTGCCTGGCAGAATGGGGCTGGACTAGATGTCTTTTGGGGACTGCTCCCTTCCATGCGCCCAGGATACCTTCGCAGCCGTTCCCGGCGCCGTCGAGCGTGAACCCCTTCTGGCACTCGCAGCTGTAGCTCCCAGGGCTGTTGAGGCAGTGCCCTTTGGCCCCACAGAGGGTGGGCTGGGCCGTGCACTCATTGTTGTCTGTGCAAAGGCAAGCATGGGCGTATCAGAGCAGACAATGAAGGAGAAGGACTCACGAACCCCAAAGACCCCCCAAAAGGACAAAGGCTCACCGATGCAGGAGTGGTGGTGCTGGGTGAAGCCCGGGGGGCACTTGCAGTTGAAGCCCCCCACCACATTGATGCACAGGAACTGGCAGTTGTGCTGCTTGGTAGCACATTCATCCAGGTCTGGAGGCACAGGGTAGGGGGGCAGAAAAGGGGCCTCTCAGCAAGGAATGTCATGCTCACCTCTGACTTGGCCAAAATGAGGCTGCGCATTAGACTGGCAATATGGGGATTGAAGTGCTAAGCCCAAGCCAAAGGGGAAGCTGCACCAGGAGCTCCTCTTGGAGGGACATTATTGATAACTAAAGAGCTCAATGCGACGGGATCCTGGGATTTGCAGTTTGGCAAGGCCACCTACCTTTGCAGGTCTTGCCGTCCTCCTGCAGGAAGTATCCCCGGGGGCAGGAGCAAAGGAAGCTGCCCTCCGTGTTCTTGCAGAGGAAGTTGCAGGGCTTCGGAGACTGGCTGCACTCATCCAGGTCTGCCGCAGGGGAAGAAAAACTTCAATGTGCAGATTTGATAAATGTGAATTGAATGATGTGTGGAAATAAATGAGTTGAATGGAAGGAGTTAATAATTTTGGAAGCACCAGTAAAATATTAAGGCCTGCAATGACAGCTGAAAAGGCAAACGCTGATAATGCTGAAACGCTGAAACGCGGAGGTTTTATGGTTTTATTAGGTTTTTATAATGTAATTGAAATTTTAGCTATGTTTAATTGTCTTATCTGTTTTTATATTGTTCGGGCATCGAATTGTGCCGCTATGTAAACTGCCATGACTCGCCCTTGGGCTGAGAATAGCGGTATAGAAATGTAGTAAATAAATAAATAAATAAATAAAATAAATAAGAACTGTGACAATGGTTCGTTCAAGTTAAGGAAATGTTTACAACATTCTTTATGTTAAGAAGGAAGTCAACATAAGATCAACACCAATCAACATCTGGTCAGGGAACTGAAATGGAGCCAGGGTGGAAGATGTCTATCATTAATTTACAACTTCGGGTCTACATCTGCAGAATATTCCTATAAAAGGCTGAGTCTAATAAAGCTCAAATTGTGGCAGACCCGAGGAGTCTGTGCAACCCGCTATGCTCTGCTCCATAGAAAAGAGAGGGATAGTGTACCATGGAGTGGCAGATTTGCAAGGGAGCAGTCTGGTCACTTCAGGGCTTCTTTCTCAAGGGAAGAAGAAGAAGTGTGCTTTTGGAGTCTTGGATGTTGTGCAGGGAGTCAGGTTCTGCTGTATGCAAAACAGAGATCTGGTCCTTGGCATTGTGCTTAGGGAAAGAAGTTTTGGCATTTCAGCGTTTTGAAGTTATGGAACTATGCGTTGGCAGGCTGCAGGAAAGCAGGGTCTGGCCTAACAGGTGCTTCTCCAAGGAGGGAGAAAAGGATATAATAGTATTTGGGTGCATGAGGATGAATGCATGTTCATATGTGTGAATGTTGAGTGAAAATGTAACTACCCTTTGTTTGTTTGTTAACCAATGTAATTGTGAATCCAATGTAGTTGCAGAGAATCTATATCTCTGTATGTCCAATGTCATTCTTTGTCTAAACGTTTTTTCTGTAATCTGAAATACCCTCTCACACTGGAAATTGCAATAAAAAGAATCTATACTGTAAAGTTATTGAAAAGTCATTGATGGCAACAGGGCTGGGCTGGATGGCCTCTGGGGGTCCCTTCCCAGTCTAGGATACGATACCTATCTCATATCTATCAACATCTATCTATCTATCTATCTATCTATCTATCTATCTATCTACACAAGCCATTCCTGACTTGCACACTTTATTTGTATCCCTCCACCAGTTAAGAACAAATCTATGATACTATATCTATCTCATATATATATACACACACACGCATGCACACACACACTATATATATATACACACACACACACATCCACATATACACACACACACACACATATATATATATACACACATTCATAGGTCATCCCTGAGTTACAGACATCCAACTTGCAAAAGGGTCACAGTTAAGAACTAATCTATGATATTATACACACACACACACACACAGACAAACAGGCTGTACCGGGTTACAAACATCGGGCTTGTAAACAACTCAAAATGAAGAACAGGGCTGGACTGGATGACCTTTTGGGACCCCATCCAAATCTAGGATACTAGATATATAGATATCTCATATATATATATATATATATATATATATATATATATATATATATATATAAAAATCGAGACGTCGTGGGATGTCCTTTATGCACGGCCAAACTACGCCCCCCACAATCACCAATCCAACGAGACACATTCCCCCAGACCACGAGGTATTACCTTAACACAAAAAACCCACCTCCCTACCTTCCAACCCCCCCAAAACAAGCCCCCAAACCCCGCCCATTGCCTCCCGTTCTACGCACGCAAGCGCAGAACACAGGGAGAAAAATCGCGCAGGCGCACTCCAAAACCACCTCCCCCCCAACATACCAACCCATCCCGTCTCCCTCTCTCCCCACTCACCCTGAACCTTCGATCCGACCACCGCCGTGTCCCCCGCGGAAGACCCCTAAAACTGCCCCCCCCCAAACCCCCATAGCCACCAAGCGTAGTGGCGCTTGCGGCGCACTCAGCCACCCCCACCCACCCACCCACACAAACATCCCCTCGCCCTCACTCCTCGCTCAACAGGTGCCCGGGTCCAGGAGCGGCTGGAAGGCAACAGAGGACGAAAAGCCAGCGGAGGAGGCACCCACGACGCAACCCGGGTTCAGAAGCGGCGGGAAACAGCGGAGGCAGCAGACACGGCCACGGGACTACACTTCCCAGAAGCCCCCGCACGGCTCAATGGCAAGGAGGGCGAAGGAACAGGAAGTTGCCGTGCAGGGCCTTCTGGGAAGTGTAGTCCCGTGGCCGTGTCTGCTGCCTCCGCTGTTTCCCCGCTGCTTCTGAACCCGGGTTGCGTCCTGGGTGCCTCCTCCGCTGGCTTTTCGTCCTCTGTCGCCTTCCAGCCGCTCCTGGACCCGGGCACCTGTTGAGTGAGGGCGAGGGGATGTTTGTGTGGGTGGGTGGGAGTGGCTGAGTGCGCCGCAAGCGCCACTACGCTTGGTGGCTATGGGGGTTTTGGCTATGGGGCTTCCCAGGAGCAGGAGAGGCAGAATTCCCCCAACAAAGTTGCGAGGCTGCGGCCCGGAAAGAGGTGCGCTGCTGCTTCTCCTTCCCCCTCCAAAACCTTCTTCGCCTCCCTGCTTCCATTCCCCACAATGCTTTCTCCCTTCGAGGAATGGGGAAAGGAGAGGGAGGCTTCTCTCTCCTTGCCCAGGGCAAACCTCTTCCTCCCTTCCCGTCTCACTCCCCCAATCACACACACTTCTATGCCACTCCTTCCCCACCCCTCTTCCCTTTTTGTAGTTTCCTCCTTCCTCTCCCAATCTTACCTTCCCCCATTCTCCAGCCCCTCTCCCTCCACTTCCCATTCCCATCCTTCACCACGTTCCACCCTCTCCCATGTCATTCCTCCCCCTTTCACACACATATATACATACATACACACATATACACATACACATACATATATACATATAGACACATTCACACACATATATACATACACACACATACATACACACATACAAATACACACACATATATACATATACACACATTCACACACATATGTACATACACACATATACAAATACACACATACATACACACATATACATGCACACACCAATATACACATGCACACCCACATATATACACATATACACACATGCACACAAATATACATACACATATATACACATGCACACACACATACACGCACATATACATATATAGACATACACACCCACCAAGACCATTAGTAACATCAATTCCAACCCTTACACACTCAGACTTTCTCACATCTCCTAAATAGGGCACAGCAACGCGTGCCGGGTACAGCTAGTATATATATATATATATATATACACACACACACACACACACACACTGTACACACACAGGCCATCATCTGACTTACAAATGACTCCTAGTTAAAAACAAAGCTGTACTGGATGGCCTCTGGGGGTCCCTTCCAAATCTAGGATACGATACAGATCGCAAACTGTCCCCAGGTTACAACCATCTGACTTACAAATGATTTACAAACCCTTCCATATGCCATCCAAAGCATGTGCGTGTGTATGTGTGTATGTGTGTATATATACGTATGTGTGTGTGTGTGGTGTTACACTTTAAAAATGTCTGTGCTCCAACTTACAAACAAATCAAACTCTCTCACCCGTGCTACCATGCAATCGTATCATGTTGATTTTTCAAATTAGTATGATAAAAGAGAGAGTTGATTGAGGAATCCAGTGAAGCACCCTGACCTTGGCAGTGCGTGCCAGTGAGGTCGGGGCCATAGCCGGCCTGGCAATGGCAGCGAAAGGAGCCCAGGCTGTTGATGCACTGTCCGTTGTGGCAAAGGTTCGGCAGCACTTTACACTCATCGATGTCTCCACGAAGCACAGGAATAATAAGGGCAGGTGAGGAAAAGAAAGAAAGAGACAAACAGGGAGAAAGAGAGAGAGAGTTACATCCTCTATTTGAAACAATGTTTATTTCAATTTTTTTTAAAAAAAGAACATTCACATACAAAATGCTGGCTACCCTGAGTTCCAGACATTCACCAGATAAGGTTCTCTGCTTTTTAATTCAGTTATGAAATCTCAAGGGTCAAAGGGGAAACCATAGTGCAACGGAGCCTTGAAAGAAATATAATGGACCATAAGGCTGGGTTGGAAATGTCTGCCAACGGAAATAGTTGCTGCAAAGCAGACCCAAAGACTGCTTTGAGCCATATAGGTACTTCATATAGGTACAGGTGGTGGAGGCCCAGAATGGAAGACAGCGGATGCACTTGACTGCCGTCCCATGTCTCTCCTTTCATCTTCCTTCTTCACCTGCCATATAGTGGTCTTGAGAGTGTTTGTACCCCATGGATAAATCACATTGCCAAGGTGGGAGGTCCTTCCGATGCCCTGGAATTAAGCTGAAGGAGACATGGTCCAAAGGAGAACGTGTGTGGCTAGGCAGCTACATCTTGGATTCCACACTTGAGGTTAGCAGGTACTGCAAAATCGATCTGTTTTGGTTTGGGCAGATTCAGATTGTTCATCAGTTCCACAAAGGCTTCCCGGGGCAAGGTCAAGCGAGGATTCGGGGTTCTCTCTTCTTCCACCGTGGAAACAGTCTGGCCTGTATAGTCATGAGCAGGGTAGATCAGGCAGTCTCCAAGTAGCGTGAAGATTTTCTCATGGACCGACCGGTAGAGGGTATTTGGGCAACCTTGCTGAAAGTCTGTCCGTCCACAGCCTCGGATCAGCAAAGCATCCCCAGTGAAGGCCATCCCTTTGTCATTCAGCACATAGGTCAAGCAGCTGTTTGTGTGCCCAGGGGTGGCACGGGCCTCCAAGGCAAATGCCCCAATCTTTAGGAGGTGCCCTTCCTGGATGAGGATATCGGCAGAAGCACCGCTGTCTTTGGTGATGACACTTCGGCAGCCTGGCAGCAGATCCTTCAGGAGTCCTGTGCCTGTGATGTGATCAGCATGGCAATGGGTGTTGGGTGCATAGATCAAATTAAGTCCTAGTTGCTTCACCAGGGTTGAATGTCTCTTGGCCGTCTCCAGAACTGGGTCTATCAGAACTGCCTCCTTGGTTGTCACATCTGCCAGCAAGTAGGTGTAGGTGAAGCTTTCTGATTCAAAGAGCTGTCGGAAGAGCAACCCCTTGCGCTGGGCGGCGAGTCCCCTCCGGCTGGGCTGGGCGAGGCGCAGGGGGCTCCGGAGGGCAGCGAGGAGGTCAGGTGGGCATCTCCTGGGTGGCCACATCGGGCTGGGATCCTCTCCGGATGGGATGCCGAGCAAGCAAGCTCTCTCCCAGGCAAAGCAGCCCAGCGATGCAGCCCAGGAACAGAAAGGATGGAGGCTTTGAAGCACAGGCTGGAGGATTATCTGTCAGGAGGGATCGGATTGTGTTTTCCCTGTCTAAAGGCAGAAGGGGGTCTGACTAGATGTCCTTTGGTGGTTCCTTCTAACTCTATGGTTCTATTAGTATTATTATTTGAGACATAACAAGATGAGTACACAGCAAACGAGGTCACTCTGCTGGCTTTTGTATTCAATCACGCATCAGACCCTTCCCAAGTGTCTACGACTGTGTGATGTATGCAGATCCAGGAATGCATGCAGATCCGAGCAGGGTGGCCTTTTGGAGCTGACAGGTGGTGATTTTGTCAGTGCTGATTGTTTTCAAGTGCAGGCCAAGGTCTTGAGGCCCTGCACGCGGTGTGCTGATCACCACTGGGACCCTCTTGACTGGCTTGTACCAGAGGCTTTGCAGTTCAATCTTTATATGCTCATAATGTGTCAGCTTTTCCAGTTGCTTCTCATCAATTCTGCTGTCGCCTGGGATTGCAACACTGACAATCCATACTTGGTTTTTCCTCACAATGGTGAGGTCAGGAATCTTGTGCTCCAAAACGCTGTGGGTTGGAATTCAGAAGTTTGACGTGTTCATTTTCAATAACCTTTTCAGGCTTGTGATCCCACTAGTTCTTTGTTGCAGGCAGATGGTATTTATGGCACAAGTTCCAGTGGATCATCTGAGGAACAGTGTTATGCCTCTGCTTGTAGTTTGTTATTATTACTATTATTTCGTTATCGTGTCAGAAGCGAAATGAGGGTACAGTTATACTGTATTTTTTTTTAAAAAGCACAAATAAAGTTTAAAAACTTGGCATGATGCTAGATGTCCTTTGATGAGAAGCTGACCACTTGGAGTGCCTCTGATATGGCTGTGAGAAGGTCCTCCCTTGTGCATGTGGCAGGGCTCAGGTTTATGTATTTATTTACAGTATTTATATTTTGCTCTTCTCACCCCACAGGGGACTCAGGGCAGATTACAATGCATATATACATGGCAAACATTCGGTGCCATAGACATGCAACAAATATAGATAGACACACAGAGGCAATTTAACACTCCAGCTTTTACCCTCTTGATGAGGGTATGCTCAATTCTGGCCATAGGGGGAGCTGTCTCTTCACCGTCCACTTGTGACACCGAGTCCTTGATGGAGAACTTCCTCATTCTTACGTATGCTGGTGGAAGGTTTTATGGTGTCGTAGATTAGTTAAATTAGGTTTAAAATTAGGTTGCATTTTAGTAGGTGGTCTGTGGTTTGCACTCGCATGTTGTGGACTCCATCTGCCCTTGTGCTTGGCTACTCTGCTTCTGAGTATGCCTGCCTAGTGTGGAACACATATCACCACGTTAAAATAGTGGATGTGGCTCTTAATGAGACATGCCGCATTATCACAGGATGTCTACACCCTACACCGCTGGAGAAATTACACTGTTTAGTTGGTATTGCACCACCTGACACCTGCTGGGAAGTAGCAGTCTGGGCAACTTGGAAAGCGCTGAACAGATTGCGTTCTGGCATCACGAGGTGCAGAGCCAACCTTAAGAAATGGGGCCGCAATGCGGAGTTCACGATATGCGTGTTGAGAAGAGCAAACCACAGACAAACTACTACAATCCAGCCTGAGCCCTGCCACATGCACAAGGGAGGACCTTCTCACACCCACACCAGAGGCAGTTCAAGTGGCCAACTTCTGGTCAAAAGATATTTAAAAGAATGCCAAGTTTTTAACTTTACTTGTGGTTTTAAATACATTACAACTGTATCTTCAATTCACTTCTGACAAGATAAATAAATAAATAATTTTGTTATATTATATTATAATATATATAAATATATATTATTACTCATATTATTCATATATTATTGTTATTAATATTATTGTTTTACTGACACAAAACACAGTATGTCGCAGCAAATGAGATCTGTATGCTGGAGAAATTTCACTGTTTTGTATCACAAAATCACAAGTAGAATTTTTCCCAAGTGTCTAGGACTGTGTGATGTATTTTCGAATGATGCACGCAGATCCAAGTAAGGTGGCCTTTTACAGTTGACAGATCATGATTTTGTCAATGTTTATTGTTTCCAAATTCCGGCTGAGATCTTTTGGCACGGCACCCAATGTGTCAACCACTGAGATCACCTGTACTGGTTTATGCCAGAGCCTTTGCAGTTCAATTTTGAGGTCCTGATAATGGCTGAGGTTTTCCTGTTGTTTTTCCTCAATGCGGAAATGGCGACATCAAACTACTACTGGTATGGCGACATCAAACTACTACTACTACTACTACTTCACTGTTTTGTATCACAAAATCACAAGTAGAGCCTTTGCAGTTCAATTTTGAGGTCCTGATAATGGCTGAGGTTTTCCTGTTGTTTTTCCTCAATGCGGAAATGGCGACATCAAACTACTACTGGTATGGTGACATCAAACTACTACTACTACTACTACTACTACTACTACTTTCACTGTTTTGTATCACAAAATCACAAGTAGAATTTTTCCCAAGTGTCTAGGACTTTCCCAAGTGTCTACTACTACTACTACTACTTCTATTAATCACTACCGGGTAGATAGATAATCCCAATTCCATGTCAAGTATTTACTAGGTGACAATTTTCCCCAGGTGACCAAATTTCTGTCTGATTTAACCTGCCTAAGACAATTTCTTGTGTTGGATTCAGGTTGAAACTTGACTTGTATATATTTGCAGTGTTTTTACCCATGTTTCAAACTACAAAAACTGGTGAAGAGGTAAGTTGATGCTCCATTATCCGCAGCCACTTCATCAGTTTCGGGTTCCAGGTGGAGTCCTTTTTCAAGGCTCTGAGTTTTTTAACCAAGCAAAGTCACATTTAGGTGGTGAAATACAGCATAACCCCAACTCAAGATCGAGTAGGGTGACCTTTGGGTCAGAGCCTTGAAAAAGGACTCCACCTGGAACCCGAAACGGATGAAGTGGCCGCGGATAATGGAGCATCAGCTTACCGTCGGCTCAGCTTTTTACCGAGCTGCATGTGAAGGAGAGGTCTAATCAAGCCTCCTCCTCCCTGTGTCGCGGGGAATTTCCCCACTGAGCATTGAGCTCTTCACCAGTTTTTGTAGTTTGAAATTTTGGAACTCACCTACCTGCAGAGAACCCATACACCCTGCCTGTGTTCTATAATTCCCAATCGTTATTTACTTATTGCATATTTCGTCATCACACGGGGCCCAGCGAGATTTGTGGAGACGACCACGAGACTTCCGCGTTCTCGCGAGAAGACGCTCGAGCCACAGTGTGCAACTTGGGGATTTCCCCGTCTCTTCGTCATCACTCAGCGCCTGCCCTGCAGACGATACCACGAGATCCTCTACTCTCGCGGGAAGACGCCAGGGATCCCCTTGGCGGCACACTGTTTGGGGATTTCCCCATCCATTCTCCTCATCTCTGGCGGCTTTGAGTACCGCCCATGCCTCTCCTGCTGTGTTTTTACCACCTCTGCACGGGAGAGAGCCAGGGCTTGGACGTCCCCCTCTCCCGCCGGGCAAGTACTGGAAATTTCCATCCCTTCGCCCAATTGCATTATTCTTTCATGTTGTATTGCTAATGCTGTATGTGGTTGCTCTCATTTATAATTGTGTATACTCAACAATATATTATATTTTGCATATACATGGTGTTCATGTTCCTGTTCATTCTGCAGTGATATTGCGTACTGGTTGATTCCCTGATTAGCACTGTTTTGCAGTCTGTTTTCCACCAGCTTGCTCGTTGTTTGTATACTCCTTTGGGTGCAGTCCATAATCCCATTGGCTTTTTGAGCTGCTGCATCACACTTGGCTCACGTTCCACGAAGACACCAAGATCTTTCTCACATGGACCGTAGTCAAGCCAGGCACTGTTCCCCTTCCTGAATTTTTGCATTTCATTTTTTCCACCTAAGTGCAGTATCTTGCATTTGTCCTTGTTTGAATGCACTGTGTTAGTTTTGGCCACTCCACTCTCTCATCTGTGAAGGTCCTTTTGAATTCGGATCCTGTCCTCTGGAGGATTAGCACTCCCAATTTGGTCCCATCTGCAAACCTGATCAGGAAGGCCCTCTAAACAGTATTACTCTTTATAGTTTTTTGTATTATAATATAATAAAGTATAGTACTGTATAAGTATGAGTCTTGCCCTGGCTCACCTCGCCCATCGGTGGCAGATCCCGTTCCGTGGGGACACATCTTCCTGTGTGGGGCAGTGCCAGTGAAGGGGCAGAGCTCGCACTGGGGTCCCCAACCCCGCCCCCCCCGCGCAGCAGCACTCCGACTTGGTGGTTGGCTGCCGGTTGGTGGAGGACATCTGGCACATCGCCTGTAGCACCTCTGTGAAGCACAAGCCCCGGCGCACATCTGCAAGGCAGGGAGAAAGCGGGACAGTATTATTATTATTATTATTATTACTATCATTATGTGTTCATTTACCCTATTTATATCTCGCCTTTTTCTACCCCAAGGGGGCTCAAGGCTGCTTACATATGGTGGTTATTCAATGCCTTAAACACATATAAACATTAAGCTTAAAATCCACTGAATTAAAATACATATTAAAATTTTTAAAAATTACATTCAATATTAAAATCATGGCCTATGGCTAGTACAATAAACAATTCATTCATTCAAAATCACACCACCCAAAAATCATAGTCTGAGGCTGTTCTGTAGTCATCACACATATTCCAACTATATTATATTGTTGCACTGCTTTTACAAAGGTCTGGTCCCAGAGCCAGGGTTTTACTCTCCTTCTGAAGGCTAGGAGGGAGGGGGCTGATCTAATGTTGCTAGGGAGGGAGTTCCATAGCTGAGGGGCCACCATTGAGAAGGAATGCCTTGTCTCTTTCCCACCAGTCACACTTACAAAGAAGGTGGGACCGAGAGCAGGGCTTCCCAGAAGATCTTAATCTCCCAGATACGTTCAGACAGAATACATTAATTACCTGTAAAAGTATTATTATTATTGTCAACTTTGCTATTCCTGCCTCTGCTGAGAAAAACTGCAGAAAGACCACAGTGGCCATATGCAGCAAATCTCGGACATAACTTACCCAGGCACTCGGTGCCAGAGGGGCTGCTCTGGAAGCCCTCATTGCAGTCGCAGTGGTAGCTGCCCACGGAGTTCACGCAGCGGCCATTGGGGCAGATCCCGGGCTTTGTGCGGCATTCGTTCTCATCTGAGAAGGAAGGAAGGGAGAAAAAGGATGCCAGGCTCCCTCTAGACCAGGCATGGCCCTCCCTCCATGTGTTCTGGACTTCAACTCCCACATTTCCTAACAGCTGGTAATAATACTAATACTATAATATAATAACAATGATAAAATAACATCACAATAATAATATAAAAATAATACAATAAAATATAATAATACAAATAATGAAATAATACAACAATTATAATAAAATATAATATATTTACATAATATAATATTATATAATAATATAGGTAATATACGTAATATAATATTATATAACAATATAATAATATAAAACAAAATAATATCACAATTATAACAAAATATAACAATAATAAAATATTAAATATATTATTACATATATTATTATTTCAAAAATAAAATAATAATATAAAACAATAAAAATATCACAATAATAATAAAAACTGTGAGGATCATAATAAATTATGGCAATTTCTTGGTGGTAGGCCAAGGGGGAGACCAAGCCACCTTGTCTGTCTCCTGAGGAATCTGTAGAATATTGTGTGTGGATCTATGAAAGCTTTTGAGGCAACATTAGACATGCTTGTATGGGTAAGTGGCCATATCAACCTCTCTTCTCTATGTCTGGTCTCGTCTTTAAGTAATGTAGTTCTTGGTATATTGGATGCTCTTAAAACAGTTGAGAAATATTGGAATTTAATTAATGACATCCCAGATTGTGAGAGACCCCCTTTAATTGCATACAAGAGAACAAAAACATGAAGAACTTACTAGTTCACTCAGATATCGACCACAACATACATCTTACCAAACCCAGTTTAGTAGGGAATTACCCATGTCACCACTGCTCTGTATGTTCTCAATTGGTAGCCTCAAAACTTTCATAGATCCACACACAACTTTGGAATTTAAATACACTCATTTTGCTACTTGTAGTACAAAGGGCATGGTATATGTGATAATTTGTGATTGCAATCTTGCAGTAAAATCAAGGATCATTGAACACAAAAGCAGAATCAGAAATCAGAAGTAATGGGTGAGATAACGAGAGAAGAAGATAATTTAAAAAGGGACCCGAAAAATCAAATTTCAAGGAATAAATTGACAATTCTACAAAAAAGAGATAATATTTTGAGATGGAAGAAAGAGTCAATCAATTAAAATTTGTAAAAGTAGGCCACTTTCAGAACTCAAATAAACCCGGTAGATGGCTAGCAAGAAGACTAAGAGAAAAGAGAGAAATAACATACATAACAAAAATAAAAGAAGATGGTAAGACATACACTCAGGAACTAGATATAAAGAATCAATTTGAAAATTTTTACAAAAGATTATATCAAGATGAACAGATCAAGAAAGAGAAAATTATGCAATATCTAGAAAAGGTGAAAATCCAAAAGCCTAACGGCAGTATATTATAAAACCTTACAGGAAGAAATAACACCATATTTGAAAAAAGTGATGAATGAAATAAGAGAGAAACAAGACATATCAGAGTCATGGAAACAAGCTAATATTTGTGTAATACTAAAATAAAATTCGGACCCAGAACAGATAAAAAATTATAAACCAATGTCATTGTTAAATTTGGATTATAAAATATTTAGCAGTATATTAGCAGAAAGTTTAAGATATTTCTAGCCAAATGGATAAAAAAAGAACAGACTGGATTGCTCCCAAACCAACATCAGAGAGAAAACGTAAGAACAATCATCAACTTGATAGAATACTATGAAAGAAATATCCAAAAAGAAGTCATGTTTTTGACCCTGGATGCTGAGAAAGCATTCAACAATGTTAATTGGACTTTTAAAAAAATGCTCACGAAAGAGATGGATATAGGTTATTACTTCCAAAATATAATTGAGGCAATCTATAAAAATCAACAAGCAAAAATAATAATCAACAGCCAAGAAAGTAACGAGACAAGGGTGCCCTCTATCACCATTGATATTTATTCTAAGTTTAGAAATTTTATTAAATAAAAATAAGAAAAGAAAAGAAATTAAAGGGCACATTGATAAATGGTCAACCATACAAGTTCAGGGCATTCACATATGACATAATTTGTATAATTGAAGAACCAAATAAAACATTAAAGAATTGGTTGGATACAATAAATAAATTTGGTGAAGTGGCGGGTCTCAAATTAAATGTGGAAAAAACAAAAGCAATTACGAAAAACATACCAAAGAAAAAGTTAGAATTACTAAAACAGGAATGGAACATCCAGATAGTACCCAAAATGAAATATCTTGGCATTATTATTACTCCAAAGAATTCCCAACTCCTACAGAACAACTATGGGACCAAGTGGAAAGAGATTAAAAATGATTTGGAAAAATGGAAAAATCTAAAACTATCATTTTTAGGTAGAATGGGGAGTATAAAAATGAATATACTACCAAAGATGAATTTCCTGTTTCAAAATTTACCAACAATAAGGAGTAAAACAAATTTAAGGAATGGAATAAAGACATCCACAAATATATCTGGCAAGGGAAAAAACCAAGGATAAATTTCAAAAATATGACAGACGGGAAAAGGAGGGGTGGCCTTGCAATGCCGGACCTAAATTTATACTTTGAAGTATGTGCCCTAACATGGATCATTGACTGGATCAAATTGAAGAAGGAAAAAAATATTAAATTTGGAGGGAATGGATTTGAGAAAGGGATGGTATGCATACGTATAGTATGGTAAAATAAAAATTGAAATAAAAATCGGAAATCATTTTGTCAGAAGGAGTCAAAGGTGCAGCCGTCTGTAGCACTGGAGCTATGGAAGTACGTGGGGCGCCAGATGAGGTCGAAGGATATGCCATAGGCTGACCCATAGGGGGAGCCCAAGGTATCTCCAGCTGAGGAGGAGCCATAGGAGGAGGAGCCATGGGAGCGGTGGGAGGGGGAAAATAGAGATACTGGCCCTGTGGTAGCCAGCTGGAGGAGGAGGCGGAGGAGAAGGAGGAGGAGCTGACGTCGGGGAGGAGCAGCTGGCTCCCGGAACTTGCGGCGCTTGCAGCCTCTGCTGCTCTTCGGTGTCGGAGAAGAGGAGGAGCCCGAGGTCGGGGAGGACGATGGCTCTCTGCAATGACGACGGGATCCGCGGCTAGCCTGTCGCAATGGTGGGCGAGCCCAAGCCTGAGCCCGGGACGGAGCTGTACGCTGTGGAGAGGAGCGGGGCGGAGCCAGAGCCGGGTACAGGCCCAATGTCAGTGGCGGGCCCGATGTTGAAGGCTCAGGAGACTCCACCTGGAGAGGCCGCCCCTCAAGGGAGGCCACAATCTTCAAGGTAGGCCTCCCAGAGCTGGAGGTCTCATCCTCCAGGGGAGTGCCTGGTCGAGGAGGGTGGTCCTGCGCCTGCGCGATTTGTGCATTAGCAACAGACGCCATTTCCAAAGCCCCTGCCTGCACCGCTGGTGTAGTAACTTGGGTTGGCATTGGCGGAGACTTTCCCACCAAGATCCCTGTCTCCTCCGCAGGAATCGGAGTCTGGGCGCCATCTTGAAGGCGAGTTGCCTTTGCTTTTTTCGCTTTCTTCTTCCCCACAGCTGCCATCTTGGCAGGTCCTGACGGGCAAGTTGCCATCTTTCTCAGGTGGGCGCCCCTTGTTACTTGAGGGGTAGCCAAGGCCTCCCGCTGGGCAGGCACGGCGGCATCCCCTGGGGTGGCACCGGGAGCCTCCTGTGGGGCCGTCAGCTCGGGGAATTGAAGAGGTGGGGGAGAAGGCACGAGGGCCCTCTTGTACATAGCTGCCTTCATTCGTAGTGTGCAGTTTTTGCACGTTTGAGGGGTGAACGCCATGCAGATGGAACACCCCTGGACGAGGTGCCCCTCGCCCAGACAGGCCAGGCAAAGCGCGTGGCCATCATTATCAGGAAAAAGATTGGGGCAGGAGGCACACTTCTTGAAAGAAGTTGTAGACATAGTGGACGAATCCAGGGGTAGAAACACTCACGTAGCCAATAGCGGTCCAAGTCAGGATAAGATAGTTTGGAATAATCGATAGTCCAGTCCAAAAATAGTATACCAAATCAGTCCAATAGGATAGCTAGTCAAAGAGCAAAGGTTCCTCTGTACTGCTTTTCAGTGCGGAAAGAGAACTGGAGGCTGAGGCCCCTCCCACTCGCTATATATGTGGTGGGATTCGATGGGCGGGGCTTCAGTTGAAACTCATTTCTAGAAAGTTCCGAAGTTATTGCGCAAGCGCAAGAGATATTCACAGTGACCACGAAAAGGTGAGTGGACATTTTTTAAAGTTGAGTCAGTCTTTAGCCAGGTGAGCTAAAGGGAAGACGTCTCTAGCTATGTAAGAGCTGGAGGAGGTTCCTATTCTAAGTTAATGTCTTCAGCCTTGATATTTAAAGTGTTGAACCATTTTGGAATTAGCAACTAGGTCGTGAGCTAGGTGAACGAAATTCTCAATATTATATTGTGACGTCAGTGACAGGACTGAAGTAAATAAAAGGATAATATGCATAGGAATCAGTCAGTGGGACTGAGGAGAAAAGTGTTCTTTGAGAAATAAATTTAAAGTTAACCTATTGATAAGGCGAAGAAACTACAAGATTAAAGTGACCCAGTCAGGAGACTGAGAAAGAAATTTCATTTTAAAGTAAAAGGAAGTTACTGAACCAAGTTGGCATAAGATAAGGCATTCTGAATGTTATATAGTAATAGTTTCATGTGTTCATAATAATAAAAGTCAACTGTAACAATACTGTAACAAGTACTGCGAAGAAAATACTGTGTAACCAATACGCCTTGAGTGCCAATATGTTTTGTTCAATTCTTACAATAAAGACTTGTATCAAGTTACTGAAGTGAAGATATTCTACACAGGATGACGGCTGAAGATCATATTGGAGCTGAATACAGTACAGTATTGGGTTGCACAATAAAGTATCACATACTGTACAAACAGCATTTTAAAAGTCAAGCCTCATACAAGCCTCTCAAACAAGTCTCTCTCTCTCTCTCTCTCTCTCTCTCTCTCTCTCTCTCTCTCTCTCTTTAAAACACAATATAATAAATAATTAGCTGACCCGACTACGCGTTGCTGTGGGATTTTTTTAACTTGGGGACTGTGTGTGTAGTTGTGTATATGTGTATGCGTGTATATGTGTGTATGTCACACCACAGCCCGGTTCTGGTGAACCAAACCGCCGCCATGTCTCTAGCAAGAAGGCAGAGAGGCCAGAAAGCCAGGCTCAGCCGTTTCCCTCAACAGGGCCCCAGCGGGTCAGAGAGAAGCACAGCGCGGCCCTTTCCCATAGAGATAACAACACCTGGAGCCGAGTTGGCTCGCAGCCTCCCTTTTCCACAGCTGTCCCAGCTAACGAGGTGGAATTCCAGAAATCTGCAGATAGGAGAGAAGCGAAAGACTCCTTTTCTGTTCCCGTGGGAAGGCCCAGGAGAAGTCAGCGCATCACGGAGCTAGGTAGAGCCAAACCTATAAAGGCCCAAGCAGGACTTCAGTCTTCATCTCGTGCCAACTTTCGGCGACCGCCCATATCACACCTGTCTTGCAGGAGCTGCACTGGTTACCAGTGGAACACCGGATCACCTTCAAAGTGTTGGTTCTAACCTTTAAGGCCTTAAACGGTCTGGGGCCAGCGTACCTTAGGGACCGCCTTATCCCATACTGTCCCGTTAGGTCATTATGTTCCGAGGTGGGTCAACTATTGGAGGTGCCCGGCGTCAAAATGTATCATCTGACGACCACAAGGCGGAGGGCCTTTTCAATAATCGCCCCGATATTGTGGAATGCACTGCCTTCCGGAATCCGTGTTCTTACGGACTTAGTTGTATTCCGGAAGGCGTGCGAAACCCTCCTGTTCCAGCAGGCCTTCAGGTGTTAATGCCTTCCGTGCTCTGCATACCATATTGTTGTACTATGGTATTTTATTGCATTGAGTGTTTTTAGTGCACTGAATGTTTTTATGGTGTTTTAACATGTTTTAGTCTTGAATTCTGTGTAAGTCGCCCCGAGCCACCCGGGAGTGGCGACTCACAAGTTTAAATAATAAATAAATAAATAAACTTATGAAATATCTTGCCAAGCTCCACTGAGGGGACCAGGGAGGTCTTCCTAGCCGTGGGGACCTTGCTACCAAGTCAGGCTATCGGGCCTGTGGATTAGCCCTTGTGGCATCAAGAGACTTTGTCCTTTGCAATTTCCAGACACTTTGTCCTTTGTAACTTCCAGAGACTTGCCTGTTGGTCAAGGACCGATCCTTGACATTTAACTGCTTCCAGTTTGATTCTTATTTTTGCCTTTTCTATATCATTTATTCTAAATAAAGCATTTAACCGCAGAGACTGTGTCGTGAGTGGGTTACTAAGGTCCAGTCAAGCCTAGGGTACAATAGTGTACTTATGTATAGGTGTGTTTGTATATGTATGTGCATGTATATGTGTTGATGTGTGTAAGTACAGGTGTGTTTATGTATGTGTGTATGTGTATATTTGTATATTTCTGTGCATGTATATATGTGTGTGTGTATGTGTTTCTGTGTTCCTTTCTTCTCCCTTCTTTCCTTCCTTCCTTCACTCCATCCGTCTATCCTTTCCTTCCTTTCCCCTCCCCTCCTTCCTGCTATCCTTCATTTTTCCTTTCTTTCTTCTCCCCTCCTTCCTTCCTTCTTTCCTTCCTTCCTTCCTTCTATCCTTTCCTTCCTTTCCCCTCCCCTCCTTCCTGCTATCCTTCCTTTTCCTTCCTTTCTTCTCCCCTCCTTCCTTCCATCCATTCTTCCTTCTATCCTTCCTTTCCTTTCTTCTCCCCTCCTTCCTTCCCTCCCTTCCTTCTTTCCTTTCCCTCCTTCCTGCCATTCCTCCCCTTTCTGTATCAGTCCTTGCTCTCCTTGTCTCAGTCCCTCCATTCCTTTTGCTACCTTTTTCCCTTTCTTTCGTTCCTTTGGGGGGGGGGGTTAAGGAGGAGGCCGGGAGGAGGTGGGAGGGGCGCTGTCCCCGTTTGCTGCAGCGGAGTCCTCCAGAGGCCCCGGCTTCGGCGAAGACAGCGGGCCTTCTTTCTCTTTTTAGCTCTTAATCAGCCAGCGCCGCTGTGGCTTTTTCTCTTTCCTGTGTCCCAGTCTATATATATATGTGTGTGTGTGTGTGTGTTTTCTCTCTGTCCTCCTGCCTCTTCTCCCTCCCTCCCTACCACCAACATTCCGACATTCTAAACTGCCAGAGGGGGCTGGAGTGGGGGATCATGGGAGTTGTAGTCCATAATGTTTGTTTGGATTTGTGGCCGTTGGCTCTTTTTTGAGGGTTTTTTTGGTGGTAAACATACCTCTTAGGATTTTCTGGGTATGTGGGCTGTTTTTGTGTGTCTGCCTTGTGTGGTTTTGCTGTCTATAGGCTACTTAGGGTGACAGCTCTCTCTTTATATATATAGACTAGCTGAACCCGGCACGCGTTGCTGTGCCCTATGTTGGTGATGTGAGGAAGTCTGGGTATGTAAGTTGTGGGAATGATGTGAGAATGTTTGTTGTGTGTAGATATGTGTGTGTGTGTGTGTGTGTGTGTGTTTATAGTTGTATGTGTGTATGTTTTTTTTGGGTGTGTGTGTGCATGTATTGGGGTTTTTTTGTGTGTATGTATGTGTGTGTGTATTTGTGTGTGTGTGTATGTAGTTATTGGTATGTGTGTATATATATGTGTGTTTGATTACGTGTGTATATATGTGTGTTTGTGTATGTATATGTATGCATGTGTATATATGGAGATGTGATGATATGTGTGTGTATATATGTGTATGTATTAGTGTGTATGTGTATGTATAGGTGTGTAGATATATTTGTTTTTTTATGTTGTTGTGTATTTGTATGTGTTTTTATGTTTGTGTGTATATATTGTAGTGTATATATGTGTGTGTGTGTATTTGTGTAGAGGAGGCCGAAGAGGAGGGCGAAGGGCTGCCGTTCGATCTCCTTCCCCTGCGGCCCTCTCCTCGGGCAGCGGAGGAGAGGCGGTTGAGGGCTCTCCTACGCCGTCCGCCGCCTCCCTTCCGCTGTCCGAAGAGGAGGCCGTAGGGAGAGAGACGGGGCGGCTCTCCCTCGTCCTCGTCCCGGGTAGCGGAAGGGAGGCGGTGGGCGGCGGCGGAGAGGCCTCTCCCGCCTCTCTTCCGGTGGCCGAAGAGGAGGTCGAAGGGGAACCGGGCAACCCCTCTCCCTGTGGCCTCCTCGGGCTGCGGAAGAGAGGTGGCAGAGGGCTCTCCTACGCCATCCGCCACCTCCTTTCCGCTGTCCGAAGAGGAGGCCGCAGGGAGAGAGACGGCGTGGCTTCCCCCCCGGCCCCATCCCCGGGCAGCAGAAGGGAGGCAGTGGGCGGCGGAGGAGAGGCCTCTGCCGCCTCTCTTCCGGTGGCCGAAGAGGAGGTTGAAGGGGAACCGGGCGCTCTCTCTCCCTGCGGCCTCCTCCCTGGCCAGCGGAAGAGAGGTGGTGGAGGAGAGCGAGAAGGGGGCGGAAGAGCCGGGCATGGCGCCGTCGGCGGCAGGGTAATGGAGGCTCACCCCTCGCCCCCGGCTCCGCGTGGCGACTCTGGCCTATTTCCTGTCCTGTCTCCGCCCTTCCTCCGAATGAGCCGCGCGGAGCCTTCTGGGAGTTGTAGTCCCGTGGCTGCGGTGTTCTCCTTCGTCGTTTTGCTGGCTCTCCTGGTGGAGGGTCGTGCAGGTGGCACCGTGGCGGTGTCCTCCCGGGATGTGGGTGTTGGTTAGCATGCGGGAAGCGGCGTGGAGGCGGCGAAGGAGGCTGTGAAGGTAGCGGAGGTGGTGTGTTCGGTGGCGGTGGCACGGGGCCGGTCGGATGTTGCTCATGCTAGGTATGGTGATGTTTTCATGGCGGCCATTTTGTGTGTGGGGTGTTTGTGCATGCGTAGTAATGTTTTTTTTCGGGGGATGTTTTGGGGGTGTTGTGTGGCGTTTCGGGGTGTTTTAGTGGGTGGAGTATGTACCTCGGGGTATGGATGAGTGGCCCTGTGTTTTTTGTGTTTGTGGGAAATGTAGTTTTGGCGTGCATTTGCCTCGTTGCACGACCACTTCCCTTTTATATATATAGATAAACAAGTGCTCAGCCACAGTCATACACCACACTCCTCTCCTCTTTGGCTCTCCATCCCATTTGTCCGTCGTGCGTCCCAGTAACCTATAGAGACTTATATTATTACACATGTGCAGTTTCAGCATCCTGTGATAAATAGAAGTGGGTCAGGGGAGATATTTAATTAATGCCCCTTGTATATAACAATAACAGCAAAAATACTGACTGTCAGGAATTGTAGGAGTCCAAAACACCTGAAAGGAGGGCCGAAGTTGGCCCGTGCTCAAGTTAGACCCAAGGGACCGGGGCCATGCCTGTCGTGAATGCCTCCTACCTGTACAGCCTTCTCTGTCAGGGCGGCGCTGCATCCCAGGTGGACAGATGCAGGCAAAGGTGCCAATGAGGTTCTTGCACATCATGCCTTGGGCTTCGCAGTCGTCCAGGCCTTCCGCGCATTCATCCAGGTCTGCAGAGGAGGGAAGGAGGAGGAGGGAATAAGGGCTGGGGCACAGAACAAAGTGGCCCTTGAAGACTAGCGGGAAGCCTGCTTGAAGACAGAGCTGCTCAAACGGAGCATCCATTTACAAAACCCTGGAACCAAAAAAGGTCTTTGCTGCCAAATGTCATGCACAGCAGCAAAAGGGAAGGAAACCTCTTTGTCATGTGGCCATTACAGTGGCTACCTGCTTAAACTTCCTTCTTTAAAAGAACACCAAAGCTTCCAGCAATTGAAAAGGAAAGCCTTGGGGTGCATCTCTGCTGCAGAATGAATCCCCTCTAATTGCCTTGGTTCAATGCTATGGAGTCCTGGGGGATGTAGCCTAACAAGGTATTGAGACTGATGCAAACTCCAAATCGCAGGGTCCCATGGCATGGAATTCTTCCCACGCAACGAGAGGCTGGTTCACCTTTGCACATCCTGCGGTCAAGGCGCAAGGTGTATCCGGAGGGGCAGGTGCACTCATACGAGCCCAGGGCGTTGAGGCAGCGGAAGGCACACAGCAGCGGGTTCAAAGCACACTCGTTGATGTCTGTGTGGAGCAGAAAGGCAGAGAAAGAACGTTGGGATGACATGCCAGCAGGGATAGAACCGGACAAGCAGAGAATTGGAAAGGGACCTCCAAAGGGGGTTGGGCCTCTAGTCCACCTCCCTTCTGCACTTATGCAGGAAAAGCACAATCAAAGCCCCCACCCAACCCCACCACAATGTATGGCCATCCAACCTCTGCTTAATAATAGTACAACTATAGTATCCTAGAGTTAAAAGTGAACACCAAAGGCCATCTAGTCCAACTCCCTTCTGCTATTATGCAGGAAAAGCACCATCAGACACCCCCCCCCCGACAGATGGGCATCCTGCCTCAATAATAATAATAGGATCCTAGAGTTAGAAGGGACCCCAAAAGGCCATCCAGTCTAACCCTCTTTTGCTTTCCTGCAGGAAAAGCACCATCAGAGCCCTTCTGAGACATGGTCATCCAGCTTAGAGTCATTATCATTGTTGTTGTTATTATTATTATTTGCATTCTAATCCTGTCGCCTTCCCTCCCCATTTGGTCCCATCTGCAAACTTGATAAGGAGGCTCTCTAAATCTTCATCTGTCATTGATGTTGAATGGTACTGAAAGGCCCACTACAGGACTCTCTTCTAGGTACCGAAAGAGCACCCCCCACCCTCCGCAAAGCAGCCCCAAGGCCTGACCTTCGCAGGTCATCATGGGTCCTGGCTCGAAGCCCTCGTCGCAGGCGCACTCAAAGCCCCCCACCGCATTGGTGCAGGTTCCGTTCCCACAGGGGTTCCCGATGGAGCACTCATCTGTGTCTGTGCAGAGAGGAAAGAATGCATTTGCATAAATTGGCATGTCCCTGAGGAATGTCAGGGGAGAGAGAGGGATTTGCATAAAAGAGGTGTGTCCCTGAGAAGTGTAAGGGATAGGAGGAGAGAATGGAGAGGGATTTGCATAAAAGAGGTTGTGTCCCTGAGGAGTGTCCAGGGATAGGAGGAGGGGATGGAGAGGGATTTGAATAAAAAGGGGTGTGTCCCTGAGAAGTGTCCAGGGATAAGAGGGAAGAGAGAGAGAGAGAGAGAAATCTGAATAAAAAGGGGTGTGTTCCTGAGGAGTATCAGGGGAGAAGGGACAGAGAGTTTCATCTATGCTGAAGAACGCGCCATCACCGCTCAAGATGGGAACTCTGAAATGGTTGAATAGAAGCTCTAGGTGCCCTTACTGCCTATTACAGGGAAAACCAGCTGATTCTTAATCCATCTAAAATGCAGTGGTGTGCTTTTCACCTTAAGAACAGACAAGCATCCCGAGCTCTGAGGATGACCTGGGAAGAAATCCCACTGGAGCATTGCAGCACACCCAAATACCTGGGAATCATTCTGGGCTGTGCTGTGACTTATAAGAGGCACTGCTTGAATATCCAGCAAAAAGGGGGTGCTAGAAATAATACCTTACAAAACTGGACTGGCACAACCTGGGGATCACAACAGATACAGTGAAGACATCTGCCTCTTGAGCTGAGTATGCATGTCCAGTGTGGAACACAGTGCATCATGTTAAAACAGTGGATGTGGCTCTTAATGAGACATGCCGCATTATCACAACGGTACTGCACCACCTGACATCTGCCGGAAAGTAGCAAGCAGCAATAAAAAGACCAAGGCAGTGCTATTTCCGGCCCATCCTCTGTTCAGATATCAGCCAGCACACCAATAACAAACCAGGTGTCCTCAAACTTTTTAAACAGAGTCACAGTCCCTCAAACTGTTGGAGGGCCAGATTATAATTTGAAAAAAACTCCCATGAATAAATCCCTATGCACATTGCACATATCTTATTTGTAGTGCAAAAAAACCCCCACTTTAAAACAATACAATAACTGATTTCAACATGACGCTGAGACTGCAATTGTATGTTTTTAATTGTTAATTTGTTATTATATGGTTGGGGGGGGGGTTGCCTTGTTGCTTGTGTTGTATTGAGGGCAGAGACTGCCTGTGTAAACCGTCCCGAGTCGCCTTCGGGCTGAGAGGGGCGGTATAGAAACGTGACAAATAAATAAAAAATAAATAATTAAAATGAAGAATCAATTTTAACAAATATAAACTTATTAGTATTTCAAAAATGGCAGGCCAAAAACTGATACCGAATGAGAGACTCCTCCCTCGGCACGCAGAAGACTGGGCAACTTACAATACAATACAAAACTTTATTATGGTCACTGACCAGCAGAAAGCGGGGCACAAACGCCCTGGGAAGGGAAAACACAGCTCCTCAGTGAAGCAGTTTTTTTTTAATTGAAAACCATTTAAAATAACAGTTTAAAAACACAGGACTGGACGACCTGGAAGGCGCTGAACAGACTGCGCTCTGGCACCACGAGGTGCAGAGCCAACCGTCAGAAATGGGGCCACAAAGTGGAGTCCATGGCATGTGAGTGCGGAGAACAGCAAACCACAGACCACCTATTAAAGTGCTCTGCCACATGCACAAGGAAGGACCGTCTTATAGCAACACCAGAGGCACTCCAAGTGGCCAGCTCCTGCTCAAAGGACATTTAGTATGATGCCAAGTTTTTAAACTTTGTGTTTTTAAATACATTACAACTGTACCTTTGGTTTACTTCTGATAGGATAAATAAATAAATCAGGGGAGGGTAGGAGAGAATGAAGAGGGATTTGAATAAAAAGGGGCATGCCCTGAGGAGTGTCAGGGGATAGGAGGAGATAGAGAGGGATTTGCATAAAAGGGGACATGTCCCTGAGAAGAAGAGGATAGGAGAAGAGAAGAGAGGGATTTGAATAAAAGGGGGCGCTTGGCTCCTCCTCCTCACCCACACACTGGACCCCGGTGTAGTCCAGGTTGTACCCGAAGGGGCACTCGCAGCGGAAGGACCCGTCAGTGTTGATGCAGGCCCCGTTGATGCAGATGCCGGGGTTCTCGGCGCATTCATTCACGTCTAGAAGGGAAGTGGGACCAAGGAAAAAGGGAGGTGACTCTTCCCAACCCAGTCCAAACCAGCAGCAAAACAACTCGAGGCGCCAAGAGGTCCCTTTCCCTCGTGTCTTTCTTCCAACTTGTTGCAATGTCACAAGTAGAAGGGCAACAACGAACCCTCTCACCTTCCCTGGTGTCTCCCGGTCCTGGGATGGCCCCGTGGCCGTAAGGGCACAACTCCTGGAAGGCAACTGGAGGAAAAAGGGAGGGAGGCATTACAGCTATTGTATTGAAACACAAACAAGGGAATACTCACACCCCTCCATCCATCTTAATTGTATCTATCCATCCATCCATCTTGCACTTATCTGTCTATCTGTCTGTCTGTCTCTATCTTTTCATCCATCTTACTTGTATCGATCCAGCCATGTATCTTACTTGTATCAATCTATATATCCATCCTATCTATCTATCTATCTATCTACCTACCCACCCTTGTGCCAGCAGGACTGAAGACCGACAGGTCAGAGGTTCGAATCTGGGGAAAGTGCAGATGAGCTCCCTCTGTCAACTCCAGCTCCCCATGCAGGGACATGAGAGAAGACTCCCACAAGGATGGTAAAACATCAAAACATCCCGGCGTCCCCTGGGCAACATCCTTGTAGATGGCCAAGTCGTTCCTGACATGATAAAAACCCCATCCATCTTATATATCTATCCACCTACCTATTCATTCATCTTACTTGTATCCATCCATCCATCTTACATCTATCTATCCATCAACCTATCTGTCCATCTACCTATCCATCCATCTTAATAACTACCTATCCATCCATCTTACATCTATCTATCTATCTATCTATCTATCTATGCAGGCATGCATGCATGCCTGCATCCATCCATCCATCCATCCATCTATCCATCCCAGCCAACATATTTGTATCTATATCTAATGTATACCTGTCATATTTGCATGCCACCTTTCTCACAGAGCTGGGCTGCAGGCACCCCCCCCCCCCAAGATCCATCATCCAATTCAATGAACCTGGAGACGGCTGTGCATCTTAGCAGGCAGCGTCTTTGCAGGGAAGCCCCTTGTTCCTGCCCATGGGCCCAGCCCATGGGTATCTATCTGCTTGTCTCTGTCCCTGGGAGACGTGTCTGTCTGCCTTGTGGTCCTACCATTCCCCTCCTGTGGGCACAACTCGCAGGGGTCTCCCCAGCCTTCTCCGGGCATCTTGCTGCAGCAGCACCGGGCCTTGGTGGTGTTGAAGGCCTTGGGCACGGAGCACTTCCCGTGGTCAAAGCGGGTGAAGCAGAAGCTCTGGCGTGTGTCTGTAAGAAATAATACTTTATTTATAACCTGCCCTATCTCCAAGGGGACTCGAGAAAGGCAGGGTGGCGGGTGAGGAAACAGGCGCTGCTTTCTCTCTTGCTCCCCCCATTACACCATGTAACAAAACTGGGGGGGGGGGGATCATGTTCCTAGTTTGAAAGTGCTATTCCTGTTTAATTGTGCAGTCCTTGCTTTGGAAGTTGCTGTTCTACTCCAGACTCTGTTGTTTTTGTGACTGCTGCAAACTAGGTTGAATTGGTTGAGACCCGATGATGAGAGACTCAATAGAACACTAGAGGTAAATGTGCTATAGCAGGATGATGTCCCTCCTGCAAAAAACAAGTTTTGACAGTTTTCCCATGTTTTTTTTGAGTCAATTAGAAAATGACATTGATGAGCCAAAGAAAAAATGGTGTTACATAGTGTAATAATATATATATAATAATAATACAAATACAATATAAAATAATAACTACTAACATTATAAAAACAGTAATATAATAATATAGTAATAAATTATAATACTAGTATTGTATGTATAATATAAAATAATAAATTATAATAATAAATTACAATAATAATAGAATTGTATAAATAATATCACATTATATATACAGTCTTCCCTCACTTATCGCGGGGGTTATGTTCCAGGACCACCCGCGATAAGTGAAAAACCGCAAAATAGGGACGCCCCCTCCCCTCCCCACCCTCTTTACCTTCATCTTCCTGCTTCTCGTTGCCACCTGGACTTCTTGCCTCCTCTTGTTGCGGGGCCCAAGCAGCAGAGGTAGAATCGACTCCTCGCCCCGTTTACCACCCTCCTCATGGTCACCGCTAGGGGTATACCGTGTTCCCTCGCTACATATATATATATATATATATATATATATATATACAGAGTATGTATATATATATATATATATATATATAGACACACACACATAGACACACATACACCCCCCCTCCTGTGAAACAGCGAGTCCGCGGTAACTGAACCGCGAAACAGCAAGGGAACTCTGTGTGTGTGTGTGCGTGTGTATAATTGTAGTACAGCCTGAGGCTGATGGGTTCACTGTTGATTTAGAAGGGATTGTGGGATTTCCTATGGGTCTTCCTGGGGCACAAAGCGATGAAGATTCAAGTCAGGGAAAAATCAGAAAATGGAGGGCTTCAAGGTCAGTCAGCCAGAAACTGCAACATTGGAGAAGGACTTGGGCGAAGAGCTAAGTCAGTGTTTCTAAATCCTTCTTTTTTTTATTAAATATTTTTATTAGTTTTTTTTTAGCAATTATAAAAGACAGGAAATTCAGGGAGGTAATACAGGGAAAGGGAAAGGGTACGGGGTATACGGGGAAGGGAAAGGGAGTGTTGGGGTCAAGAGAAGACAGAACACAAATAGATAGATTCAACACAGGACATCTTCCAGTTCGGGTCATCAGAGATATTAAGTACTTGAAATACAACATTTAACTTGTTAATAACCTTTGCCATTGGAGTTCGTAATGCATGGTCCTTCATTTAACACATCATTTTTTCCAGGTAGAGTCTCACTGGTTGCCAATCCGCCCTTTTGTTGTCACTTCTCTCATAAACTTTACAGTACAGATCATCTGATTCCATTAAATCCTTTAGTTTATTAAACCAATCCTCTGTCGGTGGGATATCCTCCCTTTTCCAATTTTTGGCTAGCACTAACCTAGCGGCCGCCGAGATATAATAAAACAATTTAACCTTGTTCTGGTCTAGTCCTTCCTCCATTAAGTTTAATAAATAAATTTCGGGTTTAAAGTCGAATTTCTCCTTCAATATTTTTTGGGTATCCTTATTAATAGCTTTCCAGAATTTTTGAACTTTAGTGCATGTCCACCAGCAATGAATATAAGTCCCTGGATGCTTATTACACTTCCAACATTTGTTGTTGGTATTTTTATAACATCTTGCAATTTTCTGAGGGGTCATGTGCCATCTATAAAACATTTTATACCAGTTCTCTGCTGGTGAAGTAGAACCCAAGATCTTAATGGTTCCCTTCCAATGCCCTCTCCCACTCTTGCAACAATATCGTATGGCCAACATCTTGTGCCCATTCCACCATCACATGTTTCACCAATTCTCCGTGTCTAACTCTAGCAGTTTATTATACAGTATTTTTATGTTTTTTCTTTTGCTTCAACACACACTCCCATGTGTTCTCTTGCACGTTAAATTGTTTTTTAAGATCTGTCCTGAAATAATCTTTTAGTTGAGCATACTGAAACCATGAGATTTCAATCCCAGATTCCCTCAAGTTCTCTAGCGATTTCAATTCCCAATTTATATTTGTTTTCTTGATCAAAGATTCATAAGTGTACCATTTGGACATAGGTATTTCCTTCTTATGTTGGGCTTCCAGGGGCGAGATCCAACGAGGGGTCTTCGTATACAATTGATCCTTGTACTTGTCCCATACTTTTAGTAGAGCTGCCCTAATGTGGTGGCTCTTTCTACTTTGGCTTTTCCATACCACATATAGGCATGCCAGCCTCTATTGATATTAAAGCCCTCCAAGTTAAGTAATCTTGTTTTTTTAAGTAACGTCCAATCCCTAACCCAACTAAGGGCAGCTGCCTCATAATATATTTGGAGATTCGGAAGGGATAGTCCCCCTTTCCCTTTTATCCGTAAGGATTTTGTATTTTATCCTGGGCCTCTTTCCTTCCCAGATATATTTTGTAATGTCCCTTCTCCAGGTCTTGAAATAATAAGTTGTTCTTAAAATGGGAATCGATTGAAACAAAAAAATCATTCTGGGAAATATGTCCATTTTGACCACCGCTATTCTTCCTAGTAGATTAAGATTTAAAAATCTCCATCCTTCAAGTTTTTTCTTTATATGTTTCCATGTGAAGTCGTAGTTATTTTTTAACAATTGATTGTTCTTCATAGTTAGATGTATGCCTAGATATTGTACCTTCTTTGCTACTTGTATTTTGGTATTGTCCTGGAGTAGCGGGGATAGTGGGCAACCCTGCCTGGTACCCTTCTGAATTCTGATTTGACTTGACCTTTTACCATTGACTATAATGTTTGCTGACTGTTCGTGGTATATGGCTTGTATGGCATTTGTGAATGTGAATCCCATATCCCTCTCTCTTAGAATTTGAAACAAAAAATTCCAGTTAGCGTTATCAAACGCCTTCTCGGCGTCCCAAAATAAGAAGCCGACTTCTTTTTGAATACTTAAATCATAATATTCTATAGAATTAAGTATCGTTCTAATATTATCCCTCATCAATCTGTGGGGAAGGAATCCTGCCTGATCTTCTTTTATAGTATCATTCAGGAAGATTTGGAGCCTCTTTGCCAAAATCATCGAAAATAATTTATAGTCATTATTCAAAAGTGATATTGGGCGATAGTTTTTAACGTCACTTGGGTCTGTTCCCATTTTGTGTATGAGAGTAATGTTCGCCTGCTTCCATGAGTCTGGAATTGTCCCATATTGTAATGCATTATTCATAAGCACCTTAAGATGAGGTATTAGATCTTCTCCAAATATTTTATAATATTTGGCCGTCAAGCCATTTGGCCCCGGAGCTTTGTTATTTGGCAAGCTTTTGCTGGCTTCTTCAATTTCAGTTTCTTTGATTGGGTCGTTCAATAGTTCCCTGTAATTCTCACTTATCCTTCCCAATTTTCGTTTACTTAGGTATGCCACTATATCCTCCATCTCAATATCCTCCTTCTTGTATAGATTTTCGTAGAATGCCTTTAATTCCTCTGTTATCTCTTGCTCTCCATATATTTCAGCCCCTTCTTTCACTAATTTGGAGATATGCTGTCTCTGTCTTCTTTCAATTATTTTCTTTGCTAGTACTTTTCCTGGTTTGTTGACATTAGCATACTGGTTCATTTTCAAGTATCTCAAATTTCTAGCTATTTGCTCCTCTTGCATTTTGTTTATATTCTTTCTAATGGCCTCAATTTGAGATATCAGATTCTTATTTCCTGGTCTGGATTTTAGAAGTTTTTCCTTGTCTTCCAGTTCTCTTGTTAATTTGTTTTGCTTCTCAAATCGTTTTTTATTTCTCAACGTCCCTTGTTGAATGAAATGACCTCTCATAACGGCCTTGCTGGCCTCCCACACTATCTCCACTTTGGTGTTTCCCGTATTATTTATTTCAAAATATTCCCTAAGTAATTCTTTGTTACGCTCTATCTCCACATCTGTTTTTAATAGGTCATCATTTAATTTCCATCTTCTATCTTTTTCCCTTTTATTGAGTGTTATTTGTATGGGACAATGATCCGAGTTTAGTCTTGGGAGAATTGTTATTTTGTTCACTATGGTTGTCAAGGAATTTGACATCCAAGCCATATCAATCCTTGACCAGGACATGTGACGGGCCAAAAAGTATGTAAAATCTTTAACCTTCTCGTTCCGCATCCTTCAGATATCTTGCAGTGCCAATTCTTGTTTAAGTTTTACCAGTCCCACCGGGAGCTTGCCTCCTCCTCTTTCTCCTGCTCTCTTTTTTGCCTGGGTCCTATCCAGTCCACAGTCCAGCACCCCATTGAAGCCTCCCAGTAAAATAATATTGTCCTGGCTATATTCTAGTAAATATTTTCTTAGTTCTTTCGTGAATTTTGTTTTTGTGCCCGTGGGCACATATATATTACAAACAATTAACTCAATTTGATTGATTTTAACTTTTACCCCCAAAATTCTTCCGTCTTCATCCCTGAACAACAATGAGGATTCTATACCTTCCTTAACATAAATAACGACCCCCCTCTTTTTTGGGGGCACCGCAGAGTAATATACCTTTCCTAAAGATTTTTGGTTTAAATAAGAAACGTGCTTTTGGGAGATATGTGTCTCCTGTAATGCAATCAAGTCAAATTTCTTTTTTAACAAAAAATTATTTATTATTTTCCTTTTCCTGGGTGAGTTCAACCCATTAATATTATTAGAATAAATTGTCACTGCCATCCTCAGGGTTATTGGTAGCCATCTCATCCTCTTTGTTGAGTCCTATTTCCAAAAGTTCCACGCTGTCTTCAGACGAGTTAGGCCTTTGTCTCTTTTTATCTTTCTTCATCTCTGGGTATGACTTGGGTTCTTTGTGTATATGCCTTCTTTCTAGATCCTTCTTGCCCATACCTTCTTCTTTTTTATTATTTTCCATATAATTCTTATACATTTTGTGAAATTCTCTTGCTTTATCCTCCGAAGTAATCCAATGCTTCTCTTCTCTGAATGTCAGTGATATCCCTTCCAACTTTTCCCATTTAAACTTAGTTTGATGTTTCTTGAGTTCATCGGTTAAAAAATAATACTTTTTCCTTTTGCTTAATGAAGCTGGAGAGAATTCTTTGAGGATTATCACCGATGTTCCTTTATATGTAATGGGGATCTTTCCCTTATTTTTCAGGATTTCATCTCTTATCACTCTTCTCCCAAAAGACACCATCACATCCCTAGCTACTTTATTTTTTTCCGCATAATTAGTATTGATTCTTTGCACTCGGTCAATATTTTGTTCCATCTGATCTTGTGTTGTATTTAGGATTTCCGCAGTCATTAAAACTATTATTTCTCTGATATTTTGGTTTTCCTGTTCATCAATATTTCGAAATCTAAGTTGATATTCTGTTTCTCTGATTGCCATAAGTTCTTGTTGTTTCTCCATCCTAGCACTCAGATCTTCCAATTTCATAACTTTGTCCTCCGTTTTTTTGTGATTTTTTGGATACCGCATTGTCTTTCTTTAATTCTTTCATATCTTGTTGCATGCCTGACATTTGCTTTCCTAATATCTGCAAGTTCTTCTTTTAACTCTTCTTTTAGTTCTTTTTTCATATTGCCAAGTTCTATTTTGAACATTTTTTCCATCTTCACTTGAAGATTCTCGCTATTAGTCTGAATTTGATCTTGTATTTGTTCTTTCATCTTATGCATCTCTTCTAGTATTTCCTTCATTGGGTTCTCCCCTGATAATGAGTGTCTTCTTCCAAGAAGTAGCGGTGTTGCTTTGCTTGTTTTAGAGCTGTTTATAAATTTATCCATCATCAGCCTTCAAAGTTAACCCACAATGTCCTATAAACAGTACGTGGAAGTTCTATACCCTGTTAGTACTATTAACAAAAATATACAGTAAGCACTGAATTCCGAACTCACCAAATAATATTTCCCCCGAGGATGCAGGTCAAAATCACTTCAATTATTCTAAATATCACTGCACAGATTTAACATACTCAGCCCAACAACTTTTATCTTGTTTTGGCCTTATTATCTTCCTCCAACTGGGTCAGGCTGGCCTTGCTCACTCCCTCCCCACTTCTTCCCCTCTGTCCCTTAATGCTTGTTTGCCTTGCTTACTTTCAGTTTACCAACTTCCTTGCCTCTTTAGTCAGTCTTTTTCTTTCTTTATATTTTCTTTCTCTGCTTTAGTAAGCTGTACTCTTCTTTATCAAGTTGTCTTCGCGCTCACCCTCGTTGTCCTGATTCCGTGCCCCTCTTCTTTCCGTCCACCTGGATCCTCCCACGCCTTTCTGTATAGCACTTGCTGAAATCTGGCTTGGAACCTCCTGGATCTCCTTACTTTCTCTGGGTCCGCTGTTGCTTGCTCATGGATTTCCCCTTGGTTTGTTTTGGTTTAGCTATCGGCAACTCCTCCGGCTCTGACGTCACTCCTCACTCTTCCCTCCCACGTCCTTGCGTTCCTACGTCGCCTGCATCGCTCAGCGTCCCTGCCGTCCTTGGAGGAGTGTGCTTGAAGCCTTACCCAATTCCGGTTTGGGCCTCTGCCCCCCCCCCCTCTCTTAAAGGGACCGCTTCCCTTACAGCACTTGAAGAGATCGTGGATATGGTATTCCGGTAAATTTCAGACTTCACCTTCCTCCTTTTTTTTTTTTGATTTGGATTAGGCTGTTGATTTCATTCAGCCTCGGCTGCGCCTGCTCGCCCGAGAACTTTAGCCCGAGGCCCGCCGCTTGGCTTTTCTCCGGATACCCGTTGGTGATTCTAGCAGCTTGTGAGTGCCTTCTCCCTACGACCTGGTATGCCCATGCCCTCCTTTAGCTGCTTTGAGGGTCTCCGTTCCCGTTCTTGTTAGTTTCTTTTAAGCTCTTGTTTCTTTCTTCCTTCTCATGTGGTTAAAATGAAGGCGGTCGGCTTTCTGAGGCGCTAAGCGCCTCTCACCCCCTCTCGGGTCGCTGCTCCTGGGTCTGCACACGCGCCTCAGGTCTAGTAAGGACCCCCCGTCGCTGTGCCCACATCCCTGCGGAGATTGCTTGTTCTGCCAGCCTCAGCCCGCTAGCATACCAGGTGGAATTTAATTGTCCACCACATCGAGAGGGATTCAGGTAGTTTGAAGCTCCGGAGCTTCAAACGCCTGCTGCAGCCGCCATCTTGTCTCCACCCGGAAGTCCGTTTCCAAATCTTTTTTGAACCGCAGCACACTTTTTACATTTGCAAAATCCTGGGGCACACCACCAACTAAAATGACACAAAATGACACTCTAACACAGTAATACATATGTTAATGTGTTTTTAAAATGTATTTATACACTCAGTGTGAAACCTGGGCCTGTTTCAATGAACACAACATAGATATCCTGGCAGGAATGGCAGAAAGACACAAACTTCCCACACAGAACTCCCATAACCAAAAGAAAATGCTATAAGAGTTTGGTGGGCATTGACCTTGAGTTTTGGAGTTGTAGTTCACCTATATCCAGAGAGCACTGTGGACTCAAACAATGTTGGATCAGGACCAAACTTGGCATGAATACTCAATATGCCCAAATATGAACGCAGATGGAGTTCAGGGGAAATAGACCTTGACATTTGGGAGTTGTAGTTGCTGGGATTTATAGTTCCCCTACAATCAAAGAGCATTCTGAACCCCACCAATGATAGAACTGGGCCAAACTTCCCACACAGAACCCCCAGGAGGCAAGAGGAGTTCTCTACTTGGGGAAAGGGAGCCGGGCCTTCCCAATGCATGGAGAGGGAGAGACCAAGTAGACAACGGGTGGGGAGGGGGGGTGTTTGTAATTTTGTGCCTTTATCGAGGTAGGTTTCTTAGGGTTTTTATACTTCAACACACTAGACTCCCCCCCCCCCCTTCCTGGAAGTTCCAATTTCCCACGGCACACCTGATGATTGCTCACTGCATACTAGTGTGCCCCGGCACACTGGTTGGGAAACAGTGAGCTAAGTGATACGGAAGGCTCCCAGAGAAAAACACCTGGAGCTATGGAGATCAACAAAAGTCTTTGTTTACAGATTAGAGCAGATAATAGACAACGCTGGTCAGAGCGATTATGTGGGAAAGTTGGAGAAAAATTCATCGGAAAAGAAATTACTTCATAGGTGCCGATTAATTAGCAAGTTGTTTACCTAAGAGTTAGTTCAGGCAACATAGTGTTCGAGTGAGATGCTAGGCCTGAGTTCTCTGGTTCTTGTTTCAAGTCAAGCCTCTGTTTTGGATTTAAGTATCTTGGAAGTTTTCTATGTTCTTGTTTTTATATTCCTGCTCAAGTTTTACTAAGTATACCTTTTGCTTGTGTAGAATATCAACTTTCAATGTAAGGACTTGCACAATTAAACAGGAATGACCCTTTCAAACTAGGAACAGAATACTATTCACTTTTTGTTACATAGCGCAATAATAAATACAAGGATGGAGACTATCCAAGAGAGGACGTGGCCAAAGGGCCTCACTCACCAAAGCAGCGCCGCCCGTTGTCGGAGAGGACGAAGCCTGGCGGGCAGATGCACTGGAAGCTGCCAGGGGCATTGGTGCATGTGCCGAAGAGGCAGATGTTGGGCTCCTCCTCGCACTCGTTGATATCTGCAACCCCACAGAATAAGGCCTGAGACATGTGGAGTAGTGTCCTCTTCTGTCCCAACACTATGAGGATGAGGCACAACTACCGAAGGCAAACCATTCCAGAGTACACTAGGTTTAAGCTGACTAGCAAAGAAGCTGGGATGATGGTCTCACTGGGAGTCAATGCTCTTCTGGACTCTTGGACCAGTTCTGAAACAGAATACGTCCTCATCCTTTTTTAATACAGGCCATTCCTCAATTTACTAATATTTGACTTTAAAAACAACTCCTAGTTTATTTATTTATTTATTCAATTTGATATACCGCTCTCTCTTACGCCCAGAACGGTTCACAGGTTAAAACACATAAAGACATATAAAATACAATAAAACAGATTTAAAACCCCCAAATAAAACATGTAGCAGCAGAACTACAGCAGCAGTAGAAGCGTACTGACAGTGGCGCAGCGAGATGGTAGGTGGTGCAGCATTGATTTAGATGGCAAAAGCCTGTCTAAAGAGCCAGGTCTGTACAGCTCTGCGGAACGGCATTAAGTCCCGGATGGCTCGTGTCTCTTTGGGAAGAGAGTTCCACAAGGTTGGAACTGCTACCGCAAACACCCTCTGCCGCGTGCTTGCCAGTCTACAAACCCTAATGCCCGGCACATCCAAAAGATTGAGCCCCTCTGAACATAGTGATCTCCTGGGTACATAAGGGGTAAGCCACTCCCTCAGGTACACTGGCCCCAAACCATATAAGTCCATATAGTTAAAGATAGGGCTGGACTGGATGGCTTTTGGAGGATACTATATCTATCTGAAACACACACACACACAGGCAGTCCTGAGTTGCAAACATCTGACTCACAAACAACACACAGTTAAGAACAGGGCTGGACTGTGTGGCCTCTGGGGGTCCCCTTCCACGTCAATGATACTATACATATCTTAAGAAGCCACATTTGGCAAATGGCCCCCATCCCAGGCAAACTATGGGCTCCTAAGCAGGTCTAAGTCATGGTGTTGCATGCTGTGTCCCTTGGGTTGCTCACCGATGCAGTTGTCATTCTGGACCTCGTAGCCCGGGGGGCAGATGCAGCGGAAGGAACCCTCCAGGTTTTGGCAGGTCCCTGGAGAACAGGTCCCCGGGAGGCTGACACACTCATTAACATCTGTGGAAGACAGACAGATGGAGAGAGAGGGAAGGAGGGAGGGGCCTGTATCACAACCGAGATCAGGAGGCCCCATCTATCTCATATCAGAAGCCCCGCTCCCCATGATGCAGTCAATGAAGAGGACACGCCCCTTTTAATGCAAATCTTTCTCAAACCTCTTCTCCTACCCCTTCCTTTTTAGAGTGACACTTCTCAGGGACACGCACCCTTTATGCAAATCCCTCTCCATTCCCTCCTCCTACCCCCTGGCACTTCTCAGAGACATGCCCCCTTTTATGCAAATCCCTTTCCATTCTCTCCATCCCCTGACACTTCTCAGAAACATGCCCCCTTTTATTTAAATCCCACTCAGTTCTGCCTTCCAATCCTTGTTCCTGTTAGACAGACATTTCTGAAAGACACAACATTTAATTCAAATCCCACTCAATTCTCCCCTCCAATCCCCTTCTTGTGAGACTGACACACCTCAGAGACACGCCCCCTTATATGCAAATGCCCTCCCTCCTCTCCTCCTCTCCCCTTACCCTCCTCAGGGTCACGCCCCCTTTTATTTAAAGGCACGCACCCATGCAGTTCTTCCCGTCTGGCGTGTGCTCGTAGCCCTCTTGGCAGAGGCAGCGGAAGGAGCCCACACTGTTGAGGCACCGCCCATTGCGGCAGACCTGCCCGGCCAGCGAGGAGCATTCGTCCACATCTGTGGGGAGGAGAGGGGGGAGTGAGTGGACATGCCCTGACCCCGGTGACCCCCCTCCCCGAGGCCCCGCCTCCTCTTCCTCTTCCTCACCCATGCAGTCATTGTTGTGGGTCAGCTCAAAACCTGGGAAGCAGAGGCAGTTGTAGGAGCCGACCGTGTTCTTGCAGGTGCCATTGCCACAGGGTTGCCGGTCGCACTCGTCAATGTCTGCAAAGTGAGGGAGGGAGGCCAAGGGTCACAGAACGATTGTCATAACAGCTCTGTGAGGTTGGCTGGAAAGATTCCCACCTCCAGCTGAAAGGAGACGTTACTAATACATCACTATGACTATTACTATTATTGTGTCGCCAAAGGCTTGCATTGTCAAAATCATTGGATTGCTGTGAGTTTTTCAGGCTGCCTGGCTATGTTGGGGGAATCCTTGGTTGGGAGGTGTTAGCTGGTCCTGAATTATTCTTGTCTGGAATTCCCTTGTTTTTTTTAGTGTTGCTCTTTATTTACTATTCTGATTCTAGAGGTTTTTAAAAAATACTGGTTGCCAGGTTGTGTTCATTTTCATGAATTCCTCCTTTCTGTTGAAATTGTCCACATGCTTCTTGTGGATTTCTATGGCTCCTCTGTGTAGTCTGACGTGGTGGTTGTCTGTGTTGTTCAGCATTCCTGTGCTCTCAAATAATATGCTGTGTCCAGGTTGGTTCATCAAGTGCTCTGCTATGGCTGGCTTCTCTGGTTGGATGAGTCTGCAATGCCTTTTGTATTTCTTGATTTGTGTTTGGGCGCTGCTGCATTTGGGGCCCCCTATGTGAACTGGTCAACAGCTGCACGGTATACTATAGACTCCTGCAGAGGGGAGAGGACGCCTCTTTTCCTTTGCTGAGTGGAGCATTTGTTGGATTTTCTTCTGTAGATAGTTTGTAGGTTGTGTTTCTTCCTCAGCTTCCCTGTGCAGTAAGTGTTTCCCTTGATTTATGGTAAGAACACTTTTCCTCTGGGTGGGTCTTTGTCTTGACTCTTGTGGTTTCTTCTTGGCCTTGTAGCTCTTCTGATGCCTATGGTGGCCTGGAGAGCCCAGTTTAAGGGGTTCAGCTCCCCCTGGAGGAAGTGGGCTTCGCAGATTCTTTTTGTATGGTCTGCCAGGGCTTTAATTGTACTTCTTTTTGACATGGGTGATGGTTGGAGTTTTTATGTCGGTATCTCTCCATGTGTGTAGGTTTTCTGTTGATCTGTTTTGCGGATGACTAGGACATCTAGAGATGGCAGTTTTCCTTTGTTTCCTTTTTCCATGGTGAATTAGGTGTTTGGGTGGATGCTGTTGAGGTGGTCCAGGAACTTGTTGCATTCTTCTTCTCCATGGCTCCAAATGGAGAAGCTGTCATCCATATATTGGAACACTACAGTGGGCTTTTTGTTGCTGTTTCCAGGGCTTGTTTTTCAAAATGTTCCATCTAGAAATGTGTTATACAGCCTGAAAAACTCACAACAACCCATTACTATTACTATTAAAATTATTATAGCTTATTCAGAGCAATTCCTGAATAATATGTCTGCCCTGTGAGGGTAGTCCTGTGAAGTCGGCCAGAATGATTCCCACCTTTGCAAGAAGAGGTCAGCAATACATCATCATCATCACTATTATAGCATATTGGTAATACATTATTATTATTATTATTACTATTATGGCTTATTCAAAGTCCTTCCGAAATAGTCTGCCTGCCCTCCTGAGTAACAGCCCTGTGGGGTCGGACAATATGATCATTATTGTTATTTATTATGATTATGTGTGCATAGCCTGCCCACCCTCCTTAGTAACAGCCCATGTCTGACTATGTGAATGCGACTCCCTGAGGCCCCCCCCTTGAGAGTCATGTGACCTAGGCCCGGTCACATGGCGAGCGCAGGGCCCTCCCTCCCTCCTACCCACCCATGCACATGGTTAGGTCCCCGGTAGCCTTGAAGCCGTTGAAGCAGATGCAGAGGAAGCTGCCGTCAGTGTCCACACAGTCGCCGTGGCTGCAGACGTTGGGGATCTCCTGGCACTCGTTGCGACCTGGAGTGGGGAAGAGAGAGAGGGAAGCACGCAGGGTGGGGGGGCCATAGGAAGCAGAGCCCTTGCTGGGCCTCCCCTGTGGACAGGAAGTGGACCCCCGTGCCCTCCGCCTTACCCACGCAAGCCCCGCTGGGCGAGAGCTTGTACCCGGAGGCACACTCGCACCGGTAGCTGCCAGGGATGTTCAGGCAGTCAGCGTTGCGCTGGCAAAGGCTCTCCCCACTGCTGCACTCGTCGATGTCTGTGCAAACAAAGGTGGACTTTGTTACTATCTATTTAACTATCTCGCAGCAGACATTTTGTCTCTCTCCAGGCTCATAGGAGAAGAACACAATGAAGCCTTACCTATGTGCTCAGATACTCTATAACAGTGTTTCTCAACCAGTGTGCTGTGGCACACTAGTGTGCCGTGAGCGATCATCAGGTGTGCCGCGAGAAAAGCTCTCTGCCCCCCTTCCTTCCCCCTCCTCCTGCCGAACTCCTGCTGCTTGGGGAGAGGAGGAGGAAGGGCCGGGCGGCGGCGAAGAAAAAGAAGGACTGGGGTGCTGCCTCCTTCGGCCGTTTCCCCAAGCAGCCTCCAATCCGCCATGACTCCTGCCATGACTCTTGCCCCTTGCTTGTTGAAGCCGCACAGAGGAGGAGCCCCGCCTACTGAAGCGCGTCCACCGCTCATGCTCCTCCTCTGTGGGAGAGCTAAAGCCGGGGGGGGGGGGGCATGACGCGGCCTGGCTCCGCCCCCTCCCCCTGGCTTCAGCACTCCCACAGCTTCACCAGCCTTGAGGGGGCAGTGCCAAGCCAGCAGTGGCAGAGCCAGCACAATGCTGGCTTGGCACTGCCCCCTCAAAGCTGGCGAAGCTGTGGGAGAACTGAAGCCGGGGGGAGGGGGCGGGGCATGGCACGGCCTGGCTCCGCCCCCTCCCCAGCTTCAGCGCTCCTACAACTTCGCCAGCCTTGAGGGGGCAGTGCCAAGCCAGCGGTGGCAGAGCCAGCGCAATGCTGGCTTGGCACTGCCCCCTCAAGGCTGGCGGAGCTGTGGGACAACTGAAGCCGGGGGAGGGGACGGGGCATGGCGTGGCCTGGCTCCTCCCCCGGCTTCGGCACTCCCAGTAGCTGCTCCCAGCAGGTCACCATCCCCCAGCCGTTCTTTACTGTGTTACAGTGTCATTTTGTGTCATTTTGGTTGGTGGTGTGCCCCCGGATTTTTTTTAATGTTAAAAGTGTGCCGTGGCTCAAAAAAGGTTGGGAAACACTGCTCTATAACACTGAAAGGGGTGTGTCCTTGAGAAGAGTCAAGGCATAAGGAGGAAAGGATAAAAGTGGATTTGCATAAAAGGGACATGTCCCTGAGAAGGGTCAGGGGATTGAAGGAGAAAATAGAGAAGGATTTGCATAAAAGGGGTGTGTTGCTGAGAAGTGTCAGGGGATTGGAGGAGAGGCGGGAGAGGGATTTGAATGAAAGGGAGTATGTCTCTGAGGTGTGTTAGGTGATAGGGGGAGAGAAGGGAGGGATTTGAATAAAAGGGGGTGTGTCCTTAAGAAATATCAGCTGATAGGAAGAGAGGAGAGAGGGATTTGAATAAAAGGGGGTGTGTCCCTGAGGAGGGTGGGTGATAGGAGGAGAGAAGAGAGGGATTTGCTTACCTTCGCAGATGAGGAGGATGTTGTTGTAGCTGAAGCCAATGGGGCACTCGCAGCGGAAGCTGCCGATCTGGTTGATGCAGACCCCGTTGCTGCAGATGGCAGGGATCTCGCTGCACTCATCAATGTCTGTGGGCAAAAAGGACCGTGTTTCCTTTCCCTGCGGGCTCCGCCCTGAGTGTCACCCTCCAGGACGGCAGCACCTCTCCTACTTACCGATGGGCTTCCCGGTGTGGATGTCGATGATGAAGCCAGGGGCCTGGTTGCCACACAAGATCTGGTACTCCGCTGCAAGGAAGAGAGACAAGATAGATGCAGTCCACAACATTTAGGGGCCTTAGAGCAGGCCTGGGCCAACTTCGGCCCTCCCTCCAGGTGTTTTGTATTCATGGGGGGGGGGTCTGTGAGGGGGCTTACGGCTGGCAGGGGTGGGGCAGGGCTCGCAGGGCTTGTTCCAGGCCTTGCCGATGTTGTAGGAGCAGCAGCACATCTTTTTGGTCATGTTGAAGGACAGCTCATTCTCGCAGGTGTCGTTGTAGTTGCGGTAGCACAGGCTCTTCCTCATGTCTGCAGAGAGTGAAGGAGAGGTCACGGGTGGGTGGTCAAGGGGTGGGGCATCGACTCAAAGGAAAGGGCAGGGAATTGACCCAAATGGACAGGGCATTTGCCCAGATGAAGGGGCGTTGTGTTGTTGGGTTTCATCCCTGATCTGTACACATTTCTTGTGTCATCAAGTTTCCAGACCTCAATGAGTAGCCAGGTTAGAGACAGGGCCAGACTGAGGGATTCCTCCCCCCCCCCACACACACACACATTCCTATGCATATTTTCCCAAAAAGAGCTTTGTCTTTACTCTTCCTGCCAGTCACTGTCTCCTCCCCCTTTGATGATGTAGTAATGGAATTTCTGTGAGGGAACTTCCTCCTAAATTTAAATTGCCCTGGATTGACCATGTGGTCTCTCCACCGTTTTCCAGTCTCTTCTGCCTGTTCTTCCTTCCAGTAAGTCCGCATTTTGCCTCTCTCTAGGCAAAATGTAGTTGCATGGACTTTTTAACTTTTACCTACTTTAGAAGACGAGATGTAGTAAGCTAGTGAGCTCCAAGGCCTTCTCTATCAAGAATGTATTTCTTTTTACTTCAATAAATATTTTTGAACCTGAAGTTCTGACTCTGCAATCCTAAGCCATCCTGAAGAATAGAAGCCTATCCCATCTCGCCACACATAAGTTTCTGCTGGTTATGAAGTTTGCTTCTGGTACTCTGCTATATTTATGGTGGAATCATCCCAATTGAGGATTAGTTTTGAGCATAACAGCTCAGATTCCCCAGCAAAGGATCTATGGGCCCAGGCGCATGTGCGCTGAGCGAAAAGGGAAAATAGCTTTAAAGGATAGGTGAAAAGGAGCAGAAAAGGGTTTCTCAGAGATATTTTGAGTATTGATTTTTGGATATTTTTGAACTTTGGTTTTTGGATTTTCTTGGAGCATTTCATTTTATTTTTGAAAGCTGAGAACCATGGAAAATAACTTTTAATGAAAGAACTAGACGTGGGCTATTCGTTTCTAAATGCCATTGAGGCCATCTATTCATTCCAATCCGCTACAATCAGTATAAATGGCATAAGCGCCAATAAATTTATAATACAAAAAGGGACTCGGCAAGGATGCCCCCTCTCTCCACTCCTATTCATTTGGGTCTTAGAAAAATTATTAGAAAACATCAGGAGAGATGTAAACCTCAAAGGGATATCGATAAAAAAGGAAAAGATTAAGATCAGAGTCTTTGCAGACGATCTTGTGTGTATAGTGGAAGATCCGAACGAAAACATCAAATTTTGGATAGAGAAATTAGAGGAATTTGGGAGAGTATCGGGATTTAAAATGAATAGGAAAAAAACTAAGCTGCTTGTGAAAAACATAAATCTGAAAGAAAGAGAGAAGCTAGAGGAGAGCACAGGGCTAGCCATCACGAATAAAGTTAAATACCTAGGTATTTACTTAACAGCTAAAAATATCGACTTAATCAAAAATAATTATGAAGTAAAATAGCAACAAATTAAACAAGATTTAAAAAGGTGGATGCACCTTAATCTTTCGCTCCTAGGGAGAATTTCTCTCATAAAAATGAACGTACTTCCCAAATTCCTCTTCTTATTTCAAAGTCTTCCAGTTCTGTGCAGTGACAAATATTTCCAAATTTGGGAGAGGGAACTGAGAAAATTCATATGGAAGGGGAAAAAACCCAGAATAAGCTGGAAAAATTTGACTGATAGTAAGGAGAGAGGTGGATTCGGAGCCCCCGATCTTGCTACCTATTTTGAGGCCAGTGTTCTAGAATGGGTTACCAAATGGACATCATTAGAGGATACTCAACTACTGGCTTTAGAAGGTTTTGACTTAAGAACCGGGTGGCACGGGTACCTTTGGTACTGCAAAGCCAAAATAGAGAGGAATTTTAATAATCACTGTATTAGGAAGTCGTTATTAAGAATCTGGATGAAGAAAAAAGACAGGATATTCAGAAAGACCCCAAAATGGCTGTCGCCTCAGGAGGCACATTTTAGGAGACAATACGATAAAAACAAGTGGCTGAGATACGACACAATCCTTAAAGAATCAATTTCTGGTCCAACTGTGAAAGACTTAGAAGAATTAAAAAGAGTAGATGAATCCTTGGACTGGTTCCAACACAAACAAATCTGTCAGATTTATAAGAAAGATCGAGAGATAGGATTTGAGGATAATGAGCATATATGGGACAAATTAGTATTAAAAGAAAAAGGTAAGATAACCATTCTATATAAATATCTCCTACAATGGAAAACAGAGGAGGAAGCCATCAAAAATTGTATGGTCAAATGGGCCAGGGATCTGGGAAAGGTTATTATTTATTTATTTATTTATTTATTTATAAATTCGATTTGGTAGACCGCTCTCTCTGGAGCCCAGAGCGGTTTACAGCATAAAATCAATAAAACATCAATAAACAGATACAATACGAATACCCCAATGACCCCCTCCCCACAAATGATCCCGGCAAGCAATAATACGCAGAGGCAATACATGGCAGGACGGTATGTTGGCAGCTGGCAACTAAGGAGGCATCAGTTGGGACCAAATGCCTGCCTATATAGCCAAGTCTTCACAGACTTGCGGAAGGCCAACAAACCCCGTAGTGCTCGTATCTCCTCCGGCAGAGAATTCCAGAGGGTTGGAGCGGCCACTGTAAATGCTCTCTGCCGGGTGCTCGACAGCCTACAGATCTTAATACTAGGGACCTCTAGTAGATTAAGCCCCTCTGAGCGCAGTGATCTTCTGGGTTTGTATGGGGTAAGACGCTCCCTCAAGTACACTGGCCCCAAACCATGTAAGGCCTTGAAAGTTAGAACTAACATCTTGAAGGAGACCTGGAATTCGATGGGAAGCCAGTGCAGTGCACGCAGGAGTGGGGTCACATGCGCAGATCTTGGGGCTCCCGACAGCAGGCGCTGCTGCTGCGTTCTGCACCAGCTTAAGTTTCCGGATCGCCGACAAGGGTAGGCCAATGTACAGCGCATTACAGTAATCAAGCCTCGAGATGACCGTGGCTTGGATCACCGTGGCCAGGTCGCAGCGGGAGATGTAAGGAGCCAGACGTTTCGCCTGCCGCAGATGGTAGAACGCTGTCTTGCAAGCGCAGGCAATCTGCGCTTCCATCGACAGTTGGGTGTCTAGCTGGACCCCAAGGCTCTTAACTAGGGGCTGTGGGCGAAGTGCCACACCATCAAACGTCGGCAACTGGGTCTCTACCCCTCCGGGCGGCCCAGCCACAAGATCTCCGTCTTCGTCGGGTTCACCTTCAACTTACTGGCTCGCAGCCATCCAGTTACGGCTTCTAGGCAGAGATGGAAATTATCGGGTACAGATTCCACCCCGGGGTCCATCCTCAGAATGAGCTGGGTGTCATCAGCGTACTGGTGACATTCCAGCCCAAAACTCCGTACCAATTGGGCGAGTGGTCGCATGTAGATGTTAAATAACAGCGGGGGAGAGAATGGCCCCTGAGGGACCCCACAATGTAAGGGGGAGCCCTCGGAGGCCACCCTCCCCACTTCACTCGCTGCAGGCGGTTTTGGAGGGAGGACAGCCAGTTGAGGGCTGTCCCCTCACCCCCGCCACCGCCAGGCGGTGTGTCAAAAGTTGGTAATCGACAGTATCAAACGCTGCCGTGAGGTCCAATAACACGAGCAGCGCCGATCCGCCTCGATCCAAGTGGCAACGGAGTAGGTCTGTGATGGAGACCAGGACGGTCTCTGTCCCATGGCCTGAACGGAAGCCGGACTGGAAGGGGTCAAGCCAGGTTGCATCATCCAGGAATGTCTGCAGCTGGTCCATTGCTGCCCTCTCAATTACCTTGCCCAGGTACGGTAAATTGGACACTGGGCGGTAATTGGAGGGGAGCGGATCTAACCCAGGCTTCTTCAGCAATGGACTAACCACCGCCTCTTTTAATTCCTCTGGAAAAGCTCCTTGCTCAAGGGAGCAGTTGACTATATTCAACAGAGGGCCTCGTAACCCTCCACGCAAGCTCGAATCAGCGTGGAGGGGCACGGGTCGAGGGAGCAGGTGGTTGGTCGAAGAGCTGCGACAATCTTGTCAACATCCTCTGCGTCCAGTGGCCGAAACCGGTCGAAGGTGGACCCGGCGGAGGGCCACGGAGTCTCAAGCTCCTGTACTGTATCAACCGTGGCAGGGAGGTCCCGGCGGAGCGTCGCAATCTTGTCTGCGAAATGATTCTGGAAAGCCTCGGCGGAAAGGGCCCGATCATCATTTTTTTGGGATGGTAGGGACCATCGTCAACTGCCGAATTATCCTGAACAATTGGGCCGGGCGTGAATCTGCAGACGCTATCAAGGAGGCATAATGAGAATTTTTTGCCTCCTTGACCGCATGCTCATAAGCCTCACTAAAGAGCTTATAAGCTGATTGCGAAGGCCCATCACGGAGTTTCCTCCACATGCGCTCCAGCCGTCTCTTCTCCTGCTTCATGGTTCTAAGATCTTTGGTGAACCATGGAGAGCAACGCTTGAGGGGTTTGAGAGGGCGCTTAGGGGCAATCTCGTCGAGAGCCGTGGATAACTTACAGTTCCAGGTGGTGACTAGCTCCTCGAGCGAGACGCTGACAGGCTCCAAATCCCTCAGGGCATTCAGGAACCTGGTTGGTTCCATAAGTCCCTTCGGGCGAACCCAAATTGGTTCGGCACCCTTGCCGGGGGGGGTGGCGTCTCAACCCCGGACTCGTAGAGCACAGTGATCCGACCATGGCACCTCGGTTACAGAGGTGACGGACACTTGGACACCTGCAGAGAAGATCAGATCGAGAGTGTGTCCAGCCCGATGTGTGGGGCCCGAGTTTAAGAGGGGAGGCCCAGTGCCGCCATGGTCGACACAAGGTCCCCCGCTGCAGATGGAAGGGAGGCTGTGTCGGCGTGGACATTGAAGTCCCCCAGAACTATAAGTCTGGGGAACCTCAATGCCCACTCAGCCACAGTCTCCAGCAGCAGGGGAGACTCCTCGCTGGTGCGCTAGGTGCTCGGTACACCAGCAAGAAGGCTACACTCTCCGGGGCTCCCCATCAGGCCGACACTTTCAATCCCGTCTGTTTCCAGTGCAGGGACCGCTCTAAGATGTAACAGGTCACGGGAGAGGATAGCCACTCCCCGCCTCCCATTCCTATTCTGGTGAGTAACAACATAATCAGGGTATGCTAGCTCGTGCAGGCAGGTTTCATCGCCATCGTTGATCCAGGTTTCGGTTATGCAGCAGAGATCCACTCGCTGCTCTAAAAAGAAATCCTTGAGAGTAGCAGTTTTGTTCCTAACAGAGCGCGCGTTAACTAACACCAGAGGAAGGGGAGGAAATTGGAAGCCTGTCACCAGCGTACTTCGGGATAGGACGCAGGTCAGAGGTACGTCGAGTCTCACAGCAACTCAGCGTACCTCTCGCTTTTGGCCTGCGCCTAATGCTGTATTTCCCCATCCCAGAGATCACTGCAATGGGGGCTTCTACTGTGTCAGTAGAAGGTCTTGCGGGCTTAATTTGCGGCACATACCCCGAAAAGGGAGATCGGGGGGCCGATAAACCACTAGAGCTTGGCGCACATGGCGCACGTGGTTGATTTGCAGCTTTCACATTTCCTCTGGCCAAAAAGGCCGCCCCCCAAAAGGTCCTGGACTTATAGCCCTGTTTCTGTCTGTGAGGACCTTGCTGGCTCTTTCTTAACGGTTTAGCATCCGTTGTGGTAAGTCTTAGGCCCTCCTTAGGCTTATCGTTGTTGGTTGATGGTGGGGCTGCCAAGCCACCATCAGAGATTCTCTCAGGGACTGAGTGGTCCATCTTAAGTACTGGGAAAGATACTGGAAAGTACATTAAAAATATCTCTATGCCTATGACATGAAGGAGAATGGTCTCAAAATGTTATACAGATGGTACCTAACACCTTACAGCATAGCTAAATTCAATAGTAATTGCTGTAACAAATGTTGGAGATGCCACAAAGAGATTGGATATTTCCTACACATGTGGTGGGGGTGCAAAAAGACTAAAAAAATTTGGACAAACGTTTATAGAGAAATGAAGAAAGCCCTGGGGGTGGAATTCTCTTTCAAAGCCAGATATATGCTTTTGGGTTTGCTTGTTTTTGATATAGGGAAAAATAAAGAAAAACTTTTCGTTTACTGCATTACTGCAGCGAGAATGGTGATAGCCAGACGCTGGAAGGAAGAAACACCCCCGAAAATTGACGATTGGATCCTCAAGCTACTAGAAATCATAAATATGGACTGACTAACAAAAGCAATGTCACAACAGATGGAAGCCACAGACTGGTCCCCGATAATAGATTATCTGAGAGGTCTTAAAGATATGGAAGGATATGTAATCAATGATGTATGAAAATAATTGAGATCATAGCAGCTGGATGTATACAAATAGGAGATTGGATGTAAGATTGAAATTATCTAAGAGTTATTAGATAAAAAGGTGGGATGGTGGATGTGGAAGTCGATATCTATGTATGATGCTCCTTGGTGGGAGGGGTTAGGGGGGGTGCGATGGGGAGGGAGGGAGAAGGGAGGGAAGGTATGGTTGTTTGTCTGTTTTTATTCATGTTGGAAACTTAATAAAGCCTTTTTTTAAAAAGGAAAAGAAGCAGGAATTTATTTGGACTCTTCCTAAATTGGAAGATGAAGGTGGCAATTACTTGAATGGAAAGAATTGAATGGAATTAATCCTGAATGCCAAAGAGTCTGAGGTTTGCAGCCAAGATCCGCCATCACCTGGAGATGAGGGATACACTGACTGGTTCCAGATCAACAAATCGGTGAGAACAATCACTTCAAGTTCTCTATCAGAAAAAACTGTTGAGTTTGTAAAAAATGCTAAGACAGCAAAAAAATATGCTAGTATACTTGGAATCTCACTGCAGCAAAAGTTCCCTTGCTGAGAGCATGCCAATTTATCAAAAATTGTTTACAGCCAAAATGGGCTCAGAACAGAGCTTAAATGGCTTCCTACAGCATATACGGTCCCTTGTTGACCAGCTAAGATTGAATGGTGAAAATGTAGGCAATATCTACAGGAATTCATCAAAACTATGAAAATTCTGTATTAATTATGAATGAACAAATTCCTCTAACACTCGATTGTTTAATTACATGAATGAGAGCAGAGGCAGTTATTTATTTTATTTATTATTTATTTATTAAATTCGACTTGCTATACCGCTCTCTCTGGAGCCCAGAGCGGTTTACAGAAAGTGAAGCAGACATAGAAGGTACATTAAAATACAGTTAAAAATACATTAAAACGCATTAAAACAATTTAAAGCCCCCCAATAAACATGTGGCAGGCCAAAATTAAATAGTGGCATGTCAGGCGGAACCATGGACAACAGTATAGAGGCCAATTGGCTAAGGGCCAAATGCCATTCTAAAAAGCCAAGTTTTTATCACTCTACGGAACGGCAGGAGGGCCCGAATGGCCCGGATCTCCTCGGGGAGGCCATTCCACAAAATTGGAGCGGCTGCAGAGAATGCTCTCCGCCGTGTGGTGGCCAGTCTGCAGACTCCGATGCTGGGCACCTCCAACAAGTTGAGCCCCTCGGAACGCAGTGATCTCCCAGGCACATAAGGGGTAAGTCGCTCCCTCAGGTACACTGGCCCCAAACCGTACAAGGCCTTAAAAGTTAGAACTAACACCTTGAAAGTGACCCCGAATTCAATTGGAAGCCAGTGCAGCTCACGCAAGAGTGGAGTCACGTGGTCAGATCTTAAGGCTCCTGAGAGCAGGCGGGCTGCAGCGTTCTGCACCAGCTTAAGTTTCCGGATCACCGACAGGGGAAGGCCAATGTAGAGCGCATTACAGTAATCGAGCCTCGAGATGACCGTGGCTTGGATCACCGTGGCTAGGTCGCAGCGGGAGAGGTAAGGAGCCAGCAGATGAAAGAAAGCTGTCCTGCAGGCGCAGCCAATCTGCTCCCCCATGAAAAAGTCAGGAAAAATACCCTGTGAGGCTTGCTCTTTGAGAAGAAAGGAATGGCTTTAAAAGCAACTGGCTACAAATCTCAATTGAAAAGTTCCAAAGTGTGTTACTTCTGTGACAAAATTGGTCATCTTCAGAAGCAGCGCTTTTTGGCTAAGAGGAACAAAGGTTTGGGGAATTTGCCCACTCATGTTGCTAGGCAACAAGGCAAAGTGGCTGAACACCTTAATGACTCTCGGAGCCAGAAACAAAGGAAGGCCTGGTCTCTGAAATAAATATTTTTGAACCTAAAGTTCTGACTCTGCAATCCAGAGCCACCCTAAGAAATAGAAGGCTATCCCAGTTCACCACACATAAGTTTCTGCTGATTATGAAGTTTGATTCTGGTACTCTGCTATATTTATGGTGGAATCACCCCGACTGAGAGTTATTTTTGAGCCTAACAGCTCAGATTCCCCAACTGGTGTCAAGTCAACACAAAGGAAGGGGCAGGGAGTAGACCCAAAGGAAAGTGGCGTCAACTCAAAGGAGGAAGTGAGGCATCAGTCCAGAGGAAGGAACAGGGCGTTGACCCAGAGGAAGGGGCGGGGCATCAACTTAAAGGAAGGGGCAGGGTGTTGACCCAAAGGAAATGGGCATTGACTTAAAGGAAGGGGTGAGGCATCAACTCAAAGTAAAGTGGCGTTGACCTAATGGAAGGGGTGGGGCATAGACCCAAAGGAAAGTGTAAGGTGTCCTACCCATGCAGTTGTTGCCCCCGTTGACCTGCATGTACTCTGGGGGGCAGACGCAGGTGTAGTTCCCCAGTGTGTTGTAGCAGGTCCCTGGTCCACAGATCCCGATATGAGCGGAGCATTCGTCAATATCTGCAGGGGAGAAGCGGGTGGAGAAACAGGGAAGAAAAGCACAAGGGTTGGCAGCAGGCCGCAGCCAGGCCCTCTAGTTCCAGCCCCTCCATTCTGGTCCTGAGACCTGTTTGCATCATCAAAGAGAATGTTACCTTAAGAAAGAAGTTAAACAACTTATCTGTTCTGGGATTGATGTAGCTCCAGCAAGTCTGGGCTCAATGGCAGGTTATCTAAAGAACTAAGTAAATAGATAACAACAACAACACAAAGTTCTAGAAACCCTTTCCCTTTTCAAAAGTGTGCCAGATTTGCAAGGAACGCAGCATTTCAATAACAATGGTAAGTATGAATGCTGAATGTGAGTAAAGAAGGATGTTGAGTATGAATGAGTAAACGAATAGATTATGAGTGAATGTGAGAGTATATGTGATGATGAACTGAATGAAGAAGGATGGTGAGTACGAACAAGTGAATGAATTGATTATGAGTGAATGTGAGAGTATATGTGACGTTTCCCTTTTTGTTTGCGTTAACCAACACATAGGTGTTAAAAGGCTACCTTCACAAATGCGTGTGTCTTCGTTCAGGTAGTATCCCAAGGGGCACTCGCACTGGAAGCTCCCAAAGGTGTTGACGCAGTTCCCTCCTTGGCAGAGGCCTGGCAGCTCCTGGCACTCATCAATATCTGGAAGAGAGGGAGGGCCGTGTTCCCTAAGGATGGCGTTGCAGTTCGGGAAGGTTGTGCGGTGTCTTGGCTCCCGTGTGGAAGGATACATAGCAGATGCTTTTCGCCTTGTGCCATTTGTGAGTTGCGTTTTGCACATGGCTCCCTGTCCCCAGGACCCTCTCACTGCTCTGTTCTGCTCACCTTCCAAAATGACAGTGATGGGGTTTGGGCGGAAGCCTTCGCCTCCCGGGCACAAAGTCTTGTATTCCGCTGCCGGAAGAAGAAAAGGAGAAGGTTGCAGGGGAGAAAAGAGGAAGAGGGGCATCCACAGGGCTTGTTCACTAGGACTTAACCTCACTTGGTTCAGTGTGTGAAATCCACACATTGCCAATACCTCAGCCTCAATACAAAAACCTTAACTTCCCTCTCTTCCCCTTCCTCCCTCCCTCTTTCCACCTTTTCCTTCCTTCCTTCTTTCCTTCCCTCACTCTCCCTTCCTTCCTTCCCTCTCTTTATCAATATTTTCCTTGCTTCCCTCACTCTTTTTGCTTCCTTCCTTCATTCCTTTCCCCTCCCGCTTTCATTTCTTCCTTCTTTTTTAAAGAATTAATATATGAATGCATGAAGAAGACCAGAAGACAACATGCCTGAAGAGTAAAAATGGAGTTTGCGCAAAGCATTATATGGGTCGGACCTGGCAAATGAACCAAGGAAGCAGAAAGGCGTAGCTGAATAACAATGGACAATAAGGTGTGCAGTAAGGTGTATAAGGTGTGCAGGTGGTACCCCATAAGTCATATGGTCTGGAATGTAAATGTCTTGAAACTACGAGAACGGAACAACATGTTCATCCAAAGAAACACTGACTTTATGCTATAAAACGCAGGGACCTCCAAAATTCAGCAGGCTTCCAGAACTTATGAGTATTATCAGCATCCTGTTGTGCCGCTGCCAGCATATTTCTACTGCCATCGCAGTTTGCTGGAATTGATTTTAACTGGGGTTTTTAATTTGGTCTTATTGTATTTTATTGCATTTTATGTGTTTTATCTATTAACTCTGTAAACCGCTCTGGGCTCCAGAGAGAGCGGTATATTAAGTCGAACCAATAAATAAATAAATAAATAATAATAAACTGCGGCAATGGAGTGTCCAACCCTCTCGAAAAAGACTGATCATCTTCATTCGGAGAGGCCTGTGTGTGAGAGTATGACAGAGTGTTTGAGGTTAATGGATGAGAGCACTCTCTTGATGTGATTTTAATGTGACTCTGATCAATAAATGTGTCTCATTTATCTATTACACATCATTATTCCTTGAACACTCTGCATCAAAAGAATTGGAACCCTTTGGGTTCATAACACTTTCAATACTTTCCTTGCTTCCCTCCCTCTCCTCTTTCTTTCTTTCTTTCTTTCTTTCTTTCTTTCTTTTTCTTCCATCCTTCCCTGCCTCTTACAATCTTTTCCTTGCTTCCCTCCCTCGTCTCTTTTTTTTGCTTTCTTTTCCCTCCCCCTTCCATCTTTCAACCTTTTCCTTCCTTCCTTTCATCCCTCTGTCTCTCCTTTTTTGCTTTCTTTCTTTCTTTTGTTTCCTCCCTGCCTCTCTTCGAGCTGTCCATCCATGTTACCCGTGCTAACCCTGGCTGGGATTGCTGCATGCCTCTCACCAAAGCCTTGGGATGAGGAACGGATACCTCACGGTGGGGTGGCAGTGCTATCGTGGTGTGTGTCACGGTCTTCATTATATATAGCATATCCATATAAATATATGTGTGTGTGTCCCACTTTGACCTTGCAACCAAGACACAGCTGAGGCGATGGCTATGGTTTGAAGTCCCCTGGAACCCACCCATCCGAGGCAAAGCTTGCCCCAGATGAGACACCCCCTCCCACCCAATGAGACAACCCTCTCCCCCCAGTACTCACTGGTGTTGGCAGGGGGGCAGAGCTCGCAGGGGTTTCCCCAGGCACGGCCCAAGGAACAGCAGCAGGAGGCCCGCGTGACCCCCACCCCAATCTCGGCACTGCAGGAGATACCACCATCCCCACGGTCTTGTGTCTCAAGGAAGCAGTTGCCCACCCGAGTATCTAACAAAGGAGAGGAGGGAGGGAGGGAAGAAGGAAGAAAGTAAGTAACGAGAAGGATGGAAAGAGAAGGAAGGAAGGATGAGGGAGGGTGAGGAAGAAATGAATGAAAGAAGGAAGGAGAAGGACGGAAGGAAGGTAAGGAGGAAAGAAGGGCAAATAAGAAATGTTTACACAGGTAACATGAATGGACAGATGGAAGGGAAGGAAAGAAGAAGGAAAGGAGAGAAGGAGGAAGGAAGGGATTGAAAGAGAGAGGGAAGGAAGGAAAGAAGCAAGGAAAATGTTTAGGAAGGAAGGAAAGATGGAAAGAAGGAAGGAAGGAGGAAGAAGAAAGGAAGAGAAAAGGAAGGAGGGATGAGGAAGAAAGGAAGGAGAGAAGGAAGGAAAGAGAAAAAGGAGGAAGGAAGGAGAAGAGGAAGAGAGGGTGGGAGGGAAGGAAGGAAGGAAAAAAGAAGGGCAAAGAAGAAAAATATGTTTACATATGGCTCAGTGTTATTATTATTATTACCCCACGGCTTATACTGATATCCCTGGGCTCACCAACACAGCCCACGCCAGTGGGGTTCAGCTCAAAGTCCTGGGGGCAGTTGCAGAGGTAGCTGCCTGGAGTGTTGACACATAGGCCATTGATGCAGTTCACAGGGTCGGCGCATTCATTGACATCTGCAGGGGTAAGGGGGGGTGGATCAAGCCCGGCCCAGGTTGGCCTGCATTCTGGGGGCGTTTGGGGCCCCCAGGAAGGGGCCAGCCCATTCTTAACTGTGAGTTGTTTGTAAGTCAGGTGTTTGCCTGGAGGGGGGGGGGGAGGAGACGGGACCCTCCTGCATCACCTGTGCAGTTGCCTCCGCTCCTGTCCAGCTCGTACCCGTCGTCGCAGGCACAACGGAACATGCCGGGAAGGTTCTGGCAGGTGCCGAAGACACAGATGTTCTGGAAGGTGCACTCGTCAATGTCTGAGAGAAGGGAAGAAAGAAAGAAAGAAAATGAGAGCCTGGGTGAAGCCAGAGCACAGGAGGGATGGTGCCCTGCTTGGAGTCTTCTTGATTGTTGTTGTTGTTTATTTGTAATGTGTATTACCTTGGCAGGCCTTGCTGTCCTGGGTGGGGTTGAAGCCCATCTCGCACTCACAGCGGTATCCCCCAGGTGCATTGAGACACTGCCCGTTCTCACACAGGTTGACGTTGTCAGCGCATTCGTCCACATCTGGCGCAAAGGGAAAGTGGGTCAGGCTCACACTCTGCAGGGACATGCCCTCTTTTATGCAAATTTCCCTCTCTCTTCTTCCCAACACTTCTCAGGGACACATCCCCTTTTATGCAAATCTCTCCTATCCCAACACTCTCCCTCTCCTCTCTTCTTCTCCCAACACTCCTCAGGGACACCCCCCCTTTTATGTGAATCCACCTCCCTTTTCTACCTATTACCTTCTTCTCAGGGACACACCTCCTTTTATGCAAATCCCCCTTTCTCCTATCCCCTGGCACTCCTCAAGGGCATGTCCCCTTTTATGCAATACCCTCTTTCTTCTCCTCCTATCCCCTATTCTTTTCTCTGGGACACACCCCTTTAGTGCAAATTTCTCCTCCTATACTGACACTCCTCAGTGACACGCCCTCTTTTATGCAAATCCCTCACTCTCCTCTCCTCCAAACGCTCCTCAGGGACATGCCCCCTTTGATGCAAATCCCCCTCTCCTATCCTCTGGCATTCCTCAGGGACACACCTCCATTTATGCAAATTCCTCTCTCTTCTCTCCTCCTATCCCCTTCTTCTCAAGGACACGCCCTTCTCTTAAGTATCAGTCCCCTAAGTCGTCCAGGTTTGGTTTTTTTTTCCTGTGAGCTTGAAGAGAGGCAAAATGTCTCCAGAGATAGATTATTAGATAAGTAGGCCCTGGATCACTTTTATTTCTAGAGATCTAGTGCTTGGAATAAAGTCTTCTATCTCGTCTAAAGCTTGGCTCACAGGCTCAAGTGCTGTGCTCAAGGGGCTTCTGATCTGCAAAACTGCAGCCACTATGCTGCTTCACTTGACTTTCCTTCCTGAAGATGTGCTTCCTTCCTACCTACCTGAGCAGAAGAATCCATCCCCATTGAAGCCTTCTCGACAGGCACAGCGGAAGGAGCCGGGCGTGTTGAGGCAGTTGGCATTCAGGTTGCAGCTGTGGGCCTCCGTGGCACATTCGTCCAGGTCTGGGCAAGGAAAGGGAGGAAGAAACAAGAGTCACAAAGGCCAGAAGGAGGGAAAGAAGACAGGGAAAAAAGAAAGAAAGGAAGGAAGGAAGGAAAGAAAGAAGAGATAAATAAAGGAGTGCTACAAAGGTCGGATGGAGGGAAAAGAGAGCATGAAAGAAAGAAAGAAAAAAGAAGAGTCGCAAGGAAGGAAGGAAAGAGCATGTCAAAGGCCAGGCGGAGTGACCCCTCTTTTGCTTCAGGCTCACCGTTGCACTTGAGGCCGTCCCCAAGCCAACCAGAGCGGCACTTGCAGCGGAAACTCCCAGGGATGTTAATGCAGACGGCGTGCAGGTCGCAGTTGTGGGCCCCCACTTCACACTCATCGATGTCTAGGGGAGAAGTGTTGGAAATAGCAGCCTTTTAGAACCCTCCTACACTAGTTATGGCTGGATGTATATAGTTGAGATTGCTTACTGTACTGTATAGGTGTGTATTCCAATCCAATCCAATCAGCCTTTATTGGCATATACATAACAAAAAGGTATAAAATATAGTACAAAGCATAGAAAAGGGAACTTCACATTTGCTACACATTCAGTTTACAGACCTTGTTCAGGAATCTTGCCACTAAAAGGCAGCAGTTAAAATCTTGACAATTTAAAAGCATACTCACTTTGCCTGGGTCACTGTGGTTTGTCAAGGCATCTATAATGTGTGGTAGTAAGCTAGATCTTGGTTCCTGGTAAAGTGGGCAGTACAGAAGAACATGTGGGACAGAATCCAGCTGTCCTGTGCTACAGGGGCAAAGCCTCTTGTTGCTTGGTAGACCATTAAGTCTTCCTCTATGGAGCGGCTATGGCATAATATTAAATCAAGAAACAAACAAGCCTAGGCTAGACCAATAATGTAAGCCACAAGGGTGCAAAGCACAAAAAAGTACAAACGAGTAAGTCAATTATATATATTAATCAGTAATAGAATAATATGAATACATATTATAGGAATCAACAAGCCATACCGCCCAAAGTCCATGTGGATTCATGCACATTCACAATGGAGACGAAATATAGGGTACGGATAATCCGGACCAATAACATAACCCTTCCCAGATAGAAAGGGTGACCCAAAGGTAAAGAACTTACTTGTTTGTACTTTTTTGTGCTTTGCACCCTTGTGGCTTACATAATATTAAATCAAGCCAGCATGAAGGCTGTAAGAGGGGTTAGTGAGCGCTCCAATATAAAAGGCTGTGTTTCCCTCTATGGATGGAATTGCCATGTTCATAGGTGAACAGGATTTGTTGGCCAAGCTCAACAATTGGTTATAGTCCCTTTCTAGCAGCTTCTTCTTGATAGGGTAAAGATCTCGGTGAAAGTTAGCAAGTTCAAGAAGTCGCTATCATAGCCCAATTCCCCGATCTTTGCTAGAACTGTTGCACACCCGTTTGAGTGGTGGAGTTCGCTCAAGGTGAATTGGGTCAGAGAGCTGCTGGGGCTTTGGTAGTGGATAGATAATCCAAATTTAATGAAGTTTAGCCAGACAGTGGCCTCTATAGAGTATTGGCCAGATTCTAGACATAGAATTGCATACGGGACAAAGTTTGGGACACCAAATAATTTGTGGAGGAATTTCGAGTGGAAAGATCTGATTGCACTGTTACTATTACACAGCTCCCTTGAGCAAGGAGTTTTTCCAGAGGGTTTAAAAGAGGCAGTGGTCTCCCCGCTACTGAAGAAACCGAATTTAGATCGATCGGTTCCCTCCAACTACCACCCAGTTTTGAATCTTTCGTTCCTGGGTAAGGTTATTGTGAGGGCTGTAGCGGGGCAACTGCAGCAGTTCCTGGATGGCACAGCCGGACTAGATCCCTTCCAGTTCGGCTTTCATTCAGGGCATGGGATGGAGACCGTTTTGGTCGCCATTTCAGATCAGCTTCGATGCCAGCTGGACAAGGACGGATCAGCACTGCTTGTGTCATTGGATCTCACAGCAGCTTTTGATACGGTCGATCACAATCTTTTGGCCCACCGCCTTGCCGCCGTTGGAGTTAGTTACCTTGAAATGGTTGCTGTCCTTTCTGCACAACTGGGGACAGCAAGTGGAAAGGGGAGAGGGCCCCACTAATCTGCGGGGTTCCTCAAGGGGCTATACTCTCCCCTTTGTTATTCAACATCTACATGCAGCCACTTGCTAGACTGGTTTGAAGTTTCGGACTGGAATGTTATCAGTATGCTGATGACACCCAGCTTGTTCTGAAGATGGAAGGCCGGCCGGACTCTGTACCCTCTTGTTTCCATCAGTGCCTTCAGGCCGTCACTGGATGGCTGCGTGCCAGGAGATTGAGGGTGAATCCAGCAAAGACGGAGATAATGTGGCTGGGGCGACCGGACGGTGGAGTGGTTCCACTGCCTACCCTGGATGTCATCTTCAGTAAAGAGCCTTGGGGTTGTTTTAGGCCTTTTGCTGACAATGGAGGCTCAGGTCTCCACTGTTAGCAAAACCGCTTTCTTCCACCTGCGGCAGGCTAGGCGGCTGGCCCCCTATCTATCTAGAGATGACCTAGCCACAGTGATCCAAGCCACAGTCATCTCGAGACTAGACTACTGTAACGCCCTGTACATTGGCCTGCCCTTGTCTGTGATCCGGAAACTTAAGCTCGTCCAGAATGCCGCTGCGTGACTTCTCGCTGGAGTCCCAGTGAGATGTCACATAACTCCCATCCTTCAGCAGCTCCACTGGCTCCCAGTCGAGCACCGGATCACTTTCAAAGTGATGGTGTTAACTTTCAAGGCCTTATATGGTCTGAGGCCGATGTATTTGAGGGACCGTCTTTCCCCCTATCAACCCCAGAGATCACTTCGTTCTGAAGATCTGAACCTCCTTGAAGTGCCTAGTCATGAAACCATCCACTTAACATCCACTCGGTGCAGAGCCTTTTCTGTGGTGGCGCCATCTATTTGGAATACTTTGCCAACCGAAGTCCGTGCCTTGCAAGATTTGTCATCTTTTCGCAAGGCCTGCAAGACCTTTCTCTTTTGGTTGGCATTTGACTGTTGAAATTGTAATTTTGTTTAGTTTAATTGGATGTTTTACTCTGTTTTATGTTTTTATATGGACTGTGAACCGCTCCAAGCCTCGGGGAGTGGCGGCATACAAGACCGAATAATAAATAAATAAATAAATTAGGGTTTAACTAAATGGGTGTTCCATAGAGTAGTTGTGACATCGCCTTTGCTTGAAAAACTTGCAGAGCTGGGGGAATATATTGGTTGCCCCTGGACTGAAAAAACCTTCTGGTAGCACTGTCGCTTGATTGGGCCTGGTCCAGTGTATATTTTAAGTGGGTGGACCATGACAGGTTGTTACTGAACCAAAGTCCTAGGTATTTGAAGTGTTTCACTTGCTCGATATAGGTGTGTATTGGTGTGTAGTTTTCCTTAACTATATGTTGTGGGAGGGGCTGAAGACCATGTGACCAGATCTGGGACTGTTCCCATTATGCTTTTAGAAGTCAGTAGAAACAGAACACTATTAGACTCTCAGACCAGAGAGATGCTTTAGAGTGACTGTTGATTATAAGGGAGATGTCCTGTGTTATCTGCACAGAGAAACTACTTCAAATCCTGTCTGTAATTGGTTTGATATTCAATAATAATGATAATACTTTAATTCTCATTGCTTACTGTACTGTATATGGGTGTATTGGTATGCAGTTTTCCTTAACTCTATGTTGTGGGAGGGGCTGCAGACTATGTGACCAGATACGGGATTATTCAGACTCTATTTTAGAAGTCAGTCAAAACAGAATGCTTTAGAAAGACTAATTCCAAAGTGTAATAGACTCTCAGACTGGAGAGATATTTTAGAATTTGGAATGTTATGATTCGAGGAAAGATGCCCTGTGTTATCTGCAAGAGAAACTACTTCAAATCTATCTGCAACTGGACTGATAAGCAATGTACCTGTATGCTAAATACATGAAGTTTGTGAGTAAACTAGATATGTTATTTTTAACAAAGACTATTTTTGGTCTCTTGAAAGCATGATTAAAACCAAGATGTTTTAAGGGAGAGTAGATATTTTTGCGCAACTGCAAAGAACACTTCTGAGACTCTGCTGTTTTTTTGTGTATTGGCATACTTTTAACCCTAACAGTTCAGAGATGACCAGGTAAATCAGTCTAACAGCTGAGAAACTGAATTGCCTTGCATGAACACTAGTGCATATATTTACCACTGAGGTTGGCTCAAGCGAGTTTTTAACTCTTCTCAGGGAGATTCCTGATTTTCCCAAAATGGTGGTGAATGCCATTTTCCTAAAGGTTATGGAGATTTCCATTTCCCAGGAGGTTATGGCATAATTACTAACAAGTTCATGCCTTTCCAAAGATCATACTTCTCCAAAAGAGCCTACTGGAGTCAGTGCCATGGGCCATGGTTGTCTGGGCGGCCATGACGTTGCCTGTTGCAGCTGCAGAGTACTCACCTGTGCATCCAGTGGTGCCCTTCTTGACAAAGTAGCCCAGCTGGCAGTGGCAGATGAAGGAGCCCTTGGTGTTCTCGCACTCCCCGTGAAGACAGATGTTCGGGTTCAAGTCGCACTCATTCACGTCTGCAAGGAAGAGCGAGGGAGGAAGTGAAAGGTGAGGTATAAATGAAGTTCATCATAATATTATTATGTTATTGTTAGTCACCTTAAGTCCCTATGGAGAGAAAAGTGGGGTTTTTAAAAATGTTTTTTTTGTTGCCAAGATGGCATTGTGACAACACCCTCCCGCTGCTTGGTCCCGGAGGTGAGACTAAATCTTCCGATTTTTCCCGTTTTGACCCTCCGTGTGACCCCACTCCAGCTGAAGCCTCCAGGACACTCCTGGGTGGTTTTCATGGGCGACAGAGGGATTTTCCATGGGAAGTTAAGCAGTAGGCTGGATCGCCGCCTCCGCCATTTCACCGCGGACGGAGCACTGCCGCCATTACACCATGGCCAAGTGGATTTCTCACCTCCCAGCCGGCACTTCAGAAATGGAGGAGCTGCGCAGTGGTTTGTGAGTTTCAGAGCACTGCTGGGGGCACGCCAGTTGATCGCCCTGCTACTCTGGAGGACGATTGGAGGGCCCTTCCACCGCCGGCCAAGTGATGCGTGCTGGGGCCTGCCCGCCATGCCGGGGGAGGCCTGAGTCTGGTTGCTGTGTTTCAGCGGAGGCCTGCGTCAGCCGTCCATCCTGCCCTGCCACTCTAGAGGGCGACCTGAGGGCCCTTCAAGTCCAAGCGATGTACACTAAGGAGACTTCACCGGTGGCTGCCTGCAGAACCAGCTGAGCCGCTCCGCCGTACCGGGGAGCAGCCAGGGCCATCCCATCGGCCACCGCTACCCACCTTTGCAGCTGCTCTACACCATTGCTGCTGCTCTGATTCACTGCTGCCTGTATCTTCGATTCACTGCTCCCTCGGTATTGTTGGCCAGCTGCATTCCATCGCTGCAGCTGGACTACCTCACCGCCACGCCATTCCGGGTGGCGGCTAGAGTTTAGAGCAGGGGTAGGCAAACTACAGCCCGGGGGCTGGATACGGCCCTTTGGCTGATTCTATCAGGCCCTCCTAAGGGCCCCGGCAGGCAGACAGGCTGGCAGGTTTGCTCGCTGCTTGCCCTGCCCCGCCCTGCCCCGCCCCGCCCGCTCACCACTCGCACCGGCGACAGCAAGGCCAGGCAGGGGAGGCAAGCCTCGCCCTCTCGCCTCACCGGCTCGCCGCTCGCCACCTGCTCGCCTCGCCCTCTCGCCTGCACGCCCACTCCGGCTCTCCCAGTGCCAGTAACAGCAAGACCAGGGCGCGTGGGCGAGAGGGCGAGGCGAGCGGCGAGCAAGCGAGCGGTGAGCTGGCGCGAAGAGAGGGCAAGGCAGGTAGGCAGGCAAGCAAAGCAACCGACGGAGAGGGAGGGAGGGGGGAGAAGAGGAAGAGGAGAAGGCCAGGGGGCATCCTTAATAAGTGAACTATACAGTACATCCCAGCAACTCCAACTCCTAAATGTCTATTTTCCCCAAATTTCCCCAGTGTTCACATTTGGGCATATTGAGGATTCGTGCCAAGTTTGGTCCTGAGTTTCCCATCCTTTCAATGGGGTTTGATCTCTTCCTTTCCCGTTACAACTCTCAAAGGCTCGCTGTCAGGATGTTTTTTGAAAGGTGGGAACAGGAAGTCATCGAGAGGGAAGGGACCCCAGGGCTATCCAGCCCAACCCCCAGGGATACACAATCAAAGCACCCCCGACTGATGGCCATCAACCCTCTGCATAAAATTCTCCAGAGAAGGGGACTACAAGGAAGCATTATTTTATTTTAGTGGTTTTTATTATTATTATATAATAATTTTGTAATAATAATATAATAATATAATAAATAATATAATGTTATATTATATTATAATTTCAATATATTATAATGTCTATATACTGTATATACTATAATATAATAATTATGATAGTAATACTAATAATATATGAATATTTCTTGATATAAGAACATAAGAAGAGCCATGCTGAATCGGGCCTCAGCCCATCTAGTCCTGCATTCTGTGTCACACAGTGGCCCACTAGTTGTACACAGGGATCTCTAGCAGAAAGGAGGGCAGAACCCTCACCTGCTCCCGACCCCCCACAACCAGTACCCGGGGAAAATCCTGCCTGCCTCCATCAACACAGAGGTGGCACTTGGATGTCCATTTCAGTAACTACTGATTCCCTTGGTATCCATGGATCTGTCTAAATCTGTCTATATATTAATATGTTAATATTAATGATGTGTAATATATAGTAAATATAGTAAGTGAATAAATAAATAATGTAGATTAGCACGTAGTTCCGCCTGTAGGTGCGGCCCTCCATAATATTTTTTGGCTCTCATGTGGCCCCTAGGAAAAAATAATTGTCCACCCCTGGTTTAGAGCCTTCGGCCAGTTGCAGCCTCGGAGCCCCGGCAGACATTCCATTGCCCTGGCAGGCCTTCCATCGCCACCGTCGCCGCTGGGCTGACTCACCGCCACACCGTCCCGGGTGGCGGCTGGAGCCTCAGCCAGCTGTTGCCTCTGAGACCCGGCAGACCTATCACTGCCATTGCCGCCGCTACGCTGTCTCACGGTTCCAGGAGGTGGCTGAAGAATGGCAGCAGATCGTCGTCATCAGCAGGCCTGCATCGCCGCCGTTGGGTTGCTTTTATTTAATTAGAAGACAGCCACCATATTGGTCTTCTTCTCTTGTGAAGAAGATGTCCACCATCTTGGTTCTTGTTACAGCTCGTCATCTTGGGTTTATTTTATTTTATTTTTACATTACTCTGTGTTATTCTATGTGGTCCTAGTTGATTTTATTTTATCCTTAATTAATATTTTTTGTCCTTCTTGTTGGTATGTTGTAAGTCTGTGTTGGGAGTGAAGTAGTTTTAATTGGGGAACCTCTGGGTTTCTGGTTAGGTTTTTTACTGGAGCAGCAGAGATATTTGGGAGTTGACAGAGGGGGTTGTCAGTAGGTACTAGAGGTCATAGGAAATGTGTTCACATAGGATTTCAGGGAGGGAATCCTTCCTCCCCTCGTGGGAGTTCCTTGAGTTTAATGGTTTGGTTTTTTATGGTTTTGGAATGTGATTGATGGTTGTGTATGTATAATCAAGCACTTTGTTTGGTTATACATTGTAGAAGGGCTTTGGGAAGATCCAATTGTAATAGGAAGCAGGAATTTTGTGTCAGCTGCATAGGAATTTTGAAGGATAAGAGTGGTTACTATAGGAAGGCTTTGGTAAGTGGTAGGAAATGAGCTTGTTGGAAACTCATAGGAACAATGATCTCTCCCACCTACTGTATGTGATCTTTTGAGGAAATTGTTCAGCCTTGTTCTGCAACAGACCGAGACACCGAACAAGAAAATAGACCACCTTTTCAAAGGAATTTCCCTGAGTGTGAAAAACCCCATTCCTGATGACATTTTAAAATATGAACCCGCTGTTTCTGCAAATTTTATTGAGGACTTAATTGCAACGGAAGATCAAGGGCTAGATGGGCAGTTGGCAGATGATAAGCTAGGAACTAAGGCTTTTGGGGGAGGGGATGGGCTGTTTGCTATTCAAATGGGACGGGGGTGGGTGGAAAAAATGCTCTGTTCTGCAGAGTTTAAACAACAACTTTACTTCTGAGTCCTTTGAACAATTGCTGGACACACCACGCCAGTTTCACCTTCTGTTACGGACAAACAATCTGGCTGTAGAAGTTTCGGACTTGTTATGGAACAGAGGCAGATGGACATCTAAGAGAGCAGTCCAGACATCACTATCTCAATTTTTATCTATAAGCCAGTTGGAAGTTAAGATCAAGACCATCAACTGGCTACATAGATACTATCAATCCTGTGACTGCTCCACGAGCCTTCTCATATCTATGGATGATAGACTGCTAGCGGAGGAGTTGTTCTCTCTCGGGCCCCAAGTAAAGCAGTGGGGCATTACTTTTTAAAGAGTGCTTGTAGACCCATTGATCCGCCCTTTGGTCAGTGGGTTGAGATCTCATCTACAGGACCCAATGACCCCGGTAATAGGGTAGAAAGTTCACCAGTCCTGGCCCCTCCGTCAGAGTTAAACTTTGAGACTCCCTCCCTAGTTTCCATTCCTGCCTTTACGAATTCCCAATCCCGCCCACAGATGCTTCCCGTTTAGCCCCCTCTCCATGTCAGATGACCCTTTCTCATTATCTCCAGTGGAGATATCATCTTTTCCCAGCCAAATAAACTCAGTAGGTGGCTCCCTGATTTTGGAGAGCTGACTAAATCCTTTAGAACACAATTCCAATCAGCCTATCCATCAGGGAGAGGGGTTTTGAGTGGATTGGGAACCATTGAGGTGGTGTGGGGAAGGAGGAGGGTCGGTCACTTTGTACCCAGGGAGAAGCGCAACAGAGTTTTTGCGACCCTGGAAAAGGATAGGTGTGGTAGTCTTCACGACAGACCCGCTGGACTTAAAGTCCTGCTCCTGAATGCCAGATCTATCAATGGTAAGGCATCTGTTATACAGGATTTGATCCTGGATGAAGGGGTGGCTCTGGCATGCATCACCGAGACATGGTTGGATGAGCTGGGGGTGGGGGTAAATCTCACCCAGCTACTGTATGTCCACCGGTTTTCAGGATGCATCAGCAGGCTAGGTCCGGGGGCGGGGAGGAGGGGTCGTGGTGATCTTTCTGCAGTCCATCGCCCTGATCAGATGCACCGTTCCGCAATCTACAGGGTTTGAGTGTGTCTACCTGAAGGTGGGAATTCGAGACAGCTTGGGGATCCTGCTGGTGGGGCTTTGAAAATGGTGAACTTTCTACCCTATTACCAGGGCTTATTGGGTCCTGTAGATGAGATCTCAACCCACTGATCAAAGGGCGGATCAATGGGTCTACAGGCACCCTTCTAAAAGTAATGCCCCACTGCTTTACTTGGGGCCCAAGTGAGTCCACCCTGCAACCCAGCAGTTTCTCTGCCTGAGCTAGCAGAAGTGGTCTCAAATTCGGCCTTGGCTTCCCAAAAACTAATAGTCTTGGGAGACTTTAATATCCATGCCAAGACCACATTGACAGGTGCAGCTCATGACTTCATGGTTGCCACGACGACCATGGGGCTGACTCAAGTAATATCTGGCCCTGCACATCAGACGGGTCACACGCTGGACCTTGTTTTCATTGTGGACGGTGGGACAGTCAGAGTGGAAGAGCAAAACATTCTTCCATTGTCATAGTCTGACCATAATCTGATCTGTTTAAGATTGGTCGTGACCTCTAACCTATGCAGGGGTGGTGGGCCCATTAAGATGGTCCACCCCAGGAGATTTATGGATCCAGAAGGACTTCTGAGGTCTCTTGGGGATCTTCCTGTCTTGGAGACTGACGATCCTGTCAACGCCCTCCTTGATTGCTATAATAGCGAGTTGGCCAGGGCGATCGACACGATCGCTCCCGAACGTCCCCTCCTGTTGAGCAGAGTCACACCGACTCCTTGGTTCACCGAGGAGCTGGCTGTGATGAAGAACTGGAGGAGAGGTCTAGAGTGCCTCTGGAGGAAGTCTCACGACGTATCTGACCCAGCACGGGCTAAAGCCGCTATTAAGGCTTATTTCGCGGCTTTGCGAGCAGCCAAGAAAGCATTCTCGACTGCTCGCATAGCGTCTGCAGCAAACAGACCATCAGAGTTGTTCCAGGTTGTTGGGGAGCTCCGACTGCCTCCTGAGGTTGGGGGGCTCCCTGACGAATCAGCGACTCAGTGCAGTGATTTTGCGCACCATTTTGTAGGAAAGGTTGCTCAGATATGTCTTGAGCTGGACTCCAGTTTACCAGATGAGGTAACCGAGGCGCCTGTCTGTTCGATCTTATGGGATTATTTTTGTCTTGTTCTGTCAGATGACGTGGAGGAGGTCCTTGGGTTTGTGAGAGCAACCACTTGTGCTCTGGATCCTTGCCCTTCCTGGCTAGTTAAACTGCCCAGAGAGGGGTTGTTGGACTGGTTTGTTGTCATAATAAACGCCACTTTGGGCCAGGGAAAATTCCCGTCTTGCCTTAAGGAGGCAGTGGTAAAACCTCTATTAAAAAATACCTCCCTTGACCTGACTGTATGTAACAACTACAGACCAATTTCCAACCTCCCTTTTCTGGGCAAGGTCCTGGAGTGGGTGGTCACCTTGCAACTCCAGGGATTCCTCGATGACACCGATTTTCTGGATCGCTTGCAGTCTGGCTTCAGGCCTGGGCACAGTATCGAGATGGCTTTGGTCACCTTGGTGGATGACCTCCGCAGGGAACTGGACAGGGGGAGTGTGACCCTGCTGGTTCTCTTGGACATCTCAGCAGTCTTCGATACCATCGACTATGGTATCCTTCTGGGGAGACTCTCTGGGATGGGACTTGGGGGCACGATTTTACTGGGGTTCCGGTCCTTCCTAGAGCGTCGTTCCCAGTCGGTGAAGCTGGAGGACACCTGCTCGGACCCCTGGCCATTGACCTGTGGGGTCACGCAAGGGTCTATTCTGTCCCCTATGCTATTTAACATCTACATGAAACCGCTGGGAGAGGTCATCTGGAGTTTTGGAGTGCGGTGCCACCTCTACGCAGATGACACTCAACTCCACTACTCTTTTCCACCAGATTCCAAGAAAGCCCCTCGGATACTGGACCAGTGCCTGGCTACCGTGTCGATCTTGATGAGGACGAACAAGCTGAAGATTAAACCTGACAAGACAGAGATCCTCCAGGTCAGTCGCTTGCCTGACCGGGGTATTGGGTGGCAACCTGTGCTGGACGGGGTTGCACTCCCCCTGAAGTCACAGGTCCACAGTTTGGGAGTCCTCCTGGATTCAGCACCAACTGCAGCCATACCTCGTGAAGTCAGACTTGACCATGGTGGTCCATGCCTTAGTTACCTCTAGATTGGATTACTGCAATGCACGTTATGTGGGGCTACTCTTTGAAGACGGCCCGGAAACTACAACTCATCCAACGTTCGGCGGCCAGATTAATAACGGGAGTGAATTGCAGGGAGCAGTCAACCCCCCTGTTTAAGGAGACCCATTGGCTGCCGTTTATTTTCTGGTCCCAATTCAAGGTATAGGTCATCACCTATAAAGCCCTTAACGGTTTGGGACCCACCTACCTTCGTGACCGTATCTCCCTCCATGAACCTGCTTGATTCCTCCGATCTTCGGGGGAGGCTCTCCTTTGGCCCCTGCCATTATCTCAGGCCTGCCTTGTGGCTACAAGGGAGAGAGCCTTTTCCTCAGTGGCTCCCCGACTATGGAATACATTGCCCGGTGAGATTAGGCGAGCCCCCACTTTAAAAAGTTTTAAGAAAAATCTCAAAACCTGGCTCTTCCGCTGCCCTTTTGGAGATTAACCATATAATCTCATATTGCTATTAACCCTCAACACACTTCCCCCTCTGTATGAAGGTCCTTTTCGACTCAATCCCGGAAGAGTTTCTCTCTCACAAATAATTTGCTCCATTGCTGTCTCACTCCATGTTTTTAGCTTTAGTATTTTATTCTGTACATGCAGCCTGCTCACTGTTCTGTGTTATGAATGATTTTTATTGTAATTTTATATTGTTTGCTGTATTCTTATGGTTTATATTTTATGTAATTTATTATGTTGTTGTTTGTGTTTTGTTTTCATTTATTGTATTGCGTTGTTGGGCTTGGCCTCATGTAAGCCGCCCCGAGTCCCCATCTGGGAGATGGTGGCGGGGTAAAAATAAAGATTATTATTATTAAAATAAAGAAATAGTAACAACAACAATAACAACAACTTATGGGCAGGACAGAAATGATGATGATGATGATGATGTTACTGCTAGCCATCTTAGGTCCCTATGGACTTTGGTTTCAGGGTTTTGAAAATGGAGGTGCGCCTTAGATGTGATGGCACATGAGACTCAATTTAGTACAGCCAATACTAAGTCTCATTGGTCCTTGGTCTCCAAAAAGCCAAGACTGTGGAATGCATTATGGAAAATGCAGGGCAGTGTTATTGATCCCCATTCTTTTAAAGCAGCTCCAAGACTTACCGATGCACATCTTCATGTCCAGGGAAGCCATGAAACCGTCAAAGCAGAGGCAGCGGTATTCACCCGGGATGTTGGTGCACTGGCCACCGTCGCAGACGTCGGGGTCATCCTCACACTCGTCGATGTCTGGAGGGCAAGGAAGGGATGAAAGGGGCAGCTGGACCCCCATTGGTGGGGCAAAGGGAGTGCATGGGCGGCTCCTCACCTGTGCAGGAGCGCTTGTCTGGCATCAGTGCGTAGCCCTCGCTGCAGCTGCACTCGTAGCTGCCCTCCGAATTGGCGCAGTGCGTGTCACAACCGCCGTTCATGATGGTGCACTCATCAATGTCTATGTGGGGAGGGGTTGGGGAATAATAAAGACAATAACATTGTAATAAAAGAATATTATATAGTATTTAATAAATTTAGTATTTATTTAGTATTTACACGGCCTGGGGCCAGCGTATTTGAGGGACCGTCTCACCCCATATTGCCCTCCGAGATCACTTCGGTCTGAGGACTCCAATCTCCTGGAGATACCTTCAGCTAAACTCGCAAGGCTGACTGCTACCCGCCGGAGGGCGTTCTCTGTTATAGCACCTATGCTGTGGAACGCCCTCCCGGCCGGAACTCGGGCTATGAAGGACTTGCTCCCGTTTAGACGGGCCTGTAAAACATACCTGTTTAAGCAGGCCTTTGGTGAGTAAGTCCTGCCCATGCCCCGCCATCTATTCGTTCTTCTGAGGATGATGTGCTGTTCATTGTGTTAACTGTGTTGTTAATTACTATACTGCTGTTGTTTTTAATTGTTTTTAACTGCTTATTGCCTGTATTTTACTGTGCCCTTCGGCTCCTGTAAGCCGCCGCCAGCCTCAGGGAGTCGGCGGCATAGAAGCCCGAATAATAAATAAATAAATATTTAATAATTTCCACCTTATTACTGCCTGAAAGGCATCTCAAATTCTACTTTCTTCCATTCCAGGAGTTCTGTTTAGGCTAAAATATTGAATAATTTGGTCTTTTATCTCTTTTTTGTCTGTGTCTTTATAGGCAACTTTTGCATTAAATCTCCATTTTTCACTGTGTTTTTGGTATGATTTCCCAGTTTTAAATAGAGAGTTGCATTATCTCCAGGCCCACTAGTAGTTCTTTTATTGGCATTAAATTATTAACGCCTACCAGAAAACAATCTATAGTAGTGAAAGTTGAGTGTCTATGTGAGAAGTGGGAATGCCCATTCTTTCCCCTATTTTATTATTAGCCTCTATAAGGTTTCACTTCCTAAAATTTATTTTGCAGTTTGCTCCCGAGTTCCCAGTTCCTTTACTCTTCTTTTTTTGTACAGGTGTAAGTTCAAGGCCCTCCCTACTATTATATCTCCTGATTCTTGTTTTCCTATTTTTGTGCAGGTTTTGTTTATGTTTTGACTTGTCTCTGTAGGCATACATGCTTACTATTGATACCTGAGTATTGTTTATTTTACCTTCTAAATCAACCTTGAGTGTCTTTAATAACCTTTTCTAATTCAAAATTTAGATTATCCTTTATGAGTGTGGCCACCCCTCTGGATTTCTTTGTGCCCCTCGATTCAAACTGTAGTTTTCAATTTGGATTTATCCCTTGTGTGTGTGTGTGAGAGAGTGTTTCCTGTAATAATACAATATTTACTTGATTTTCCTTTAACATTATGGATAATTTGTGTCTTTTAACTGGTGTCAAAAGGCCATTTGTGTTTACTGACATAATATTCAATTTACCGATCATAACTGTTTTGTTCTTTTATCAGTCTTCTCATGATTAAGTGATGTTCCCTCTCTATACTTAACTCTTCCCACCCACCCCTGTTCCTCCCATCCCTCCCTTTCCTCCCATTTATCCTGTACCCCTCAAACCTCCCTCCCCCCGGCTTCCGATTCCCACCCCTAAACCAAAGGAGGAATGGCTGAGTGAATTCTACTCGCCTTCATCCAGATAACTCACTGGGGATGATCTTGCCTGTCCCCTCTCCCTGTCCTCTGTTTAGACCCCCCTCAAATTGAAATAAATGGGAAAAAATATCAATTTTAATTCTGCACTTAAGTGGCAATCAGTTGTCAAGCGTTTCTAATGTAGAGTCAAATAGGCCTCATATGGATGATAATAGCAGCAACAATAAATTATGATAATAGCAGCAATAACAATGCAATATTATTTAGTATTTAATTCATAATAATAATTTAAGAAAATAATGTTATTTAGTTTTTAATAAATAATAAAAGTGAAAGGTGATTATAATAATTTAAAATAATATTATTTAGTGTTTAATAATGATTATTTAATAAAATACTATTTAGTATTTAAGAAATGATCATAATTTAATCAAAGACTATTAATAATAATGATAAATATGTTTAGCATTTAATAAATAACAATAGTAATAACAACACAATAATATTATTTAGTGTTTAGTGTTGGACCTTGAGTTGCCAATTCACACATTCCTTCTTTCTATCCAAAGTTGCACAGCCAGGTTACTTATCTGTGCACTGATGATTCCCAAGAGAACTGGCCTCCCTAACAGCTTTTCCGAAACGCTGTCTCTGCAAGACATTTGCAAAAGTTTCATCTCCCTCATGAACTGTGGCTGCCACAATCCCTTGCACAGTAGATCCCAGAATCCCTGCCGAGGACACAGGCCCAACACTATCCCCCCTCCAAGCCCCCCCCCCACAAGGCCCCCTCGAGGATGTCCCAGGCATCTACCCAAGAGCGTTCCTCAGGCCCAGTCCAGTCCACCAAATACTGAAGTTTACGACGATGGTAACAAGAGTTCAAAATGTTCTCCACCTCAAATTCCTCTGCTCCATCACGCAGCACCGGAGGTGGTGGTGGTTTCCCTGTATCTGGACGCACCTCATTGGCTAGGCGTAACAGTGAACGATGGAACACAGGATGAACCCGCATTCCTTTTGGCAGTTGTAACTTGAAAGTCACGGGGTTGATCTGGGCTACAACTTGATAAGGACCCACAAAACAAGCATCCAGTTTCCAACAGGGTCTCTGAAGTGGCAGATGTTGGGTAGACAACCAAACCTTGTCACCTACTCGAATCTCTGGCCCCTCTTGCCTGTGCTGGTCAGCCACATGTTTGTAGTCTCACTTGGCTTGCTCCAACTGAGCCTTTAGCACTTCTTGAACTGCCGTTAGCTCTTGTAACCAATCTTCTGCTGCCGGCACATTTCCAGAATCAATCACCGCGGGGTAAAAATGCGGGTGATATCCATAATTTGCAAAGAATGGAGCTTCTTTGGTTGATCCATGAGTTGTTGTAAGCAAATTCGGCCAACGAGAGCAAAGCCGACCAATTGTCCTGTTGATAGTTGATGTAACAGCACAGGTATTGCTCCAAGGTATACACCACACTCTGGGATTTCAAATATCACAAATTGTATTGAGGCTTACATATAAGCACTATATCTTCAACATTTATAACAACAAATTATATCACTTCAAAGGCGCACAAACCAAGTGAAAATGTCAATCTCACTCACGATGCTGTCCGTAGCCCTTCAGTAAGTAAAGTTACTCAATAATATAGTTCAGTTCCTTTGCTTTGTAGCTATATTGTTATCTTCCAGACCCGATGGTCAACATAAATTTCATTTATAATCCACGGCCCGTTGGCCCAAAATTAATCAACAAAAGGTAATTCCTGGGTTTCCGTCAGTCGTCGTGAACTCCAAAATGCAATATTCCACTCCGTTTGTAGATATCGCTGGGCAGTCCACCTACGGGTAAATCCTTCTCGATTTACCGACCGTTTCGATCCAATCTTCGTCAGGGTGGCCCCAAGTTTCTAGAGATGCACTAGACAATATGTCTGAAATATAAACATGTACAATGGTATCCATACGCACACAGAAAGATAGTAACTATCTTTCTGTGTGCGTATGGGATACCATTGTACATGTTTATATTTCAGACATATTGTCTAGTGCATCTCTAGAAACTTGGGGCCACCTGACGAAGATTGATCTCAAACGGTCGGTAAATCAGAGAAGGATTTACCCGTAGGTGGACTGCCCAGCGATATCTACAAACGGAGTGGAATATTGCATTTTGGAGTTCACGACGACTGACGGAAACCCAGGAATTACCTTTTGTTGATTAATTTTGGGCCAACGGGCCGTGGATTATAAATGAAATTTATGTTGACCATCGGGTCTGGAAGATAACTATACAGTTACAAAGCAAAGGAACTGAACTACATTATTGAGTAACTTTACTTACTGAAGGGCTACGGACAGCATCGTGAGAGAGATTGATATTTTCACTTGGTTTGTGCGCCTTTGAAGTGATATAATTTGTTGTTATAAATGTTGAAGATATAGTGCTTATATGTAAGCCTCAATACAATTTGTGATATTTGAAATCCCAGAGTGTGGTGTATATTGTGTAGAGATAGATAGTAACTTTACTGCTTTCAGTGTTTAGATTGCTCCAAGGTAGCATTGGTCTTTTCTGTTTGCCTATCTGTCTGGGGATGATGAGTGGAAGACATCCGAGCCTCAATACCCAAAAGATGTTAAACCGCTCTCCAAAACCGTGACCTGAATTGACTTCCTCGATCAGTGACAATACTCTTGGGCAATCCATGGAGACGAAAGACATGATTCAGGAACAGATCCGCAGTCTCCCTAGCAGAAGGGAGACCAGCACAAGGAATAAAATGAGCCATCTTGGTAAATAAGTCAACCACCACCAACATTGTGGTGAATCCATTAGATTCTGGTAGATCCGTGATAAGATCAGCGGAGACAATCTCCCACGGCCTATCTGGTGTAGGCAGTGGCTGCAGCAAACCCGCCGGTTTGCCCACTTGGTGCTTGGCTCGCCGACACGCTGGGCAAGTAGCCACATATTTCTCCACATCCCTTCGGATGTTTGGCCACCAGAATTCTCTCAGGATAAGTTGCATGGTCTTGAATAGTCCAAAATGCCCCGCGGGCCGACTATCATGGCATAACTTGAGGATCTTCTCCCTCTCGGGACCCGGAGAAACGTAGACTGGGGAACGACGACATAGAACATCTTCTTTTACATGAAATGGGAACTGTACCCCTCGTACCAGTTGCTCTTGAACCCAGCGGTCCTCTGTTTGCTGGGCTCGGATACGCTCCGCCAGAGGGACCACCCCAACAGAAGCTGAATTTTGACTCACATCTCTAGGAGGCTCAGTGCTGTTTTCGGGAGGCTCTGTAACTGCTGCAAAATTCTCAGGTCGCAACACCGCAGATTCGGAGGTTTACTCCCATCCTCTCGTGTACTCAGGTTTTCTCTACAAAGCATCCGCTTGCTTGGTCTGAGCCGGAATTGCATAACGGATCCAGAAGTCGAAACGCTCAAAGAACAGAGCCCACCTTTGTTGCCACTGATTTAAGTTGCGCGCCGTTTTCAAATGTTCCAAATTACAGTGATTGGTGTGCACTTCCACCGGATGATGGGCCCCTTCCAGCCAGTGCCTCCAAGTCTCAAAAGTCATCTTAATGGCCAGCAATTCTTTCTCCCAAATGGTATAGTTCTTTTCTAGTGTGGTCAGTTGGTGGGAATAGTAAGCACAGGGTAGCAGGTCTTCTCCATGAGTTTGCAACAACACGGCCCCTACCGCCACATCAGAGGCATCGGCCTGTACCACAAACGGAGACTGAGGATCAGGGTGCTGCAAGGTCGGTTGGGAGGTGAACAATTGCTTCAGTCTCTGGAAACCAGCCTCCGCCTCCTCGGTCCATCGGAAAGGCGTCTTTCCTCTCAAGCATTGGGTGATGGGATCAGCCCACTTGTCGAAATCTGGAATGAACTTCCGATAGTAATTGGCAAATCCCAAGAATCTCTGAATGTCCTTCTTTCTAGCAGGCGCCTTCCACCTGATGATGGCCTCCACTTTGGCCGAATCCAAGGCAAGGCCCTGCGACGAGATATGGTATCCCAAGAAATCCACATCTGACAGGTCAAAAGCACACTTTTCCAACTTGGCATAAAGTCCATGGTCTTACAGGCGTTGAAGTACTGCCCGCACATGTTGATCATGCACCCATTGATTTGGGGAGAACACAAGCAGGTCATCTAAATAGACCACCAAAAATCAATCAAAAAAATCCTGAAAGATGTCATTCACAAAGTGCTGAAATGTGGCCGGGGCCGAAACTCATCACAAGGTATTCGAAGGATCCCCACTTGGTTTGGAAGGCAGTCTTCCACTCATCTCCTTCCCGGAGCCGGACCAGGTTGTAAGCTCCTCGCAGGTCAAGCTTGGTGAATACCTGCGCACCCGCACCCTCTCCAACAGGTCTGGGCGAGGGTAACGGTTCTGAATGGTAATATTGTTCAGTGCTCGATAATCATTGCACAACCGCAACTCACCTGACTTCTTGACGAAAAGGACTGGAGCGCCCGCTGGGGACTTTGACGGCCAAATGAATCCCTTTCGCAGGTTAGTATCCAAAAACTCCTAGAGAGCAGTCTGCTCGGGCTCCGAGAGGGAGTACAATCACCCATGAGGGGTCGGGGGACACGGCACTAAGTCAATGGCACAGTCATAGGGTCGATGTGGGGGTAGCTTTTCAGTCCCTTTTTCACTGAAAACATCCCAGAAGTCAGAATATTTCCTTGGAAGAGTCACAAGAGGCCCCACCTCCTGAGTCTGACAAACTTGGGCCACCAAACAGTTCTTGTGGCAAAACTCGGATGTAAATTGTAGTTCCCGGAGCCTCCACGAGCCCTTCCCCTGCCAGTTGAGGAGTTTCCTCTCTCACCTCCGGGTGACCCACCGCCGCCGCTATCCTGGGTGCAGGTCGTTTCTTGGCTGGGCACTCTCACAAAAAATGTCCTGTGCCCCCACAGTACCTGCAAAGGTTCAGTCGCTGGCGCCTGGCCTTCTCCGCCGCTTCGAGCCTGGGCCGTGTATGTCCCAACTGCATCGGTTCCCCTTCCTCTAGACATTCGGCCGGCGGGAAGGGCCACCCGGAGGACCGCAACTCCAGTCCCGGTGGGGTTCTCCTAACAGCGGGGCCCTCTCCAGATCCATGGCTCCACTGGCGGTGGGACTGCAGATTAGCCTCCAACCGCAAACATAACGTAATTACTCCTTCCAAAGTGGCGGGGAGTTCGGCAGTCCGGAGTACCTCTCCCTGAAGCTGTGAATTTAGCCCTTCCAAAAACTGTCCATGCAAAGCTGCATCGTTCCATTCCACTTGAGAAACCAACACTCAGAAAGCAGAAATATAGTGAGCCAAGGGCTGGTCCTTCTGCAGCAACCGATGCAGTTTCCGACCAGCCAATTCCTTATTAACTGATCCGCCCCAGGTCACCTTGATGTGGTCCAAAAAAGCCTGAGCAGTGAGCGTTGGAGTGGCCCCGGCTAGAATCAGTGAGGTCGCCCATGAAGCCACTGGACCATCCAGAAGACTGTAAACAAAAGTCACTTTTAACTTTTCAGTAGGAAGTTCTGTGGAGCGTGCTTCCAAGTACGCCATACACAAACCCCGAAAGGTTTCCACTGCCGCCATGTCGCCACTAAACTTGCCCAGCAGTGCCAACGGTGGATGTCCCCCAGATCTCACTCTCAACTGTTGCAGTTCCTGCCGTTGAGAGGCTACCATCACTTGAAGTTGTTGAAACTGGGCTAACGTGGGTTGAGACATCGTGAAAGCTGGCTCTCTGTCTCAGTCCTGTTGTGGAGATTCAAAGGGCTTGTTGAGATTCAGGTCAAGCTGTTGCACACCAGCGTAGAAACCTGAGCACTTAGAATCCAAACACACAACTCCAGCTGAAGAAAATAGTCTTTTATTGAAGCAAACAGCAAGCAATATAAGCAATAGAAAATATCAAAAGAAATATAGAGTTCAATCAATAATCCAAGGAAATGTTCCAAAGGCCCATAGGCTGTATGAATGCTGTAAAGTCCCTTATAAATCCAAGCAGCCAAGTTCCAGTAATATATAAAGTCCAAAAGATTTCCAAGAAAGATCAACATCCAGACTTGAGTACTTGAGCTAAAAATACAGGAGACCTGAAACACAGGGACCTTCTCCTCGAAAGGAGGGCCGATTTAGCCTGTTTCACCGAAACATGGCTCCAAGAGGGTGACGGGGTCATCATGCACGAGCTGACATCTCCTGGGTTTATTGCTAGTTATCAGATGAGGACAGAGAGGCGGGGGGGAGGGGTAGCCATTCTCAGCCGAGACAATTTTAATTCCAGGACGATTCCGACGGAGAACATCCCGGGAATAGAGTGTGCTGGCCTGGTGTGGGACCTTAGTGAGAGCGTGGCCTTCCTGCTGGTGTACCGTGCACCCAACGCACCAGCGGGGAGTCTACCTAAGCTGCTGGGGGTGGTTGCGGAGTGGGCGTTGAGGTTCCCCAAGCTTATTGTCTTGGGGGACTTCAACGTCCACGCCGACACCACCTCGACAGCGGCCGTGGACCTGGTGTCTACCATGGAGGCACTAGGACTCTCACTCTGTAAGACCGGCCCCACGCACCGAGCCGGACACACTCTGGATCTGATCTTCGCCGCCGGAATTGGCGTGATTCCAACCTCTGTTACAGAGGTTCCATGGTCGGATCACAGTGTCCTGGAAGTCTGTCTTGAAGTGGCTCCTCCTCCCGGTAAGGGTGCCGAACCCATTTTGGTTCGCCCGAGGAGACTTATGGAACCCACTAGGTTCCTGAATGCTCTAAGGGACTGGGAACCCCCCAGCGACTCAGTCGACGGGCAGGTGGAATACTGGAACACCAGTCTTTCCACAGCCCTGGACAAGATCGCCCCCAGGCGCCCTCTCATCCCCCGGAGTAATCGCTCGCCTTGGTACACCGAAGAGCTGCGGGCGATGAAACGGAGGAAGAGACAGCTAGAGGACGTGTGGCGGAGTCTCCGTGACGGAGCATCGAAATCAGCTTATAAACAGTTCAAAGAGGTTTATGAGGAAGCGAAAAAAGTGTACTATTCTTCCTTGATAGAGTCAGCAAGTTCGCGCCCAGCTCAATTATTTAAGATAATTCGATCACTGACAACAATTCCGACTGTCCCAAATGATAGGGGATTGGCTCCAACAGCTGAGGCTTTTCAGAACTACTTTGCTGACAAGATTTCGTCTCTCCGCCGGGATATCCCTGCCACTCTTGATACAGTTGATGAACTCGAGACTCCGCCGCCACTCGGCGGGCCCACCTTCACCCGTTTCCACCTGCTAGACGCAGCAGCTGTCGATAAGTTACTCGCTGCAGCTAGACCAACTACTTGCTCCCTCGACCCGTGCCCCTCCTGGCTGATTAGATCCTGCTAGGAGGGGCTACGAGGCCCCCTGGGCTCGATCATAAATAGCTCCCTTGAGCAAGGAGTCTTCCCAGGGGGGTTAAAAGAGGCAATGGTAAGACCGCTGCTAAAGAAGCCGAATTTAGATCCTTCGGCTCCCTCCAATTACAGGCCTGTTTCCAACTTGCCTTTTTTAGGCAAGGTAATTGAGAGGGCAGCAGCGGATCAGCTGCAGGGGTTCTTAGAAGACACAGCTGGACTTGATCCCTTCCAGTCCGGCTTCCGTATTGGGCATGGGACGGAAACCGTGCTCGTCGCCATTACAGACCAACTTCGCCGCCAGCTTGACCAGGGCGGGTCAGCCCTGCTTGTCCTGTTAGATCTGACAGCAGCGTTTGACACTGTAGATCATACTTTGTTGACCCACCGTTTAGCCGGTTCTGGGGTTAGGGGGACTGCCCTTAAATGGGTGGCCTCCTTCCTCCGGGGCCGGGGACAACGTGTGGAGGGGGGCGGGGAGGTCTCTGGGAGGCTACCACTTAACTGTGGGGTCCCCCAGGGGGCCATCCTTTCCCCCTTATTATTCAACGTTTATATGCGCCCCCTGGCCCAGCTGGTTCGCGACCTTGGTCTGGAGTGTTATCAGTACCCCCTGCTGACCATGGAGACTCAGGTCTCCTCGGTCAGCAGGGTGGCGTTCTTCCACCTACGACAGGCTAGGCGACTGGCCCCCTACCTGTCCAGGGACGACCTGGCCACGGTGATCCAAGCGACGGTCATCTCGAGGCTGGATTACTGTAACGCCCTCTACGTTGGCCTTCCCTTGGCGACGCTCCGGAAACTCAAGCTAGTGCAGAATGCCGCTGCTCGCCTACTGGCCGGAACGCCAGTGAGGGAGCACATTACTCCCATCCTTCGGCAACTGCACTGGCTTCCCATTGAGTGCCGAATCGCCTTCAAGGTGTTGGTGTTGACCTTTAAGGCCTTGCACGGCCTAGGGCCTGCGTATCTGAGGGACCGCCTTGCCCCATATATTCCCCCGAGACCACTCCGTTCAGAAGAACAAAATCTGCTTTTGATACCATCTATCCGCTCCTGCCATCTGTCTTCAACTAGGCAACGGGCCTTTTCGGTGGTAGCTCCAGAGCTCTGGAACTCCCTCCCAGGGGAAGTCCGAGCCATCTCAAAGCTGATTCCCTTCCGGAGGGCTTGTAAAACTGCTTTATTTAGATCAGCCTTCGGCTAGGTCCCCTGACCGGCCGATGCTAGCACAACTCCGAGACCCAAGGCACCTTCTGTGTTTTCCTCTTTACTACTTTATGACATGTAACTTTTAAATGTTTTAACTGTTTTATTGTAGGGCTGCATGTTTGTTCCATGCTGCCCGTTTTATATGTTGTAACCCGCCCCGAGCCTGCAGGGAGGGGCGGAATATAAAACCAAATAATAAATAAATAAATGAATAAATGAGGCTAAATGCAGGAGCTGGACTACATGAAGTTTATTGCAGATGTTGACCTGAATCTGAGATTCAAATTGCAAGGCATAGCTATATCAGAAACTAGATTTCCCTCCCTCCCGTCCCATACTTTGGCAAACCGAAACCACTGCTGGAAGGATGGACCTTGAGTTGCCAATTAGCACATTCCTTCTTTCTATCCAAAGTTGCACAGCCAGGTTACTTATCTGTGCACTGATGATTCCCAAGAGAACTGGCCTCCCTAACAGCTTTTCCCAGACGCTGTCTCTGCAAGACATTTGCAAAAGTTTCATCTCCCTCATGAACTGTGGCTGCCACAATCCAATCCTTGCACAGTAGATCCCGGAATCCCTGCCGAGGACACAGGCCCAACACTTAATGATGATGATGATGATAAACATAATCATAAACATAATGGTGATGATAATAAACATAATCCTCACCGATGCAGCCTTGCCGGTCCGGTGTGGCCTGAAAGCCAGAGTCGCAGGCGCACTGATAGGCACCGATGACGTTGACGCAATTGCCGTTCCGGCAGAGGTTGTCGCTGAGGGCACACTCGTTGATGTCTGCAAGCAGAGCCACGATGACATTAGCAGCAAGACTGGCCAGGTCAACCTACTTTCATGTATATGGATGGACAAACTCAAAGAGATGGTCAGCGGTTCAAGACAGCGAGGGACATCTCTACAAAAGGATGGAGGGAGCTCGTCTCTCCTTCAATGGCCAGGGCATAATGCTATGGGATACTGGAGTTTGGTGAGGCATCCAGAGAAGGCTCAAGACCTTGCCAAACTACAAGTCCCATGACTCCACAGCATTGAACCAAGGCAGTTCAAGTGGATCCATTCTGCAGCAGAGATGCACCTCACGGTTGTCTTTTCTGTTTCTGGAAGCTTTGGTACAAAAAACATTTTAGCTTTTAAGGAAGTTTTCTCCCACATTTGCTTTCCTGAGTGGAAAGAAGAAGGAGAAGACAAAGGAGGAGGAGGAATAAGAAGAGGAAGCAATGCCATGAATCATTTTGGGCCTCATCAGTTTATCACAATGGATCTCATGAATAATAGATTTATCAATCATAGTGGATCATAGTGGATCACAATCTGTCAAATGAATCATAGTGGAGGATCTTGTGGACCACATGGATTGCATATGGATTGTAGTGGATCATGATGGAACAGAGTGGATCACAGTGGAACATGGATCACAGAAGAACATAAAGGATCATATGGATTACAATAGATCACATGGGTCATAGTGGATCACAGTGAAACTAATAGAATGCAATTAATCCCTTGGATCATAGTGGATCACACTGGATTTCATGTGTGGCAGTGGATCTCATCTACGATTGTGAATCTTATGGATCACAGTAGATCTATTTAGGTTGCAATGGGTCACATGGGTTGTAGTGGGTCGCAGTGGAACTAATGGATTGCAATGGATCACATGGGTCACAGTGGGTCACACAGATTGTGATGGATCACCTGGATCGTAGTGGGTCATAGTGCAACTAATGGATTGCAGTAGATCTAATGGATTGAAACTGGTCTTGCAAATCACAGTGGATCTTGTGATTCACAATGGCTCTCCTGGATTGCAGTAGATCTTGTGGATCTCCTGGATGGTGAGGGACCTAGATGTCCTCTGGGGGCCCCATTCCTTCCTTCCTTACCCAGGCAGGCGCTGCCTTCGGCAGTGAGTTCGTGCCCAGGAGGGCAGAGGCACTGGAAGCTGCCCTCGGTGTTGAGGCAGGCCCCTCCCCGGCACAGCAGTGGGTCCCGCTCGCATTCATCCACATCTGGAAAGAAGGAAGATAAAAGATTGCACACTGCAGGTGCACGGCTTGCAAGCTAGGAGTGGGCGTCAGTGCCCTTAAGGCCAGACTCTCCAGGGTGGGCACGGGGTTCCCCGCCTCACCCATGCAGTTCTTCATCATCATGAAGCCGCTCTCATAGCCTTCAAAGCATTCACACTCAAAGCTGCCAGGGGTGTTGACGCAGGAGCCGTGGCCACACAGGTCTGGAGAGATCCGGCACTCATCAATGTCTGTGTGCAAGAGGAAGAGGAAGGGTCCGGTCATTGGTGGGCCAAGAACAGGCACCAAATGAACACTCCTCAGGGACACACATCCTTGCATGCAAATCCCTCTCTATTCCCTCCTCTTATCCCCTGGCACTCCTCAGGGACACACATCATTGCATGCAAATCCCTCTCTATTCCCGCCTCTTATCCCCTGGCACTCCTCAGGGACACATCCCCTTTTATGCAAATCCCTCTCTATTCTCTCTGCCTATCCCAAGCAGAAGGTGGGCTCCTTACCTGTGCAGTTCTTCTCTTCAGCGTCCAGGGCGAAGCCACTGCTGCAGACGCACCGGAAGCTTCCAATAGTGTTCCGGCAGGTTCCATGGGTGCAGAGGCTGGGGAAGACCTTGCACTCGTTCACATCTGAAAGGGAGGGAGGCAGAAGAGCAAGGTGCTTCAGAAGGGCTGGAATGAGCCCAGAGGAGGCAATAATAATAATAATAATACTATTGTGGCAGCTAAGTTTTGGGGTAGAGTGTCCCCCTGCCCCCGCTTTAGACTACTGCCTGCTTACCTTTGTAGAAGGGCCTGCCAGAGAGGAGGTCCCCACGGTTGGCGAACCCTGGGCCACGTGGGCAGAGTGCATGGTGCTGGGGGCTGCCAGGTGGTGGGCACTCCTCACAGTCTTGGCTGCCCCAGGCGGCGCCCACCGCACAGCAGCAGAGGTCCAGTCGGAAGCGCCCCGGCAGTGGTGACACACACTCGTCTTCCGCCCAGCGCAGGAAGCACTGCTCCAGCCGGACATCTGCCGGAAAAACAATGACATAATGCACAGGGGCCTGACAGGAGATTAGTCATAGAAGCCTAGGAGTCAGGTAGAAGCCTATGGCAGGCTTGAGAGGCCTATGGGTCAGCCAGAGAGACTTGTGGGTCAAACAGCCGCCATGTTGTAGTCAGGCAAGCATCAGAGGATTTTTCTAAATGTTCAGAGGATGAGTGGGGTGATAGGTTTCAAAGTGAGGAGTCTGTGAGTGATCAGAGAGAATTGCAGGCAGATGAGGCTGATGTTTTGGATTCTTGTGCCCAGTCCCAGGCAACAGGGGAAAGTGAAAGGATCAGTTTCCTGGAGAAATGGCCTTGGGCCAATGGGGAGGTTTCAAGGACCTAAGAATTCAGGGTGTGAAAAATAGACAAACAATATTTTCTCAGAGGCTCTGAGATAAGGCTGAAAGTAGAACCAGGTGTGTGAGGCATGATGTCATGTGTGGTTTGAAGAGCTTAAATGAGTGGGTTGTTTTCAGGCAACATTGCTATAGGGCAGTGGTTCTCAACCTGTGGGTCCCCAGATGTTTTGGCCTTCAACTCCCAGAAATCCTAACAGCTAGTAGACTAGCTGGGATTTCTGTGAGCTGTAAGCCAAAACACCTGGGGACCCACAGGTTGAGAACCACTGCTATAGAGGATTGTTCTCCTGTGTTTGCTCTCAAGTCCTTGGGTCCAGTATTCTCAAGTTTCCTGTTCTTGTCTATGCCTATGTTTCCTTGGAGAGTTTACCTTGGAAAGGTTTCTGTTTTCATGTTCATGGATTTATGTCTGTAGTACTACTGTGGGTTCTGGTTTCCTTGGATTTATGTTACTGGTAATTTTTGAATTCTTGCTTTTTTGTATTTTCTATTCTACTGACCCTTTTAGAATGACCCTTTCCCCCTTTTTAGCTATTTTCTTTAATAAACATTCTTAGATTGAATGACTGGACTCTGGTGTGGAGCTGACTGAGAGGGTGTTCCAGTGCTAGAGTGCAATAAGCCCAAACATGGGCAGAACAGCTCACCCAGGCAGGTCCGGCCAGAGGCGTCTAGGCTGAGCCCCATGGGGCACTCGCAGCGGAAGGAGCCGGCTGAGTTGACGCAGAGGCCATTGGGGCAGACGCCGGGGAAGACCTCACACTCATTGACATCTGAAGAAAGGAAGAGAGGAAGGAAGCAGGAAGTAAAATTACCCAGATCGATTTCCCAAGAAAGATCTCTAGTATCTACGTCCCAAATAGTCACTAGAGACAGGAAATCTCTTTAGGTGAGTTTTTTTTGAGCAAATAAATGCATGGTGACCAACTTTTAAAGAAAGGTTTATGGACAAACTCCCCCTTGTTTCTTCCCACTCGCTGTGAGAAGATTTATGGCCTTGCTGGGTCAACGATTATACTCCCAACTCCCTCCCTGAGCTTTGAAGCCTTAGCAAAAAAGCAGTTTTTTGAAGTTCTGTGCTGGATCAAGCTGTCTTTACCTGTGAAGGCTTTTGAACTAACATTTGACAAGGAGCAAAGCAGTGATCAATACATTCATAAGCATTATTGTTAAGCAATTATCAATACACATTATTTTCAAGCAGGTCAAAGCAATGATTAATACGCATTAGGCATTTATTGTAAGGTGCACAGTATTGTTAAGCAGTTATCATTAGCCTTACCTTCGCAGGAGACCCCCTTCATCCGGGCGAAGCCCCTGGGGCAGGCAGGGTCTGCAGGGGACAAGAGGAGCCGAAGGCAGAGAGGTCAGGCAAATAACAATAACAACAACAACAAACCCAATCTGTTTGTTGGAAATGAAAACTATGCACTCGTCAACATCAGGAGAGGAATTTTCCAGGGAGATTCATTGCCCCCACTGCTTTTCATCATTGCCATGATCCCTCTGTCAACAGTCTTACAAAAAACAAACCTTGGCTATCAAACACCTGAGAAATCTCACAAAATTTCCCATCTGCTGTACATGGATGACCTGAAGCTGTATGGGAAAACCAAAAATGAAATTCAGTGTCTGACTAACACTGTCCGAATCTTTAGCACCAATATCAGCATGGAGTTTGGTTTAGACAAATTTTGACAGTGGCACTGAAGAAGGGCAAAATCATTGAAAGTGAGGGCATAAATATGCCTAATGGCCAAACAATAAAGTGTCATCAGCCAGAGACCTATAAATATCTGGGCATGCTACATCTGGACAACATCAAACATGAACATGCGAAAACTGTGGTCAACAAAGAATACATTCAAAGGGTCAGAAACATTCTCAAAAGCAAGCTCAATGGAGGCAATACCATCAAGGCCATAAACACCTGGGCCATACCTGTCATAAGACACACTGCTGGCATCATAAACTGGACACAGGCAGAACTGGACAATTTAAACAGAAAAACAAGAAAACTCATGACCATTCATAATTCACTGCATCCTCCCAGTGATGTTGACTGGCTCTCTCTGTCGAGGTCTGGTGGCAGAGGACTCTTACAAGTCAATAATCAGAAACTTCTCAAAGCACAGCAGACAAGGAATCAGTGCAAGAAAACTGCACTACAAACCAGAGCTGACAGCTGGCACAACAAAGCATTGCCTGGGCAGTTCCTTGACAAAACTGAAGGGAAAGTTGACAAGGAGAAGACCTGTTTATGGCTCACAAATGGAACCCTGAAGAAGGAGACAGAAGGCCTGGTTCTTGCAGCCCAGGAGCAAGTCATCAGAACCATTGCCATTAAGGCCAGGATCGGAAAATCAGATGATGACCCAAAATGCAGACTGTGCAAGGAAGCTGATGAAACCATTGATCATATCCTCAGCTTCTGCAAGAAAATTGCACAGTCTACAAACAGAGGTACAACTTTGACCCAAATGATTCACTGGAACTTATGTCACAAGTACCACCTGCCAGTAGGAAAAGAACTGGTGGGATCATGAACCTGCAAAGGGAGTGGAAAATGAACATGCAAAAATACTGTGGGACTTTCGAATCCAGACTGACAGTTTTGGAATGCAATACACCAGACATCACAATTGTGGAAAAGAAAAAGTTTGGATTATTGATATTGCCATACCGAGTGACAGCCACATTGACGAAAAACAACAGGAAAAACTCAGCCGTTATCAGGACCTCAAAATCAAATTGCAAAAGCTTTGGCATAAACCAGATGTCAGGAATGGAATCTCTATGCCTTGGGCCAGAGTAGATTCCACTCTGCCATGAGTGGGATGATGATCAGCTGAGTCAGAAGGATAGGACTGCAGCCATGAACTTTGCTCCACTTCTCTGCTGAAGATCACAATGGGGTTGTGAACTTTGCTCCAGTTACCAGGAGGATATGAAGTAATATCCAAGAGGACTCTGGGTGGGAAAAGGATTACTGGGTATGCTGAGTCAGGGTGGCTGATGTAATCTTTACAGGATGTTGCATAGGGAAGGGGTTGGTATTTAAGGATTGTGGTGGAGGTGCTCGGGTGTCTTAGCTTTACAAGTTTGCTGTACTACAATAAATCACCATTGGAAGACAGAAGGCTTTTGGCGTGTCTTTTCTGGTCGAATTGGAGTTTCTGACACCAGTACAGGTGGTCCTAGTGGTAATTGGCACACTGGGTGCCGTGCCAAAAGATCTCCAAAAGCCGGCATTTGGAATCAATAAACATTGACACAATCACGATCTGTCAACTGCAAAAGACCACCTTACTTGGATCTGTGCACATCATTCGAAAATATATCACACAGTCCTAGACACTTGGGAAGTGTTCGACTTGTGTTGTAATATGAAATCCAGTATATAGAGCTCATTTGCTGTGGCATACTATGTTTAGTGTCAATAATAATAATAATAATATTTTAATAATAATAATAATTTATTTCTATCCTGCCCTATCTCCCAAATGAGTCTCAGGGCAGTTCACCACACACAGCGGCAAACATTCAATGTTTTAAACAGTGTTTCTCAACCTTCCTAATCTGCAACTCCTTAATACATGCTGTGGGGACCCCCCAAGCGTAAAATTATTTTCATTGCTACTTCACAACTTTAAATTTGCTACTGTTATGAATCGTAATGTAAATATCTCATATGAAGGATGTATTTTCATTTACTGGACCAAATTTGGCACAAATACCCAATACGCCCAAATTTGAATACTGGTGGGCTTGGGGAGGATTGATTTTGTCATTTTTGAGTTGTAGTTGCTAGGTTTGATAGTTCACCTACAATCAAACCTCACCAACGATAGAATTGGGCCAAACTTCCCACACAGAATCACCCTGCCTTGAAGGGACTTGCTGACGAGAGCCTCCCCCCAGCTGATGCACACTCTCCCTCGCCCTGCGCATGCACACCACGCTGCCATGTGGCCAGCATGCTTGCTCTCCCCTCCCCACTTGGGAGTCCCAGAAACTGCCCTCCCCTTGGCTGAGAGGCTGGTCAATCACAGTGGAGGAGGGCTTTTGGTGGAAGGATTCGCCATCTGTTTCCAAAAAGGAAGAGAAAGACAGGTGGAGAGATCTTCAGCCTTTTCTGCCAAAGAGGTTCCTACGACCATCAGAAATATGTGTTTTTCGATGGTCTTTAGCAGGGGTGGGCAATTATTTTTTCCAAGGGGCCACATGAGAGCCAAAAAATATTATGGAGGGCCGCACCTCAAGGCTGAACTACATTGTAATCTACATTATTTATTTATTTACTATATTTACTATATATTACACATCATTAATATTAACATATTAATATATCAAGAAATATTCATATATTATTAGTATTAATATCATACTTATTATATTATATTATTAATTATATTATTATAATAAAATATTATAAAATAATAATAGAAACCACTAAAATAAAATAAAATGAAATTCAAAAGTGCCTGCCATCCCACCTTTGGAGTGCCTGCCGAGAGATTTTGAAATGGTCATATGACTAGTCAAATAATCAATCAATCAATCAATCATTAATATTATTAACCTTGTAAAACTACATTCCCCTATCACTGAGCCATGGCAGTTGAAGCGGTGCCAAACTGCATTCATTCTATAATGTACATGCAGTTTATGAAAGGGAAGGCCAGGGTTTGTAATTGGCTTTGCTTTTCCAATCCCCCTCCCTCCCAATGAAAGAAAGGGTGTTCACCTTGAGGAGGGCCGGTGCCATTCTAAGGCAGATCCGGTTGTCAGGGCAACGGCCTTTCTCAGCCTCCGCCAATGGAACGCGTGGGCGGGAGGGAGGGAGGCTGCTCGCACCTCTGCCATTCTATTCCGGAAGGGATTGCCGAAGCCACGTCCAGCCCTCGCGCCGCTTTGGGACTCGGCCACCTGCTGGCCTGGGAGGCAGGGACTCACCCAGCTTCAGCCATGCGGCGATAGGGACTGTTCTTCCGCACATTAAGGCGAAGCGCAGGTGAGGGGAGGAGTGGTGGGCTGTCGAAGAACAGTCCCTATCGCCGCATGGGTGAAGCTAGGTCAGTCCCCGCCTCCCAGGCCGGCAGACGGCCGAGTCCCAAAGCGGCGCGAGGGCTGGATGTGGCTTCGGCAATCCCTTCCGGAATGGGATGGCAGAGGCGCGAGCAGCCTCCTTCCCGCCCGCCCGCCCGTTTCATTGGCGGAGGCCGAGAAAGGCCGTTGCCCCGGCAACCGGATCTGCCTTGGAATGGGGCCGCCCTTCTCCCCGCTCCCCGGGCTGGACAGAATCGCCTGGGGGGCCGGATCCGGCCCGGGGGCCGGCATTTGCCCACCCCTGGTCTTTAGTGACCCCTCTGAAACCCCCTCACTACCCCCCTGGGGTCCCAACCCTCAGGTTGAGAAACACTGCCGTAAAATGTAAACAACAAAGAGATAAGCCAACCAAGCTTCTGCGTGCAAGCTGAATAATAGATTATAATACTGAAGAGTAGTCCTTATATGCACCATTACAGCTGTGAGAATGATAAGGAACACGGAAAACCACAACTATATTATCAATACAGGCCAATCTCTGAATTAGTACTTGGCATATTTGCTAAGCGTGACAAAACACAACAGAAGTAGTTGCAACATTTTTCTTCTCTGCTGCCAAAATCCATAAAACTATCACAGACACACAACAACAACAACAACAACAAGAATCTGTCTTATGGCAATAATGTTATGAACTTTGCAGGTTGTTCTTACAGGTTTTTATCAACACCTCCATGTTATATACAATTTCTGAGATACCAAAATAATAAATTGTGATATCAGAAATATCTACTTCTTCTAGTAAATTATTTATTTATTTATTTACAGTATTTATATCCGGGCAGATCACAATGCACACATACATGGCAAACATTCAATGCTGTTTTTCTTGGCATGCATACAGACAGACAACTAGAGTATTTTTTTGGCATTTCCACTTTGGTGCCTGGAGGTTATGCTCAATCCTGACCACAGAGGGGAGCTGTTGCTTCATCCAGTATGCCGAGTCATTTAGATTGTAGTTCCTCCCTGTTGTAAAATACCTCCCGCTTTTAAGCGGTCCCTAATTTCTCTACTCACAGCTCAGCTGTTTTCGAACTGCTTAGGTAAACAGTAAACTAGGCTTAACAGTCAGGTGCTCAATCTGACTCAGGCTACCAAAATATTTAATGTTTTAAAAATTGCATCATTTTATAGTAATTAATATACCTATTTTTATATGAATGTTTTTTTATAAATAATCTTTATTAAGAAGTTTCCTTTAGAAAAAAATCAGAAATATGTATATAAAAGACTTTAAATAGCCAGAGAGACAAAGCAAAATCAAAACAAGATAAGCAAGACAAAAGAAAAATACCCCCCCCCCCCAAAAAAAAACCCCTAAGAGATTTGTTGACTTCCTGAGTGCCGTCTGAGTTCTTCCTTTTTTGTTGTTTTTATGTCTTTCATTTTTAAAAATTCTGTTCTCCTCTCTTCTTTTTATGTCCATATATTTATATTCTTCTGTTACAGATATTCTATTACTTCTGTCCAATCTGTTTCTTTTAAAGGGGTCCATTTTTTTTGATATCAAGTATGTCAATCTGTCCATATTTCTAATGTCAGGAACTTTCTCCATCCATTCTTCTTCATTTGGTAGCTCTTCTTTTTTCCATACTTTTGCATAATAAATTCTTGCTGCAGTATTTAGGAGAAATAGGAGTTTGTCCATATTTTTGTCAAGGGCCTGGTCTGTTATACCAAGTAAGAATATTTCTGGTTTCAGTGGGATTCTTGTCTTTAAAATTTCTTGAATTTTGGTTTATATTTTTTTCCAATAGGTTTTTGATTTTTCGCACGTCCACCACATGTGGAAGTATGACCCTTCCACTTTCCCACATTCCCAACATTTCATATTCATGTTTTTATAGCTTTTTCCTAATTTTTGAGGGGTCACATACCACCTATGTGCTATCTTAATCCAATTTCCCTTTAATTCTGTTGCATGTGTATATTTTTTTCCAAATTTCCTCCCTTTTTTTCCTTTATTGTCCTTCCAATGTTTTCTTTCCATCTTTTCATATAGTTTTTTTTCCTCATTTTTCTCCAAATTCCATTCTAATACTTTTCTATATATCTTTGTTATGAGTTTTTGGTCTGATGTCATTATTGTATCCCAAAAAGTATTTTGCTCTTGGAAGCCCATTTCTTTATCCTTCTGAAAGCATTATTTTATTTGTCTGTGTTGGTACCATGAAATTCTTTCATTTATTTTAGTCATTTCCTGTTGTGTTTTTAGGGTTATCTCTCCTTTTTTAAAACTAATTCTTTATATTTTGGCCAATTATTCCATCCCAGGACACTCCTTTGTGTCACTTCTAAGGGGGAAATTCATAGGGGCGTTTTCCTGCATAATTTTTTCTTATATTTTTGTCAGATTTTTAAGATGGCCGATCTTACAAGGTGATTACCAATTTCTTCTTCTTTTTTTGAACCTTCGTACATAAGTATTGATGCCAACCCACCCTCAAATTTATCCCTTCTAAATTTATTATTTTTCCCCTAATTTAGCCCAATCTTTTGACCACATTAAAGCACAAGTGTCCAAATATAATTTCAAGTCTGGTGTTGCCAGGCCTCCCCTTTTGGTCTCATCAGTCATGTTTCTAAATTTTATTCTTGGTTTTTTTCCTTGCCAGATGTATCTCATGATCTCTTTATTCCAATCTTTTAGTAAATTTTGATTTCTTATAATTGGTAAGTTTTGGAAGAGAAAGATCATCTTTGGTAATATTTTCATTTTGACACTAGCAATCCTTCCCAGGAGTGATAAATTTTGGCATTTCCAATGTTCTAGATCTCTTTTTATTTCTTTCCATCCTTCTATATAATTATTTTGCAGCAATTGTAAGGGGTTTTTTTGGAGTTAATATTATTCCTAGGTATTTTAATTTATTAATCACCTCGATTTTCCATTTCTCTTTTAGAATATCTTGTTCCTTTTTTGATATATTTTTGTTAATGCGTTTGTCTTCTCCATATTTATTTTGAACCCTGAAACTTCTCCAAATTCTTTTATTGCATTTATCCAGCTGTCCTATAATACAAATTATATCATAGGCAAACACCCTCAATTTGTAATATTGTCCTTGAATTTTTGCTCCCTTTAGATTTTTATCTTCTCTTCTCTTGTCTGGTAACACCTCCAGTGTCATTATGAATATAAGCGGTGAAAGTGGACACCCCTGACTTGTCCCTTTTCCAATTTTTATTTTTTTCTGTTACCTGCATATTTATCCAAATTTTAGCTTCCTGATTTTCATATATTGCATTTATCATATTTTGGAAATAAAAGCCAATATCCATTTCTTTCATTAATAATTTAAAGAAATTCCAATTTACATTATTGAATGCTTTTTCTGCGTCCAATGCTAATGACATTACTTTTTTCCATTTCGTAGTATTCAATTAGGTCAATAATTATCCTTACTGTGCTATTTTACCAAGATGAAGTACTTTGGCCCCATCATGAGAAGAAAGGAAAGCTTAGAGAAGACAATGATGCTGGGGAAAATGGAAGGAAAAAAGGAAGAGGGTTTGACCAAGGGCAAGTTGGATGGATGGTATCATTGAAATGACTAGCTTGGCTCTGAAGGAGCTGGGGAAGGCGACGGCCGACAGGGAGCTCTGGCGTGGGATAGTTCATGAGGTCACATAGAGTGACTCAACGAATGAACAACAACAATTTTACCAAGAAAGGCAAAGGCCAGGAGACTGGGCTCCAAAGCCCACCTGTGGCGGGCCAATTGGACAAGTGGGAGGAGGAAAAGAGATGTAAACACAGGGAAGGACTTCCTAATATGACAGAGGTCTGGTAGCAGAATATCTGAGACTGAGTCCCTTTCCCTGGGCGTTCTGAAGCAGAAGCTGGCTGGTCATCTGCCGGGAAGTATCAGGTGATGCCTTTCTTCTCAACTGAGAGGCCCTTGGGGTCCCTTCCAATCCTAGGGCCTTATGGTTGTATAGCCCTGTTTCTCCATGACTCTGCTAATGTCAGTGAGGCTGGCTGGCCATCTGTTGGGAGGGGTCAAGTGGAGTCCTTCTTTCTGGCAGAAGGAGGCTGGACTGGGTGGCCTTTGGGGGTCCCTTCCAACTCTAGGACCCTATGGTTGTAAAGGGCTGGCTTTAGCACAGCAACTTAATCACCAGCTGCAGCTGCAGCTGCAGCTGCAGTAAATCTTGCCAATCAAAAGGTTGACAGTTCGAAGCCAGGCCAGGGTGAGCTCCTGGCCTTCAGCCCAGCTCCCCCGCCCACCTAGCAGATGGAAAACAGCAATGTGAGTAGATAAATGTAACACACTCCCAAATGAGATAAGATTGACCCCATCCCTTTTGGCCTTCAGGAAGAAATTAAAATCGTGGTTTTGGGACCAGGCTTTCGGATAATAGACAGAAGGAGCATTGTAGTTGGATATGGACTGGAATGACGTTATGGCTGATGAAATTGTGATAATGCTTATGGTTTTAATTAATGTTGTATTTATTGTTTTAATGATTGCTGTTTGTATTTAATTGTGATTTTACTATTATAATTGTTTGTAGCGGCATTGTGCCGCTACTATATGTAAGCTGTCCTGAGTCCCCCTTTGGGGGTAGAGAAGTGATGGGATAAAAATACCAGAAATAAAATAAATAAATAAATAAAATAGGAACCACATTAAAGCAGGGACGTATTCTAGGTATGGCGTTTCAATCAGAAAAAGGAGGAACATTTAAGAACAAAGAAAGCCCTTTGGCAAGGAGTTGGAGCGACAGCATTCCCCTGTGGCCAGAACTGAGCACAGCCCCCAAAAGATGCCAAATGATGAGAAAATCCCTATATATACCTCTATTTGTTGTCTGTCCTGCTTTTGTATAATAATCAGCATTGAATGTTTGTCATATGTGTTCTGTGATTTGCCTTGAGTCCCCTTCGGGGTGAGAAGGACTGAATACAAATACTGTAAATAAATAAATAACTATCCCCTTTTCTTCATGACCCTGCTAATGTCCGTAAGGCTGGGTGGCCATCCGTTGGGAAGGGTCGGGTAGTGTCTTTCCGCCAAATTGAGTGGCCCTTCCAACCCTAATGTGAGGATGGTTGTGTTTTGTAGGAAAATGTTTGACCCAGAATATTTCCCAACAGGGGCTATGGCAGCTCCTTACTCAGCATGGCTTGACACTGTAACCACTATTTGCAAATAGTAAAGTGCTGAAATCCAGATCTGCTTTCCATCTCTTCCTTTGGCTGCACCCACACAAATTTGGTAGGCAGATTTCCCCAACACTAGGAACCTATGCTTGACTGCTCACCAGCCTCGCAGCGCTCGCAGGGGCTCCCCCAGGCGGCTCCCAGGGAGGCGCAGCACTCAGACTTTAGGGTAGCCCCGTTGATGTTCACCTCGCAGCGGCCCTCCTGGATGTGCAGCCAGCATGTGCCCTTCATGCTGTCTAAGAGGGAAACAAAGGGGGAAACGGGGGGGGTCAGAAGGGACCTAGGCCTCTCCCAGTCCCCTGCCCTTCAGTTGGGAACTTTGTCCAAAGCATCTCCCAATGCAATGAGGTCCAAAGGCGAGATCCGAGGTCCTTGTGAGACGCACACATACATACATGCACACGCTTACCGACGCAGAGGGTGCCGCTGAGGTCCAGCTTGCTCCCTGGGGAGCATTCACAGGCAAAGGACCCAGCGTTGTTTCGGCACACGCCGTTGACGCAGGGGTTGGAGCTGCACTCGTTGATGTCTGCAAAAGGAAACAGGGCGGGAGACAGGCAGTGGGATTTCACCTGTCTGGTTCCATAATACTAGTCATAACAATAGGATATTTTATGTCTTACCCCAATCCTCCTACTGGTTCGGTCCAAAACGAACTAATGTAAAATGCGTACAATAGAACACATGGATCAAAACACAAGATTATAATAAAATAAATAAATAGATAATAAATATTATTAATAATAAATAAAATCAACTATAAATAAAGAAAACACAGCATTGTAATAAAATAAGTTATAATAAAAATATAATACATTCATTATAATAAAGAAATATAACAATAAATGAATAAATAAATAAATATAAGTAAATTGCAGCATGATCATGAAATAAATAGAAATAATAAATAAGTGTATTATAATAAATATAATAATAAATATAATAAATATAATAACATTGTAGTAAAATTAAACAAAAACGCAGCATAACAAAATAAATAAAAATAATAAATAGATAATAAATTTAATATAAAGATAAATATAGTAATAATAATAGCAAAACTAAAATAACAAACAAATAAAAATGCAATGTTGTAATAAATAAAAAAATAAATAATAATAAAATACAAAACTAAAAAATAATAAATTTATTATTAAAAATTAATAAATAACAAACATAAACAAACACAGGGCTACAAAGACCAGCCTACAGTGGCAATAGGATGCAATGCAAAATGCATGATATGAAGTTGTAGGGGTAGGTAGACCATTTTAACCCAAGGAGTGTCAGGTCATGCATTTATGCCAGGAATGGGTAAACTTCGGCCCTCCAGGTGTTTTGGACTTCCACTCCCATAATTCCTAACAGCTGATAGACTGTTAGGAATTGTGGGAGTTGAAGTCCAAAACACCTGGAGGGCCGAAGTTTGCCCATGCCTGATTTATATTATGATTATGATTATGATGATTCTCAATTGCCTTCGCAGGTGTCGGTTTCTGTCCGAAAGATGAAGCCCTTGGGGCAACTGCAGCTGTAACTTCCAGGTGTGTTGCGGCACAAGCCGTTGTCGCACAGCAGCCGGTTGACAGTGCATTCATCCACATCTGTGGGAGGGAGATGCAGTCAGGGCATTTGGAAAGGCCTTGAGGAGTGTTTGGAAGCCCTCTGGGGTCCCCCTCACTCCCTCCCTCACTCCCTCACTCACCCACGCAGTCCTTTCCGGAGGGGTCCGACTCATATCCCAGGTTGCAGATGCAGCGGTAGCTACCCCTCAGGTTCTCACAGACCCCGTTGGGGCAAATGTCAGGGTTCAAGGCACACTCGTTGATATCTGAAAGGGGAGGTCGGGAGAAGGGAGGGAGGAGGGAGAGGGAAACACAGAAATAGGAAGGAAGGGGAAGAAAAAAGGGAGAGATGAAGGAAGGGAAGGGAGGGAGGGAGGGAGGAAAAGAGAAGGAAGGGAGGGAGGAAAATATGTAAATAGGGGAAGGAAGAAAAGGAGGGAAGGAGGAAGGACGGACAGGGACATAGGGAAAGGAGGAAGGAAGGAAGGGAAATGAAGAAAAGGAAAGCTTGTGTTTTCCATTGCTTACACCTGGCAACCAATGGCACCAATTGACCAATTGAAAACCGTTTGCAAAAGGGTGACTGGATGCAAACTCGGGCCGTTTCCAGCGGGCATACCTCTCCCATCTGCAGTGATGCCGATCCCGCTGCTGCACAAGGCCTGGAACTCGGCTGCAGGGAAGCAGAGCAGAGGAAAGGCAGGGTTTCCGCACCAAGCGTGCAAACTGGGAAACAGGGATGGGGCCTCTGAGCATGTACAGAATCCCCCCAGCATACCTATTATATATATCTCTTAATCATATGCATCTACCTACCTACCTACAGTATCTAGCTCAAATATATCTATCCTGTTTATGGCTGGATGGCCATCAGTCGTGTGGGCTTTGATGGTGTCCTTCCTGGCAGAAAGGGGTTCCCTTCCAAACTCTATGAGACATATATATCAATCTTATCTATCTATCTTTTTCAATCATGTCTATGGCTGGATGGCCATCTGTTGGGAGGGTTTTCATGATGTCATGTCCTAGATGGTCCTCTTTGGGGTTCCCTTGCAAACTCTAATACACACACAGAGAGAGAGAGAGAGAGCCAATGGATGAATGGCCATCTGTTGGGAGGGCTTTGATGGTGTCCTGTCCAGGATGGCTTTCTTTGGGGTCCCTCTATGGTTCTGTAACACACACACACACACACACACACATTCTTATCTATCTATCTAAATCATGTCTATGGTTGGACGGCCTTTTTCTGGGAAGGCTTTGGTGTGCACTAACCTGGACAGCCCTCCTTGGAACCCCCTTCCAAATTCGATCATATATATATATGCTATCCCAACCTATGCTATCATCACCTCAGCCTTGGTGGGCCTGCCCGACCTGGCTGGTCCTCCCCTCCCTGGGTCTCACCAGAGTTCCGGGCAGGGCAGGGGTGGCAGGGCTCCCCAAAGCCATGCTCGTGGCTGGCGCAGCAGCACTCGGACTTGGTGACAGCGCCGGGAAAAGGCCGTGCACAGGCCCCCTCCTTAAGGGCCCCGTAGCAGGTGCTGCGCACATGGGTGTCGACGCATATGCGGCCCCCGGGCCCGATGGCCAGCCCTCCTAGGCACTCGCAGCGAAAGGAGCCCTCCGTGTTCAGACACCAGCCGTTCATGCACATCCCGGGCGTCTTGCACTCGTCCACGTCTGCAGCATCAGGACAACAGGGTGGGTGGACATTAGCATCATCATCATTATGTTTATACTATATTATTATACATCATCATCATCATCATACAGTATTATTAGGTCTGTCTTGGGACTGGCTCACTTCCTGTCCTGAGACCTGGCTCATTTCCTGACCCAGGACTCGCCTCACTTCCTGTCCCAGAACCTGCATCACTTCCTATTCCAGGACCCACCTCACTTTCTATTTCTGGATTGGATAACTTCTTGTCCTAGGACTTGCATCACTTCTGTTTCTGGGATCTATCTCACTTTCTGTTCCAGGACTGGCTAAGTACCTGCCCTGGGACTTGCATCACTTCCTGTTCCGGGACCCACCTCACTTTCTCTTCCTGAATCGGCTAACTTCCTGTTCTGGGACTTGCATCCTTTCCTGACCCAGAACTGGTCTCATTTCCTGTCCTGGGACTTGCATCACTTTTTGTTGTAGAACTCGCATTCCTTCTGGTACTGGGATTGGTTCCCTTTCTCTCCCAGAACCCACATTACTTCCTGTCCCAGGACTTGGCTCACTTCCTCACCCACACAGTAGCGCCCATTGGGGGCCAAGACGAATCCCAGCTTGCAGATGCACTTGAAGCTGCCATCCTCATTGATGCACATCCCATTGAGGCACATGTTGGTGGTGGCACACTCGTCATGGTCTGCCGAGAGAGAAGCACGCGGGGCTTGCAGGGTCACGAGACACGGCCGTGCTGCAGCTCATGACCCCGGCTCTATCCACCCCTTCCCATGCCCCTCCTTACCAGCACAGTTCTTCCCGTCGGGCGTGACCTCAAAGCCAGCGTTGCAGATGCACTGGAAGCTGCCGTCTGTGTTGACACAGCGCCCATTGCGACACATGACCCCATTCATGATGCACTCGTCCATGTCTGGCCAGAAGGGAGGAAGCAAGGAAAGGGTGAAGCAAGCAAGGGAGAAAACAGGAAAGGAAGGGAGAGGGGAAGGGAGGGAGGTTTGAAGGAAGGAGGGAAGGAGGAAGCAAAGGGTTAAAGAAGGAAGGAATGAAAGAAAGATGGGAGAGGAAAGGAAGGAAATGGAAGGGAGGAAGGGAGCAAAGAAGGAAAGGGAGAAGGCACAGAAAGGGTGAAGGAAGGAAGGAAACAGGGAAGACAGGAAGGGAAGAAAGAAGGAATGAAAAAAGAGGGCAAGGAAAGAAGGAAGGAAACTGAAGGAAGGGAGGGCGGAAAGGGGGAAGGGAAGAAGGAAGGGAGGAAGCAACAAAGGAAGAAAAGAGGGAAAGGAGGGAGGGCAATAGCAAGCCATGGTGAGCACTGACCGATGCAGGCCTGCTTGGTGGGGGTGCTCTGGAAGCCCTCGTGGCACTTGCAGTGATAGGAGCCTGGTGTGTTCACACAGTCACCATGCAGACAGGGGCTGCTGGAGCACTCGTCCATGTCTGTGAGTAATAACAATAACAATACTATAGATTGATAGGCCACAATACATTGGGAAGTTAGACTTGGCCATGGTAGTCTATGCTCTGGTTACATCCGGAATAGACTACTGCAACACACTTCATGTGGGACTGCCTTTGAAGACTGTTTGGAAGCTACAAATAATCCAACAGATGGCAGCCACATTGCTCATGGGAGCGGCGTACAGGGAGCATACAACCCCCCATTATGCCAGCTCCACTGGCTGCCAGTCTGCTACCAGGCACAATTCAAAGTGCTGGCTTTAGCCTATAAAGCTCTAAATGGTTCTTGCCCAGTTTATCTATCCGAACACATCTCCCTCTATGAACCACCGTGGAGCTTAAGGTCGTCTGAGGAGGCCCTGCTCTCAGTCTTGCCTCCCTCACATGCCCATCTGTTGGAGGTGCTTTGAATGCAATTTTCCTGCTTCTTGGCAGGGGGTTGGACTGGATGGCCCATGAGATCTCTTCCAACTCTATGATTCTATGGTTGGCGGAGATGAGACAGGGTCTTCCTTCTTGGTGGTGGCCCCTCGGTTGTAGAATTCCCTCCTCAGTGGTTAGATCAGCCCCCTCTCTCCTAACCTTCCACAAGAGAGTGAAAACATGGCTTTGTGACCAAGCCTCTAAAGAACTTGTGCAATAGAGAGACTTGGAACCATGTGCAACTACCATTGGAACGGCCTGGATTACGCTCGTGGATTACGTGATTAACTCTGAATGAATTGTTTTTAAATGATTTAATTGTTTTAATGTACTTTTTAATTATATTTTAATATTTTAGTGTACATTGTGTCTTAGGGCATCAAATTTCTGCCTGTATGTAAAGCCGCCTTGTGTCCCCTCCAGGGTGAGAGAGAAAGGTGGGGGAGAAATGCTGTCAATAAATAAATAAATAAATAAAGATAACACTGAAATATAATAATAATGATACATTATAAGTCACCTTCGGGCTGAGAGGGGCGGTATAGAAACGTGACAAATAAAATAAATAAATAAATAATACTACTACTACTTGTTGTTTATTTGTTCAGTTGCTTCCGACTCTTCGTGACCTCATGGATCAGCCCACACCAGAGTTCCCTGTCGGCCATCACCACCCCCAGCTTCTTCAGAGTCAAGCCAGTCCCTTCAAGGATACCATCCATCCATCTTGCCCTTGGTTGCCCCTCTTCCTTTTTCCTTTCATTTTCCCCAGCATCATTCTCTTCTCTAAGCTTTCCTTTCTTCTCATGATGTGGCCAAAGTACTTCATCTTTGCCTCTAATATCCTTTATTTCCTGGAGTATGGACTGGTTGGATCTTCTGGAGAGTCCATGCCACTCTCCAAATTTTCCTCCAACACTACAGTTCAAAAGCGTCTATCTTCCTTTGCTCAGCCTTTCTTATGGTCCAGCTCTCACACACATAGGTTACTACGGGGAATACCATTGCTTTGACTGTGCGGATCTTCGTTGCCAGTGTGATGTCTCTACTCTTCACTATTTTATCAAGATTGGCCATTGCTCTCTTCCCAAGAAGTAAACGTCTTCTGATTTCTTGGCTGCAGTCTGCGTCTGCAGTAATCTTTGCACCTAGAAATACAGTCTGTTACTACCTCCACCTTTTCTCCCTCTGTTTGCCAGTTATCCATCAGTCCGGTTGCCATAATCTTGGTTTTTTGTTGTTTAACTGCAACCCATCTTTTGCACTTCCTTCTTTCACCTTGGTTAGCAGGCTCCTCAGTTCCTCCTCGCTTTCAGCCATCAAATGGTATTATCTGCATTTCTCAGGTTGTTCATGTTTCTTCCAGCAATTTTAATCCCAGCCTTGGATTCGTCAAGCCCCGCACATCACATGATGTGTTCTGCCTACAAGTTGAATAGGTTGGGTGAGAGTATACAACCCTGCCATATGCCTTTCCCAATCTTGAACCAGTCTGTTGTTCCGTGGCCAGTTCTTACTGTTGGTACTTGGTGTTTATACAGATTCCTCAGGAGAGAGGCAAGGTAATTTGGTATCCCCATACCACCAAGAACTTGCCACAATTTATTATCATCCACACAGTCAAAGGCTTTAGAATAGTCAATAAAACAGAAATAGATATTTTTTTCTGAAACTCCCTGCCTTTTTCCATTATGTTGAAAGAACTTTGGGTAGGCTACCAGAAACAACAAGAAACAAACCCGCAGGTTGAAAAGACGCAAGTAAATATAATCAATAAATAATATATATATTTGAATATAAACACGCAAGACTGCATAATCAATATCAACACCCACTATAGAGGCAAACAAACATGCCTAGATAACAAATAAATCACAACCCAACACAATAAAGGGTAAATACAATGTGCGCAAGGTGTAATTTCCAAAGCACAAGCCAAGAAACAATGGAAGCAGCTGCAAATAGATAAATGTCAAAGCTGCACTATTAATGAGGCTGGCGCAGTCTGGGAAAATCCAGGATAAGCTCGAGGTATTTACATCAGGCTACCTATCGTGGGTAGTATTATTTATTAATGTGTAGATATTTTTTGCAGTTATTACGGTTATATTATTTTGCAGATTACATGTGGATGTCTTATCCTTATGAATGCCTTGAAAAAGCCCATTAAGAGGGCAAAACGGTTTTGTGGGCCTATTTATTGTGTATAATACATTCCGTCGGCTTTGAGTTCTCCATGTGATTGAGGAGACTCCGTTTCCACATTGCCTACGTCCATTGGATTACTTCACTTTTGTTGACCCCAGAGGCTTTGTTATTTGACTTCGCGCTTTGGAACCTTGCTTACATTCTTTGGCACTTCGAGCTTATCCCGGATTTTCTCGGACTGCGCCAGCCTCATTAATAGTGCAGCTTTGACATTTATCCATTTGCAGCTGCTTCCATTGTTTCTTGGCTTGCGCTTTGAAAATTACACCTTGCGCTCCACCTCGGTGAACTATATCCCAGATTTTCCCGGACTCCGTCACAACATCATTGTCAGACTGGTGAGCGCGCATACTTACCTACCAGCGGCTGCTTCCGTTTCATCTTTGGCCTCGCTCTGGAACTATCATCTTGTATTTTACACAGTTGGGATTATTCCCAGATTTTCCCAGGTTTCGCCAGGACATCATTGTGGTAACGCTAATGCTTACCTGTCCACATTGTATTTACCCCTTATCGTGTTGGATTTTGATTTATTTGTTATCCAGGCGTGTTTGTTATCGAGCACCGGGAATGTGGCACAGCTGGCTGGGTGTCAGCTGCATAAGATCTCTACTGACCAGGTGGTCATGAGTTCGAGGCCTGCCCGGGTCGGGGTGAGCACTCGACCAATTTGTGTAGCTCGTTGTCGACCTTTGCAACCCGAAAGACAGTTGCATCTGTCAAGTAGGAAATTTAGGTACCACTTTGTGGGAGGGCTAAATTTAATTGATTTCTGGAATGTTCAATTACCTCTATGTCTGTCTATATACGTTGTGCAGCAGATATTGGCAATTTGGTCTCTCGTTCCTCTGCCTTTTCTGAACCCAGCTTGTACATCCTCCAACTCTCTCTCCATGTATTGGTGGACATTCTTGTGTTTTCCATATTTGCTGGCATATGGCATGTAACATCTTGACAGCATCCTCTTTCAAGATTTTAAAGAGTTCAGCTGGGATCCCGCTGTCGCCTGCTGCCTTGTTATTAATAATGCTTCTTAAGGCACATTCAACCTCACTCCTCAGGATGTCTGGTTCTAATTCACTCACCACACCGTCAAAACTATCCACGATACTATTATCCTTACTATACAGATCTTCTGTGTAGCCTCGCTACCTTCTCTTGATCTCTTCAGCTTCTGTTAGGTCCTTGCCATTTTTGGTTTTTTTTATATTTGCCTGAAATCTGCCTCCAATGTTTCAAATTTTCTGGAAGAGGTCTCTTGTTTTTCCTGTTCTGTTGTCTTCTTCCACTTCCATGCACTGCTTGTTTAAAAATAGTTCCTTATCTCTTCTGGCTAACCTCTGGAATTGTGCATTTATCTTCCCCTATCACTGTTTCCTTTTACTTTCCTTCTTTCTTGGGCTACTTCCAATGTCTCAGCAGACAACCATCTTGCCTTCTTGGTTTTCTCTTTCTTTGGGACGTACTTTGTTGCCGCCTCCTGAACAATGTCGCAGACTTCTGTCCATAGTTCCTCTGGTACTCTATTTATTAAATCTAGTCCCTTAAATCTGTTCTTCATCTCCACTGCATATTCACTAGGAATGTTAGTGAGATCATATCTAACTGGTCTCCCCCCCCTTGATCTCTTTAATTTGACTCTAAATTGTGCAATAAGAAGTTCGTGATCTGAACTACAATCAGCCCCAGGTCTTGTTTTCACCGAATCGATGGATGTCCGCCACCTTTGGCTGCAATCTGATTTTGTTGTTGCCCATCTGGTGAAGTCCATGTATAGGTTGTTGGAAGAGAGTGTTCGTTATACACAGTGAGTTTTCCTGGCAAAATTCTATCAGCCTACGTCCTGCTTCATTTTGTTGTCCCAGACCATGCTTGTCTGTGATCCCAGTTGTCATTTGACTACCCACCTTAGCATTTCAGTCTCCTGTAATGAAAATAATGTTTCTTTTTGGTGTATTATCCAGTAGGTGCTGCAGATCCTCATACAACTGATCTACTTCTGCTTCTTCAGCAGCTGTGGTTGGGGCATATATTTGGATCACTGTGATGTTAAATGGCTTGCTTTGAACTCGAATTGAGATCATTTTGTCATTTTTTGGATTATATCCAAGCAGTGCCTTAGCAACTTTATTATTAATTATGAAGGCTACTCTTTCTTCAGTGTTCTTCTTGTCCACAGTAGTAGATCTGGTGGTCATCTGATGTGAAGTGGCCCATTACTACTACTACTAATGTATGATAATAATTATAATACATTTTAGTAATATTACTGATATATGATAATGATAATAACGCAGCAGCCTCCTTTGTGACAGCCCCCTTTTTCCCTGCCCTCTTCTTTCCCATGCTCACCAATGCACTCGCCGCGCACGTCCTGCTTGTAGCCCATGTTGCACTCGCAGCGGTAGCTGGATGGGGTGGGGATGCAACGTCCATTGAGGCAGAGGTTGGTGAAGTGCTTGCAGATGTCGATGGTCTGGTTCAAGGTGGCCGTGCCTGCAACCAGGCGGTGGGTAGGGGAGAGAGACCCAAAAAGGCCAGACCCAAAAAATCAACACCATAAATGTGAGCCCCAAAAGGAGAGACCCACGCAGAGGAAAGACCCAAAAAGTGAGACCATAACATGAAACATGAAAGGTGAGACCCTTTGCTCACCAATGCTGGAGCTTCCAGGTCCAAGCCCGGGGAGTCCGGGGAGCCCGCCTTGCCCGTTGGCACCATTGGGTGCGAATCCTGCCGGGAAGGCGCTGGACACTCCAGGCCCTGCTCCGTTGTGCCCAAAGCCCGGAAGGAGACCCGGGAAAGAGGAAATGGGGAAGCCGGGGGCTGCGGGGAGACCTTCCACACACAGCCGGCGGAACTCGTCTAAGCGAAGGAAGGACAGAGAGACACACACACAATATTATACAATATAATAATATAATAAGAATATATAATAAGAATAATGCACTTGGAAAACCTTAATTTGGACAGAACATTACTTCACATGCTGCAGAAAGCAACACCTCTTGAAAATACCTTGGGAAGAACCCAATATTCACAGACGAACCCCAGATCTAATGTGCATGTGTGCTGTGATGTTATGTACAGTACATGTACATATAGTAATAATAATATATAATGTAATCACAATATATAATACTAAAATATAATAATAATAAACACTAGAAAAGAATATATAATCTAATAATTATAATAAATAAGATTATATAATATTTATAATACATATATATACTGTATATATATATATAATATATATATAATATATACACAATGGGAAGATGCTGATATGGAAGATGTTGCAACCACTAGGCTCCTCAGCGCCCTTGGAATGACTCACTTTGCAGCTACAAAGGGGTTGAGGAAAGGACAGCAAGCTCCACCTTTGGAAGTGGGGTTTCTTAAAGGGACAGGGTCTAATTAAGGATCCCTCCCTGTTTCTCACCTGAGCCCCGGACGGGGCACATCTCAGGTGCCTGTCCCACGGCCCAGCAGCGGCCAGAGTCGCAGCAACATTGCGCCTTGGTGTAATGCCCAGGCAGCTCCCCTGCACAGCGGCCCCCAATCAGCGCTGAGAAGCAGGTCCCCATCCGCTGGTCTACAAGGAAGGAAGGAAGAAACAGAGAAAGGAGGTGAAGCGGGACCTCGCAAGAACCAGAATGTGGCAGGGAGTATTCCCCAGAAACTGCTGTAACCATATGTGATTTATAATAATGTAACAAATATAATATAAATAAGTAATATCATATAAGAATTGAATACTAAAATATAATAACATTATAATAACAATATAATAATATAACAATATAATTGAATAATATAATATAACAATATAATCATAGATTAACATAATAATAATACAATATAATAGAAACTATATAATAACATAACAAATATAATATAATATAACAATAGAATACAACAATGTAAAAGTAATATAATAGCATAATTATAATTAAACATAACAATATAATAATCACATAATAATATAGCAATATAAATGAGTAGTATAATAGTATAATGACCAATGTAATATACAATATTATAATATGTTCAAGTATTTTATTTATTTACTTATTATTTCATTTTTGTATGCCACCACTCCCCGAGGGCTTGGAGCGGCTCACAAAATAGCATAAAACAGCATAACTCGCAAGGCTGACTGCTACGCGCCGGAGGGCGTTCTCTGTCATAGCACCTACGCTGTGGAACGCCCTCCCGGCCGGAACTCAGGCTATGAAGGACTTGCTCCCGTTTAGACGGGCCTGTAAAACATACCTGTTTAAGCAGGTCTTTGGTGAGTAAGTCCTGCCCATGCCCCGCCATCTATTCGTTCTTCTGAGGATGGTGTGCTGTTCATTGTGTTAACTGTGTTATTAATTACTATACTGCTGTTGTTTTTAATTGTTTTTAACTGCTTATTGCCTGTATTTTACTGTGCCCTTCGGCTCCTGTAAGCCGCCGCGAGCCTCAGGGAGTCGGCGGCATAGAAGCCCGAATAATAAATAAATAAATAAATAAATAAATAAATAAATAAATAAAACAGATCAAACACATAAAAATTTAACTAAGCTTAAAACTAGACTAACTAAACAGAATTACAGAAATCAGAAGTACACAGTTGCAGCCTTTTAAAATATTATTATTATTTTACTGACATAAAATCACAGTATGTCACAGCAAATGAGATCTACTATATATGCTGGATTTCCTATTACAAAATCACAAGTCAAACACTTCCCAAGCATTTAGGACTATGTGACGTGTTTTCGAATGATGCATACAGGCCCAAGTAAGGTGGCCCCTTTGCAGTTGACAGATTGTGATTTTGTCAATGTTCATTGTTTCCAAATGCCAGCTGAGATCTTTTGGCACTGCACCCAGTGTGCCAATGACCAGTGGGACCACCTGCACTGGTTTATTCCAGAGCCTTTGCAGTTCAATTTTGAGGTCTTGATAATGGCTGAGTTTTTCCTGTTGTTTTTCAACAATTCGGTTGTCACCTGATATGGCAACATCAATAATCCAAACTTTTTTTCTTTTCCACAATCGTGATGTCTGGTGTATTGTGTTCCAAAACTTTGTCAGTCTGGATTCGAAAGCCCCACAGTAGTTTTGCGTGTTCATTTTCTACTCCCTTTGCAGGTTTATGACCCCACCATGACTTTATTAATGGCAGGTGGTACTTGTGACATAAGTTCCAGTGAATCATTTGGGCCACAGAGTTCTGCCTTCGTTTGTAGTCAGTCTGTGTGATTTTCTTGCAACAGCTGAGGATATGGCCCATGGTTTCATCAGCTTCCCTGCGCAGTCTGCATTTTGGGTCATCAGCTGATTTTCCGATCCTGGCCTTAATGGCACTGCTTCTGATGGCTTGCTCCTGGGCTGCAAGAATCAGGCCTTCTGTCTCCTTCTTCAGGGTTCCATTCATGAGCAATCAACAGGTCTTCTCCCTGTCAACGTTTTCTTCAATTTTTATTTATTTATTTGTTAGATTTATTGGCCGCCATTCCCAGCCGGCTCGGGGTGGCTTACATCAATTTTGTCAAGGAACTGCCTATGCAATGCTTTGTTGTGCCAGCTGTCAGCTCTGGTTTGGAGTGTAGTTTTCTTGCACTGATTCCTTGTCTGTTGTGCTTTGAGAAGTTTCTGAGTACTGACTTAAACTAAAGCAGGCTCTTGGCTTTCCTTGACATATTCTGCCAGGGTGTGTTTTTCTTCTTTGACTGCTTATTTTACTTGTAAGACTCCTCTGCCACCAGACCTTCTCGGCAGATAAGAGCGAGGATGCATAGTCATGAGTTTATGAATGGTCATGAGTTTTCTTGTTTTTCTGTCCAAATTGTCCAGTTCTGCCTGCGTCCAATGTATGATGCCAGCAGTGTATCTTATGACAGGTATAGCCCAGGTGTTTATAGCCCTGATGGTATTGCCTCCATTGAGCTTGCTTTTGAGAATGTTTCTGTCCTTTTGAGTGTATTCTTTGCTGACCACAGTTTTCACATGTTCATGTTTGATGTTGTCCAGCTGTAGTATGCCCAGATATTTATAGGCCTCTGGCTGGTGACACTTTATCCTTCAGCCATTAGGTATATTTATGCCCACACTTTCAATGATTTTTCCCTTATTTGGTGCCACTGTCGAACATTTGTCCAAACCAAACTCCTTGCTGATATTGGTGCTAAAGATTCGGACAGTGTTAGTCAGAGACTGGGTTTCAGTTTCGGTTTTCTCACATAGCTTCAGGTAGTTCATATACAACATATGTGAAATTTTGTAAAATTTCTTAGACGGTTGATAGCCAAGGTTTGTTTTTTGTAAGACTGTTGACAGAGGTATCATGGCAATGATGAAAAGCAGTGGGGACAATGAGTCTCCCTGGAAAAGTCCATAGTTTTCATTTCCAAAAAAGCAGTTCAGTTTTCCAGTGCTTCATCATATTTTCAATAAAAGTGCCAACGTTTTTACAAATCCCGATGGTGTCTAGGCACTTGATGATCCAACTGTGGGGGAGTGAGTCAAAGGCTTTGTTGTTGTAGTAGTAGTCAATCCATGTGCAGTTCTGCAAAATCATTTTGTCAATTAATAACTGGTCTTTTGTGCCCCTGCTTTTCCGTTTGTTGCCTTTCTGTTCTTTTCTTCAAGATAATCTTGAATTCTGTCCGCTATGGTGCCGGTCAGTAGTTTAAACATAGTGGGCGGACATGTTATCAGCCTGTAGTTTCCTGGTGCTGCTACTTTTGTATCAGATATGTTCTCCCAGTTCAATGATACTTCCTTTTTACAGCATCTCATTGAATTGTTGGGCCATTTTTTCATGTAGACTAGGTAAAGGTAAAGGTTTTTCCCCTGACATTAAGTCCAATCGTGTCCAACTCTGGGGTATGGTGCTCATCTCCATTTCTAAGCTGAAGAGTCGGCATTGTCCGCAGACACCTCCAAGGTCATGTGGCCGGCATGACTGCATGGAGAGCTGTTACCTTCTCGCTGGAGCGGTACCTATTGATCTACTCACATTTCCATGTTTTCAAACTGCTAGGTTAGTAGAAGCTGGGGCTGACAGTGGAAGTTCACTATGCTCTCCAGATTTGAACATGTGATCTTTCAGTCATCAAGCTCAGCGGTTTAACCCACTGCACCACTGGGGGCTCCCTGTCCATGTAGACTGGTCAGGTATTTTAGCCAAAATCCATGCAGTTGATCACTACCAGGCGATGTCCAGTTCTTGACATTTTGCACTCGTTTGCTGATCATTTCAGTTGTTATTTCCATCTGTTCCATTTTATCCTGGGAGAATTTATGATTACTGTGTCCGTTGTTTGGTTCAGACTCTGGTAGAACCGTCTTTGGTCTGATTGACACAGTTGATGTTATCCGTACTGGATGATTCTGGCTTCACATCTTTCCATTTTTCTGGCTGTTGTTGCAATTTGTTCTTTCACAATTTCCAAAGCTTCTTCAATTTTTCTGGTGTTCAGCCAGTACTTTCTGATCAGTTTCTTCTCCTTCATATTTTTCAGGTTACTTGTATATGATCATAAATTTTTGATTTTCAACTCCAACCCGACCTTCCATTTTGGTTTTCCAGTCAATTTTCTTGGAGGCTGCATTGGTTGTCTTTACATCCTTTACGAGAAGCGCCAGGTGTCTCTTAGGCACTGTTTTTAAAGTTGGGAATCGCTTTCTTACTGCCTTTGATACAGCATGGGCCATGATTTTATCCCTGAGCTCTTGTTGTCTTGCTGTCAATGTCCCTGGTAGTTCAACAAGTGCTTCAGGTGCTGGTTCTTCAAATTCTTGCAAAAGCGCCACATTTTCCTCTGGTTCAGTCTGCTCCAGAGTTCCAGGATTATTATTGTTATTATTATTATTATTGGGTCTCTTTGAAAGTCAAAAGAAAGAGAAACTCCTAAACGGTTCGGGTCCAACTTACCTGTCCAAACGCATCTCTCCCTATGAACCATCGAGATGTTTAAAATCATCTGGAGAGGCCCTCCTCTCGGTCCCGCCTTCTTTGCAGGCGCGACTGGCGGGGAAAGAGACAGGACCTATTCCGTGGTGGCTCCTCGGCTTTGGAACGCCCTCCCTAAAGACATCAGATCGGCCCCCTCCCTCCTGACATTTCGCAAGAAAGTCAAGACCTGGTTATTTGAGCAGGCATTTCCTGATGAAATATAAGGCTTAATTGGATATAAGGAATGACGACGATGTGATGGAAACTGATTTCAACATGACGCTGAGGCTGCAATTGTATGTTTTTAATTGTTAAATTGTTATTATATGTTTTTTTCGGGGGGGGGGGTTGACTTGTTGCTGTATTGTATTGAGGGCAGAGACTGCCTGTGTAAACCGTCCCGAGTCGCCTTCAGGCTGAGAGGGGCGGTATAGAAACGTGACAAATAAATAAATAAACAAACAAACAAATAAACTCCTGAAAGAGACGGATCCTGAGCCAAACTCTTTGCCAAATGCTGTTGTCCCTCCCTCTTTGCAGACCAGCCTTTCCCAAGGAGAAAAAGAGCCCAACGTAAAGCCGTAATAATAATAATAATAATAATAATAATAATACTGCTTCTCAGGCACATAGACAAGAGATGCAGAGCCTGCGATGCCAGAGATGCAGAGCCTGCAATGCCTGGGAAAGTAATTGCTGCTAATTGGGCCCTTTTGGCACGGCTTGCTTCCCCTCCTGGGAGACGACCCCCCCCCCCCCCCCGCTTTTGATCCTCCTCCTTCCCTCTTTGGGAGGCTGCAATTAAAGGCAATTAAAGGATGTGGTCTCTCTTTGGGGGGAAGGGGCATCAAAGGGGTAAAAGGGGGATGATCCTGTGCAGGAGAAGAAAGGGAGGGAGGGAGGGAGGGAAAGGAAAGAAGGAAACAACGAAGGAAAGAAAGGAAAAAAGGGAAAGAAGAAAGGAAGGAAGTAATGGAAGGAAAGAAGGAAAGGAAGGAAGGGAGGACATTTGAAGCCAGAAAAAAGCAGGAATTTTTCAAGACGATGAAAACCCTGTGGCCATTGCTTATACACCTGGCACATTGACCACAAAGCAACAAGAACTTTAAAAAATGACCCATGCTGCATCGAAGGAAGAAAGGCAAAGACTGCCAACATTGAAGACAGTGCCAAGAAAACATCTGGCACCTCTAATGAATGATGTGACTGCTGCACTTGCAACTGTTCAGATAGCAACAATGGAAGAAACCAACCAGCTTCCATACAGTATAGCAGTGATTGTAACACAAGAGCTGGGGATACAACTGAAACCCACAAGAAAAATTATTGGAAAACCAAAATGGAAAATAAAGTTGGAGTTAAAAATCAAGAGCCTATGGTCAGATGCAAACCATCTAAAGAACATGAAGGAGGAAAAACTGAAGAATGTCAAAATAACGAATAACCTGATTTTAAAAATATTGGCTGAACACAAGAAAGATTGAAGAAGCTCTTGAAATTGTGAAAAAACAAATCACAGCAACAGCCAGAAAAATTGAACGACATGAAGCTAGAGTAATCCAGTATAAACAAAATCAACACTTCTAATCTGATCAGAGGCGGTTCTACCAGAGTCTGAATCAGCAGGTGGCTGTGAAAAATGGAAAACCAGAAAGAAAAAAACAGCTACAAATGCATTGTGGAAAGATCTGTGGGAAATAGAAAAGGGTTACAACAAAAAAGCTGGGTGGATAAAAAGACTTTGAAAATAATTTTTCAGAGAACAAAATGAGAACCTTGGAAATAACAACAGAAATGATCACTGAAAGAGTGAATGAAGTCAAGAACTAGACATCACCTGGCAATGATCAATTGCATGCATTTTGGCTTAAATATATGATTAGCCTGCACTCAAAATGGCCAAACAATTCAATGAAATGCTGCAAACCGGAAACATCAGCAAATGAATAACAACTTCCTGACTGTGAGAGCTGTTCAGCAGTGGAACTCTGCCCTAGAGCAGTGTTTCCCAACCAGTGTGCCAGGGCACTAGTGTGCCGTGAACGATCATCAGGGGTGCCGTGGGAAATTGGAACCTCCAAGGGGGGGGAAGAGTCTAGTGTGTTGAAGTATATAAACCCTAAGAAACCTACCTCGATAAAGGCACAAAATTACAAACACACACACACACACCCCCCACCCGTTGTCTACTTGGTCTCTCCCTCTCCTCGCATTGGGAAGGCCCGCCTCCCTTTCCCCAAGTAAAGACCTCCTCTTGCCTCCTGGGGGTTCTGTGTGGGAAGTTTGGCCCAGTTCTATCATTGGTGGGGTTCAGAATGCTCTTTGATTGTAGGGGAACTATAAATCCCAGCAACTACAACTCCCAAATGTCAAGGTCTATTTCCCTTGAACTCCATCTGCGTTCATGTTTGGGCATATTGAGTATTCATGCCAAGTTTGGTCCTGATCCAACATTGTTTGAGTCCACAGTGCTCTCTGGATATAGGTGAACTACAACACCAAAACTCAAGGTCAATGCCCACCAAACTCTTATTTTCTTTTGGTTATGGGAGTTCTGTGTGGGAAGTTTGTGTCTTTCTGCCATTCCTGCCAGGATATCTATGTTGAGTTCATTGAAACAGGTCCAGGTTTCACACTGAGTGTATAAATACATTTTTAAAACATATTAACTATATGTATTACTGTGTTAGAGTGTCATTTTGTGTCATTTTGGTTGGTGGAGTGCCCCAGGATTTTGCAAATGTAAAAAGTGTGCTGTGGCTCAAAAAAGGTTGGGAAACACTGCCCTAGAGTGTGGTGGAGGCTCCTTCTTTTGAGGCTTTTAATCAGAGGCTGGATGGCCATCAGTCGGGGGTGCTTTGAATGCAATTTTCCTGGTTTTTGGCAGAATGGGGTTGGACTGGATGGCCCTCTAGGTCTCTTCCAACTCTAGGACTCTATGATTCTATGAACTGGGAAGACATATTTGATACAGAAAGATCCAGCAAAAAGGATGATACCAGGAAATTACAGGCCAATAACATGTCTGCCTACAATGTTCAAACTGCTGACAGGCATAATAGCTGATCAAATTCAGGATTACTTGGAGGAAAATAACATCTTACCAGTAGAACAAAAACTCAATAAAAGAAGAAGTAGGGGCACAAAAGATCAGCTTCTGATTGACAAAATGATACTAGAGAATTGCAAAAGCTGCAAAACAAACATCTATACAACTTGGATTGATTACAAAAAAGCATTTGACTCACTTCCACATTGTTGGATCATAAAATACCTAGATGTCATCGGGGTTTTGAAAATATTATAAAGTTGATTGAAAATGCAATGAAACAGTGGAAAACTGAGTTCCTTGTGGGCAATGAGAACTATGGAATTGTTAACATCAAGAGAGGAATTTTCCAGGGCGACTCACTGTCACCACTGTTGTTCATCATTGCAATGATCCCTCTGTCAGTAATTCTACATAAAAAAACCTGAGCTACCAAACAGCAACATATTCACCAAAAATTTCCCACTTGCTGTACATGGATGATCTGAAGCTTTACAGAAAATCAGAAACTAAAATGCAATCAGTGACCAACACAGTCAGAATCTTCAACACTGACACCAGTATGGAGTTTGGCCTAGACAAATGTGCCACAGTGGCAATAAAGAAAGGGAAAATTACTCACAGCGAGGGCGTAGAGATGCCAAACAGACAAACCATGAAGTGCAATCAGCCTGAAGCCTATAAATATCTGGGCATACTACAGTTGGACAATATCAAGCATGGGCATGTGAAAAATGTGGTCAGCAAAGAATATGTCCAAAGAGTCAGAAAGGTTTTGAAGAGAAAATTAAATGGCGGAAATACAATCAAGGCTCTCAACACCTGGGTCATCCCTGCCATCAGATACACTGCTGGAATTATGAACTGGACACAAGCAGAGCTGGATGACCTGGACAGAAAAACAAGAAAACTGATGACAATCCACTACTTGTGACACCCACGTAGTGATGTCGACAGACTTTAGCTGCCTAGAAAATCAGGAGGCAGAAAGAGGGCTTCTGCAAGTGAAACAAACAGAAGAAGAGAAACATGAACTGGCAGACTATGTGAAGAAAGTCAAGAACCAACATTGATGGAAGTCAATAGTAGAAAACTGCTTAAAGTACAAAATTATTATTATTATTATTATTATTATTTCCTGCTTTCCTCTCTTAAACAAGAGTCAAAGCAACTCAGGTTGTGTGCATTATCATCATCATCATATCCTGCTTCTTTTCTTAAATGAGATCCATCTAGGTTCATCATCATCATTATTATTTCCCATTCTCCTTCTTAAACACAACTCAAAGCAGCTCAGGTTATGTGCATTATTATTATTCTATTTATATCCTGCTTTCCTCTCTTAAATGAGACACAAAGCAGCTGAGGCTACGTTTATTATTATTATTATTATTATTATTATTATATCCTGCTTTCCTTTCTTAAACAAGAGCCAAAGCCAGCATAAGAATCCTACAGAATATTGGACTTGGGGGTGAGGAAACTTGGCCTGCCATGGCTCCATGGGAGGGGGAATGGGACACAGTAGGGTGTAATGGGAGGTTGACTCACCGAGGCAGCGGGATCCGTCTGGGCCGGTCATGAAGCCTCGAGGGCAAGCACAGACGTAGCTCCCAACCGTGTTGGTGCATTCCCCGCCGTCACAGGCGCCACCACCACCAGCCGACATGCTCGCGCACTCATCCACGTCTGGTAGCGGACCATCATCATCATGTAAAAATATTACAGTATTATAAGAATGTAATATAAGTTTATAATAACAGAACAGAATAATATAAAGATATAATACAATAAAATAAGGATAATATCATATAATAGTATAAGGAAATTAATATAACATAATATAATAATATAAAAGCAATAGATAATATGGTAATAGTAATGGAAGGAGTGCCTTTCTGGGCCCGACCTTCGCACTTGTGGCTGGCCTCGCTCTGCCGGTGCCCGGCGGGGCATTTGCACTCGTAGGAGCCGACGGTGTTGAGGCAGCTGCCGCCCTGGCACAGACCCGGCACCGCCTGGCACTCGTCCACGTCTGGGAAAACAACAACAACAACAACGGTTCTAAGCTGCAACAGGCCCAATTGATCAAAGGCCTAGGCTTCTTCCATGGGGGCTTTAGAACAGAGGCTGGAGGGCCATTGGATGGGCATTCCTTTATGGCAGAAAGGAGGTTGGATTGGATGGCCTTTGGAGGTCCCTTTCAACTTTAGGATTCTATCTATCATATAGGATTCCCTCTCTTAACAGGTTGGACTGGATGGCCCTTGGGGTCCCTCCCAACTCCACAATTCTCTGATATAATCTAGAAATCTCTCCCCCCCCCTTCCAACACTAGGAATCTATTTATTTATCTATCTATTTAACTCTTACTGCCTATTACAGGGGAAACCAGCTGATACCTAATCAATCTAAAACATAGACATGTGCTTTTCACATTCATAACAGACAAGCATATTGAGCTCTGAGGATGACATGGGAAGGAATCCCACTGGATTCCCACTAGTACATATCAAAGCATGGTCCGAGACATTGACCATTTGGCATCCGCCACGCTTTGATATGTACTATTGTTGAATAATGAAGCATTTCTAGACAAGTGGAAATGCGTCTTACCACTACGATATCGGGTCCACAGTCCCGAGGAAGCCCCTGAGGGCGAAACGGCTTTGCACAGGGATCTCCCTGACTGTCGACCATTTAGGAGCTGCAATATCGATTTTGGATTATAATATTTACTTCAAGAATCAACTCTATGATAAATGAAGATTACAGGACTTTATTTTCTTATGCTGTATTTTTACCTTAAGAATACTTGAGAAGAATATATGGTTTATCTGCTCCCGCTATATCCATCGTCGTCCTTCCATAGCCGGCCATGGGCGAGCAACCCGACAATGCACTGCTGCTGTTCTGGGCCAAGGGCCCTGACATGTCACTGCCTGAGGAGGCACTCCGGGAGGCTGGCTGGAGAGGGCTTTCTAAGGGGTCAGCGGCATGGAAAGGGCGCCAGGCTTGCTACCAGGAGAGGCTGCTTCCTCTTCCACCAAGTAGGCGGAGCAGGACCAGAAAAGGAGAAGGAAGACGAGGAGGAGGAGCCAGGCGCTGGGCCTTACCCTGGGACTTGTCTCCGGGAGGTTGCCGTCGAAGAGGGCCCAGCCTGGAGATACGCCCCAGGGTAAGGCCCAGCGCCTGGCTCTCTCTCTCCCCTCCTCCTCTTTGTCCCTACTTTGGGTTTTTTCACTTATTGCGGGTGGTCATGGAACATAACTCCTGCGATATGTGAGAGAACACTATATGAAAGCTGACTGGCATAAGGACTCTATGGACTGGGCAGCTCCTGAGCCCGCATCCTTGATGCTGGAGTCAAATGCCCACCCCCAGGCCCCATCCTCTTCTGCCCCAAAGCATTAAGACAGAGGCTGGACTAAACGGAGGTGGGGTCGAAGGCGGGGTCGAAGGCGGGGCAGGGGGTGGGGCCAGAAGAAACCCCAGCTCCGCCCAGCAACGCCCCCTCTTACAGCTGCTGGCCTGCAGAGGGTGACTCCCAATGCCTCTGGAACCATGAGGACCCTTGAACTTTCCCCTGGACCCCTTGAGCGAGAGAGGTTCGCGATGCCCGGGCCTGGGGCACCCAGAGGGTTCCACCCCAGGACCTTCTGGAATGCCAATCCCAGGTGTCGGGCTCATTTGCTGACGAACCCTCATCCCAAGAGGCTTGACAACCCGACGATGGGGAGTCCGGAGCCACAGGCGTGTGGTGACCATATCCCTCTGGAACTGGAAACGCTAAGGACGCTGTTAGACCTCTGGGACCCTCCTAAGCTTCCCTCGTTTGATGGCCATTAGCTGGATAGCTCTCCGACCCATGTGGTCATGAGCCTGGCCTCCCATTCCCCTGTCTTAGATGTAGTCACCTCCCTCTTGTTGTTGTATTGTATTGTTTGTATACTATGTATTTTATGTCAAACATGGAAACCGCTCCGAGCCTTCGGGGAGTGGCGGTATAGGAAGTTTGAACTAATAATAATAACCTGGGGATCACAACCAGACACAGTGAAGGCATCTGTCCTTTCACTTGGTTACTCTGCTGCTGAATACGCATGCTCACTGTAGAACACATCTCACCACGTTAAAACAGTGGATGTGGCTCTTAATGACAGGACGTCTACACCCACACCACTGAGGAAATTGTACTGTTTAGCCGGTATTGCACCACCATTGATAGCCATCAGGAAGTAGCATCCAATAATGAAAAAACCAAGGCAGTTACATCTCCAGCCCATTCTCTGTTCAGACATCAGCCAGCACCCCAATGCCTTAAATCAAGAAATAGCTTCCTAAGATCTACAGAGATACTCGAAGGAACAACTCAGCAAGCAAGAGTCCTAAAGCGGCAGGTACTTCCTGGCGCATCCTGGCTCCATGCACTGTCCCACCTCGAGGGAAGAAAGCAATGCCTGGGCGAGGGTACCTTGGCAGGCTCCGGTGCGTATGTTGGGGATGAACCCCCTGCGGCAGGGGTGGGGCTGCGGGGGGCACATCTCGCAGGGGTGGCCCCAGGCGCGGCCCACGGTGGCGCAGCACAGCGCCTTGGTGCACACAATGCCACTCAGCTGCCCCTGGCACATCTGCTGCACCACCTGCCCAAAGCAGGGGCCTGTGCGGTAGTCTGGAGGGAGGGAGGAAGGAAGAAAGGTCACTGAGAGGCAGGCAAAGAAGAAGGAATCTGCCACTATGGGGCTGGACTGGATGATCTTTGGGGATCCCTTCCAAAACTTGGATAGTTTATTTATCTCATTCATAGATAGGTAGGTAGGTAGATTGAAACATGCCATCCCTGAGTTACAGACATCCAACGCACAAATGGCCAAAGTTAAGAACAGGGCTGGACTGGATGGCCTCTGTGGGCCCCTTCTCTAGGGTCCTATGATTCAAAGTGCAAAGGCAGGTGGTCGGAGTCCTTCCTCAACAAAGAAAACTCTCCAAATATTTCCATTGAAAGGGGGGACCATTTCTCTCTCTTTCTCTCTCTTGTTTTCTTTTCCAGTGATGAGAAACAGATTGGGATCTGCCTTCCCATGCGCCATTGTTAGCTCGTCCAAGAAGGGGACCCCAGCAGAGGGGTCTCTTCCAACTCTAGAATTCTACAGTTTTATTTATTTATTATTAAGTAGTGGCTGGATGGCCATCTGTCGGGTGGGATTGAATTGTGTCTTCCTCTATGGCAGAAGGGGGCTGGACTGAATGGTCTTTAGGGACCCCTAAAGGATCTAGGATTATATTATTATTATTATTATTATTATTTAGAGACTAGATGGCCTTTAGAGGCCCCTTCTAACTCTAGGATTCTATGGTTCTGTTGTGTTGTTGTTGTCACTGTTATTAAGTAGAGCCTGTTTGGCCATCTGTTGGAAGGGATCGGATCGTGTCCTTCCTAGCAGAAGGGGGCTGGACTGGATGGCCTTTGGGGTTCCTTTCCAACTCTACGATTTTTTGGTTCTATTATTATTGTTATTGTTATTATTAATATTATGAAGAAGTATTGGCTGGCTCGCTGTCCTCAGTCATGACGGAGTTTCCTCCCCGCTCCCAATAGATGTGCATATATATCAGATCTGAAATGGTTTTAACTCACACACACACATGTAAATATACACCTGTATAAAAAAAGGAAGAGGAGGAAAAAGAAGAAGAATGAGGAAGAAAATAATAATAATAATAATAATAATAATAATAATCCTCTATCTCCCTGAGGGGACTCAGGGCGGTTTCTACATAAGCAAAGCAACACAGAACACACAGAGAAGCCATTTAAAACATAAAAGTCAAACTATTAACACAATCATATACATTTTAAAAAACCAGTTCCAAAACTATTCTATCATGAAAAATAAGCTACCAGTGGCCAACATTACAAATTTGGGCAGAAGAAGAGGCAGAAGAGGAGGAGGAGGAGGAAGAAGAGAAGGATAATGAGGAAAAAGAAGAAGAAAGCAAGAAGATTTTTTTCCGTGTCAGGAGTGACTTGAGAAACTGCAAGAGAGAATTGGCCGTCTGTAAGGAAGTTGCCCAGGGGACGCCCTAAGGGTGTTTGATGTTTTCCCATCCTTGTAGGAGGCTTTTCTCATGTCACTGCATAGGGAGCTGGAGCTGACAGAGGAAGCTCATCTACGCTCTCCCCGGATTCGAACCACTGACCTGTTGGTCTTCAGTCCTGCTGGCATAAGGGTTTAACCCATTGCACTCCAGGGGCTCCAAGAAAAAGAATGAGGAAGAAGAGGGAGGAGGAAAAAAAAGGAGGAGGAAGACAAAGAGGAAGAAATAGAAGAGAAGAAATAGGAAGAAAAAAGGAAGAGGAGGAGGAGTAAGAGTAGGAAGAGTATGAATAAGAAGAGGGAAGAATAGAAGGAGGAAGAAAAAGAAGAGGATAAAGAGTAGGAAGAAAAGGGGAGCAGGAAGTAGAAGAAGAAGAGGAAGAATGAGGAAGGGGGAGAAGAGATGCCCCAGTGTGGCCCTCCTTCCTTCCTCCTTGCCCCGCCACTGCCCTGCTCTGCCGGCCTACCTCTCTCGCATTGAGGCCCAGTGAAGCCGTAGACGCAGGCACAGCGGTTGGGCCCGATGCAGCGGCCCCCATTCTGGCAGCCGCTCTCGCACACAGCTGCGCACACAAGGGAGGGAAGCAAAAAAGGAGTCAGTCCATACGGTTGCCCCCTTAACCCATCCCCACAGAGGGCCACCCAGCCTATGGACCAAACCCTCCAGAGAAGGAGATACAGTACATAGGCAGGCAAATAGGTAGGTGGATGAGAGGATAGATGAGAGATTGGATAGATAGATAGATAGACAGACATAGACAGAGGGCTTGACAGACAGATAGATAGAGGGGTAGGTAGGTACTGTAGGTACTGATAGATAGATGGATAGACAGATAGAAATAGGTAGGTAGATATGTAGATATAGAGATAGATAGGTTGATAAAGATAGATAGGTAGGTAAGCACATAGATAAAAATAGAGGGATAGATAGTCAGAGGGAGAGATAGAGAAGTAGATGGATGGGTGGATGGAGGGAGGGATAGATAGATAGAGGGATAGATAGAGGGATAGATCGATGGATGGACAGACAGATAGAGATAGACAGAAGGATAGATATGTAGATGGGTGGGTGTGTGGATGGAGGGATAGATAGATGATAGATAGATAGATAGATAGATGACAGAAAAATTGGAGACTGATGGAGTTAAATTGGTCTTATTGTATTTTATTGCATTTTATGTGTTTTATCTATTAACTCTGTAAACCGCTCTGGGCTCCAGAGAGAGCGGTATATTAAGTCGAACCAATAAATAAATAAAATAAATAAATAAATGATAGAGAGTAGATATATAGAGGTAGAGAGATATGAGAGAGAGAGAGAGAGGCAGGGTGGATGATAGAAAGATGATAGATGACAGATGGGTGATAGATGATAGATGTCAGATATATCAGAGATAGAGGCAGAAAGATATGAGATATCCCTCCTGAAAGATGGCCATCCAGCGTCCAGGGAAGACAGACAGATGGATGGATGGATAGAGGGATAGATAGATAGATATATTAGATAGAGTCATAGAGTGCTGGGTTTAGAAGGGATCCCACCCGACCCCTCCTGACAGATGTCCACCCAGCCTCCTGTTGCTCTGTGCATGGGTAGGAGCCCCCTATGACTCACGCTGCCCGCAGTGGGTGCCCGTGAAGCCCTTCTGGCACAGGCAGGATTCCTCGCTGCAGCTGCCACCGTTCATGCACCGCGCACTGCACGGCTGGCCTGCAGGGGGAGGGGATTGGGTGATTATTATATTCTGTTATTAATGTATATTCTTATGTCATTCATCATCATCATCATCATCATCATCATCACCTTGATTTCTGCCCCGGCCCGCCTCCTAGGGCATCTCACAACATGAGTTAAACACAATAAAAATAGATACAAAATAAACGACAAGTTAATAAAGGAAAACAAACCAAACAAAATGGACAAATTAAACAATAAACAGAAAAAGCCTGAGTGAAAAACAAATTTAGAACCTGGATGGCCCTGCCTGGTTTGGCTCTCAGAGCCTGGTTGAAACCTGACATTCACGACTGGGTTCCAGGTTTCCCTGAAATCTGCCGGCACTCAGAGTTTGGTTATTTCAAAATGCAAATTTCACGAAATTTAAATATCCTTGAAAAAGAGGTGTGGCTTCAGCTTGGACTCTCAGTGATGGGCAAAAGCCAAAAAACACATTATTAATTTCTCTCCCTATGCCCCATTTTAAAGGTTAGCCTTAAGTAGACATCATTTTAAAATGACAATAAGCTCCTAAGCACCACAACACTCATGAGATGACAAGTACTTTCCACATTTAGGAATTCCCTTGAACTTCCTGGGCTCAATGCTATGGAGTATATTGCAGGATGGAGTTTGGGATCAGGGGGGCTGCCCAAGAGGGTTGGATCCTCACCCAACTACAAATCCCAGTATCCCATGTGTTCAGGGGCAAGGAACACATGCCATTCATTGTTCAAATTGCTATTTATTTACAGTATTTCTACCCCACTCCATCACACCCCAGAGGGTTAGGCAAACCCACTGGCCTCGTTTCCTCAACCTCAGAGGATGCCTGCCACAGATGTGGGCAAAATGTCAGGAGAAAATGCTTCTGGAACATGGCCATGCAGCCCAGAAAACTCACAACAACCCAGTGATTCTAGCCATGAAAGCCTTCGACAACAAAAAGTTTATTATTATTGCTGCTACTACTATTATTATTAGGTTCTGAAAATGCCTGAAATGGCGCTTGGGAGGGGGGGGGCAGGGGGAGACCCCACAAGGACTGTCCCTTGGGTGCCTGACCGCCTGGGGGGGGGGGGGCAAAGGTCTGCCTTGGCCAATCCCTTTGCCTTGGAACCCCCCTCCCCTCCTCTCACCTTGTGACCCTTGGGTCGTGCCGGAATGTGGAGCATGCAGCCCCCTGCCTGCCTGTCCAGCCCCCTCCCTCCCTGCCCCAGCAGGCAAAAGCTGGCTCACATTCCTGGCATCTTCCAGGCATCACTGGGAAGATTGCGAACATCTGGGGCCTCTGTTTGTTCTTGGAGCGGAAGAAAGAAAGAGAAAGAAAGAAACCCAAGGCAGAGAAGGAAAGAAGAAAGAAAGGAAGGAAGGAGAGAAGGAAGGAAGAAGAGAAGGAAGGACGGAAAGAAGGAAGGAAGGAAAGAATGAGAGAAGGAAGGAAGGAGAGAAGGAAGGAAGAAAAGAGAGAGGGAAGAAAGGCAGGAGAGGAGGAAGGAAGGAAGGAAGGAAGGAAGGAAGGAAGGAAGAAGGGAAGGAAGGATGGAGGGAAGGAAGGAGCAGACCCCCCTCTCTTTGGAGAAACTAGGGCCTGCGAAGCGGCCAGGAGGTTCAATGGAACTTTGATACTACTACTACTACTACTACTACTACTACTACTATGGCACTAGGATGCAACCTACAGAATACTAATAATACTAATACTAGTACTAGTACTACTACTAATAACAATAATAATCTTTATTTATATCCCACCACCATCTCCCAAAAGGGACTCGTGACGGCTTACAAGGCACTCCAGGTGTAATATAACATAAACGGTGAAAGGTAACTGAATTTTGCACTTTCCCTTAGCTCTATTTTGCAAGCTAGTGCAAAATGCTGCGGCACGGTTGCTCGCGGGGGAGCCTGCAAGCTGCCATATAACACCAGTCCTTCAGCAGTTGCACTGGCTGCCGATCGAGCACTGGATCAGCTTCAAAGTGTTAGTTTTAACTTTCAAGGCCTTATATGGTCTGGGGCCAGTGTACTTAAGGGATCGCCTTATCCCATAGAAACCCCAGAGATCACTGCGATCTGAAGATCAAGATCTTTTGGAAGTCCCTAGCCTGAAAAGCTTCCGCCTGACGGCAACTAGACGAAAGGCTTTCAGAATCATTGCTCCTTCATTATGGAATGCCCTTCCCCCTGAGGTCTGAGCACTCCGGGACCTGGTGGCATTCCGTAGGGCCTGCAAAACCTACCTCTTTCAGCAGGCTTTTGGAATTTAAATATTAGCTGAATTATTTTAATTGTTGTTTGATCTATTGTGTATTCACCTTCTATGTAAGCCGCCACGAGCCTCTGGGAGTGGCGGTCTAGAAATCGAAGTAAATCTTAAAAAATCTTTATCTAGGAATTTTGCGCAAACTCATAGCCCTCTGAACTCAGCACTTTTATTGCTCCCACAGTATTGTTTTCACGATGTTGTGATTTTTTCTATTTCGTTTAGTTTTGTTTTGTTTTTATTGCATTATGTTTTAACTCTGTGCTCTCTGGGCTTGTCCCTTTGTAAGCCGCCCCGAGTCCCTTCTAGGAGATGGAGGCGAGGTATGATAATAAAGTTATAATAATAATATAATAATAATAAAAGGGTAATATTTTCCCTTGACATTAAGTCTAGTCGTGTCCAACTCTGGGGGGTTGTGCTCACCTCCAAGGTCATATGGCTACTGCCATGACTGCATGGAGCACCCTTACCTTCCTGCTGGGGCGGTACCTATTGATCCACTCACATTTGCATGTTTTCGAACAGCTAGGTGGGCAGAAGCTGGGGCTAGCAGTAGGAGCTCACCTCGCTCCCCAGATTCGAAGTGCCAATCTTTCAATTAGCAAGTTCAGCAGCTCAAAGGGACTCCAACATAAACAGTACATGTGTATAAAATAACAACAACAACAACAGCACTGGTATCCAATCCAAAGTTTATAACAACAACAACAACAACAATAAACAACATAATGGCACTGGGGTCCAACCTACAGAAATAAATAAATAATAGTAATAATGGCACTGGGATCCAGCCTACATAATAATAATAATAATTTTATTTTTATTGTTTTGTTGTTGTTATTATGGCACTGGAATCCAACCTGTTGTATTTCGGTATTCCAAGAAGGCCGTAGTGTGATCCAACCGATGGCATTAAAATAACAACAACAACAACAATGGTCCCATTATCCCTGGAACTTGAGCCGCGACCGTTCTGCTTGTTGATTTCCTCAAACTTACAAAGTCTGACTTATTTCTGTATAACACAAAGGCAATCCTTGGCTCTAACTAACGGCATTAAAATAATGGAGATGATGATGATGGGGGGGGGGGGCTCACCTGCTCCTCCTGCTGCTGCTGCTCCCGCACAGTTTGGGGAGAGCTGCCCATTGGCGCAGGTGCAGATGTTGGGCCGGGAGCAGAAGCCGTCTCCGCAGGAATTTCGGCAAATGGCTATCGGGAAGAAGGGAGAAAAGAAGGATGAAGAGGAGGGGGAGGATTATAATGATGATGGTTATGATGATTATACTACTCACGGACGATGCACTGGTTGCCTCCTGGGAGTGTCTTCCATCCAGGGCAGCAATACGAATGGAACCGTGACCCACATACGTTGGGTCTGCAAGGCAAAGGGAAGAAGGAGGCTGGTCTTCAATCGTATCATATCCACCTGTCTATTTCAATCGTGTCTATGGCTGGATGGCCAAGTGTTTGGAAGACTCCAGTAGTGCCCTGTGCTTGGTGTCTCTTCTAATTCTAGGTGTCTGTGATATATATATCATACATATGTATACACACATACATGTATCTATACATATTAATTATTTTATTATCATAATTAATTAATATTAAATTATTTAATATCATAAATAATTATTTTATTATTATGAAACTTTTTATTATTATAAATAATAATAAAATAATACTTTGATGATAACACAATAATAGTTTAATAATGATTTAACAGTAATAATAACAACAACAAAATAATAATACTTTACTAATAATATAATAACGACGACAACAATAATGGCAGCAGCCATGAGGATAAGCAACCCCTGGTGGGTCCCATTCTCTGCAAAGAGGTCCATTACTCCCTTTGCCAAGCTTGTCATGTGGCAGGGAGTTCCACAGCTCAACTGATGCATTGTGTATAATGATATTAATATTAATAGTAATAGTAATAGCAATGGTGCTGACCCGCGGAGGGTGTCGTGTCCCCTGCGCCGGACGCGGCTGGAGGGTGGCGGCTGGCCCTCAGGTCCTGAGGAGGAGAGGCTTTCCTCTTGGCTTGGGCAGATGGACAGCAGTGGCAGGAAGCAGACCCCGCCCAGCAGAAACCGGACCCAGGCGCCCATGGCAATGGCCAATGGGGACGGAAGGAAGGGAAGGAAGGGGGTCCCCACCTGGCAAAAGGCAAGGAGAAACACAGGTACCATGAGGATGAGGAACAGGGCAAGGTGGCAAAGGATATACAGTGAGGACAAGAAACACATCAATGGCTAATGAGACACAATGAGCACTAGAAACATGTTAAGATGGCAAATATGACACAATGAGGACTAGAATCCAGGCCACGGTCATCTCGAGACTGGACTACTGTAATGTCCTTTACATTGGCCTTCCTTTGTCGGTAATCCGGAAACTGAAGATGGTGCAAAACACTGTGGCTCGACTGCTGGCTGGAGTGACACTATCGTGCCACATCACACCAGTCCTACAGTGTTTGCACTGGCTCCCTATCGAGCACCGGATTGCCTTCAAAGTGCTGGTGCTAACCTTTAAGGCCTTGAATGATCTGGGGCCAGTGTACCTGAAGGACAGCCTTTCCCTGAATGTTCCCCAGAGACCACTACGGTCCATGGATCAAAACCTACTAGAGGTTCCATCACTTAAGATCTGCCGCTTGTCATCGATGCGGCAGCGCACTTTTTCTGTAGCAGCGCCTACCCTTTGGAACGCCCTCCTCTGGGAGGCACGAGCAATAACTGATCTACAGGCTTTTCGGAGGGCCTATAAGACCAACCTGTTCCGTCAGGCATTCAGTCTCTAAGCTTTAACCCCTACTCTGGTCTTAATCTGTTTTTATTATGTTTTCAAGTATGTTGTGTTTTGTTGTTCATTGCTGTGAACCACCCTGAGCCTTTTCAGGAAGGGTGGTATATAAGTTGAAATAATAAATAAATAAATAATAGAAGTTCATCAAGATGGCAAATTGGGCCCCATGAGTACTAGGAACACTGCATGATAGCAGGCATCACATAGTGAGGACTTGAAATACATCAAGGTGGTAAAGAGTATATAGTAAGGACAAGAAACACATCAATGGGTAAGGCAAAACAATTAGGACTAGGAACATGGCAAGATGGGAAATGGGACACAGTGAGGATTAGAAATACATCAACATGGCAAATGGTATACAGTGAGGACTAGAAGTACATTAGGGTGGTAAATGGGACACAATGAGGACTAGAAACATATCAAGATAGGAAGCATCATGTAAAGAGGACTAGAAGTACATCAAAGTGGCAAAAGAAACACAGCGAGGATTAGAAACACGTCAAGGTGGCAAATATGACACAATGAGGACTAGAAGTCCATCAAGGTGGCAAATGGGGCACAGTGAGGACTAGGAACGCATCAAGATAGCAAGCATCACATAATGTGGACTAGAAACACATAAAGGTGGCAAATACAGTGAGGACGAGAAACACATCAATGGGTAATGTGACACAATGAGAACTAGGAACATGTCAAGGTGGCAAATGGGACACAGTGAGGATTAGAAATACATCAAGATGGCAAATATGATACAGTTGAGGACTAGAAGTACATTGAGATGGCAAATGGGGAACAATGAGGCCTAGGAAGATGACAATACGGCTAATGCAACATAGTGAAGACTAGAAATATGGCAGGATGGCAAGCATCACATAATAATCAGGACTAGGAACACATCAATTTGGCAAATGATACACAGTGAGGACTAGAAACATGTCAAGATTGAAAATATGACACAATGAGGACTAGAAACATGGCAAGGTGGCAAATAGGACACAATGAGGGCTAGGAACATATCAAGGTGGTATGTGTGACACAATGAGTGTCACATAACGAGGACTAGAAATATATCAAGGTGGCAAATGGGACACATTAGAAACACATCAAGACAAAAAGCATCATATGATGAAGATTTGAAGCACATCAAGGTGGCAAATGATACACAGCAAGGATAAGAAATACATCAAGATGGCAAATATGACACAATGAGGACTAGAAGTCCATCAAGGTGGCAAATGGGTCTCAATGAGGACCAGGATTGGGAAAGACCTGTCTCTCTCCCCACCCTTCTCTGTCCACTTTGAACTCAAGTTTGCAGCAAAAATAGCAGAAAAGCCTGTGAGTTAGTTAATGCTTCCCAGATGTATGAATGCATGCGCTACTCTCAAGGCAAGGCCCTGCGGAAGAAGAAGAAGGAGAAGGAGCCATCTTTTTCCTTTGGAGGTGGGAAGGAAGGAAGGCATGGCTCCCTTTACAAGAAGCAGACAAGTATTTGCAAAGAGAAGGAAAAGGGCCAAAGGGAGGGAAGAAAGCAAGAAAGAAAGCAAGAAAGAAAGAAAGAAAGAAAGAGGGAAGGAGGAACAGCCCAGAACAAAGAAGTCCCTCCCAATCCTTTGCAGCTTGAAAGGTCTCTCTCTCCCCATAGGTTGAATGGACTGATGATGAGGAAGGTTCATTGACAAACTGCTGCAGGATGAGCTCCCTCCCTCCATCCCGCCTGCAAAGACAAAGTTTAGGCAGTTTGGTAAAACTTTTTTCCCAATGTCTTAATATTAGAACCAATTAGAAAATAATGACACGGATCACCCAGGAACAGAAACAGTGTTGGCACAGTGTAACAAATAGTAAGACAAGTAATTAAAATAATAATAGAAAAATATAAAGAATAAAAATGATATTATTATTATTATTATTTTAAAGACCCCTATACTTTTTACAATATAAATAAGAACAATCAATAATAATATAAATGTAATAATATAAAGAATTATTATTATTATTATTTTAAAGACTCCCACACTTTTCATAATATAAATAAGAACAATAAATAACAATATAATGGATACAAATAATAATAAATAATAATAATATAAAGAATATTAATATTATTATTACTATTTAAAGACCCCTCCCAACTTTCCCCATGAGCCAGCCCCATTCATTCGCTATCTGCTTGAAGCCTATGGAGGGATCTCAGGCTGAGTCTGCACTGCCACTTTCTGCCACTTTAGACCCCCAGAAGAGTCCATCCCATTCATTCCCAGGATGGAGCTTTCTGGACACATTCCATCACTCTTGAAAGGAACCCATAATAAATAAATAAATATTTAAAAAAATAAATAATAATAGTAATAAATAAAAATAAACAATCACTATATATATATAATTATAACTAATAAAATAATAGCAACAACAAAAATAATACATAATAGCAATATCAAATAATAGCAATAAAATAAAATAATAATAATAGACAATAATTAATAATAATAAAATACTATAATAATAAACAATAGCAATAATATATATACACATAAAATAATCATTAATAAAAATAATAAAATAAATAATAATAATAATGAATAATAGCAATAATAAAAAATAGCATTCATAATAGTGGTGATGATGATGACGAGGAAGAATACCTCCTTGCCAACAGATCTGTCCCAAAGACAGGCAGACCGACCAGAGGCAGAGGAGAGTGGCTTAATTGCAGAACACAAAGGGAAGTTCTGGAAAGTTTTCCTTTGGACTGCAGCTCCCAAAATCCCCCTTCAACTGCGAATTGGGGCAGGAAGAAGAAGAAGAGGAAGAAGCATGGAGTCAGTCCCTCCTCAAACAAAACCCGGGCCTTTGAATCAGCCCAGAGACTGGGAAGGGAGCAGAACTGGGGAGGGTGGGATTCCAAAGCAGACCCCTGGAGCCAAAAGGGAGGCCAAGCACAGAAAGGGAAGGAAGAAAGAACCCCCCTCTCTCTTTGGAGGAACAAAGGAAAGTTTTGCAGGAGAAAAAGGAGGAGGAGAGGATGGAGCCAGGCTCTCAAACCATTGGAAAAGCCAAAGGAAAAGTTGCCTTCCTTGCACCCCACTCCCCACAAAATAGGCAACAGCACATTCCCAACCCCCTCCCCCAAAACATTGGAAGTTCTAATTGAGAGAGGATCAAGATCAATCCTACCTTTTCTGGGGGGCTCCCAAGAGCCGGGGGGTCAGCCAAGCCCAAAGGGAGAAGAAGGAAAGAGAGAAGGAGAGAAGAAAGGATGAGAGGAAGGAAGGAAGACAATAAGGGGGGAAAGAGGGGCGGAAAGGTAGTCCAAGTTGGGCAGGGGGAGGGCCTTGGAGGAAGGGGAGCCAGCCAGGGGGAGAGGGAGAAGGAAGGAAGGAGAAAGGCAGGGAGAAAGAGAAAGAAAGGAAAGAAGGAAAAGGGAGCCCTGTTCCAAGCCCCCTTCTCTAACTCTTTTTGCACCAGGGACTCACTTTAGGGTCTCTCTCTTTGCAAGGAGAGAGAGAGAGAGAGAGAGAGATGCTTGTTCTGCATGGAGGCACAACAAAGGGGGCTGGACTGGATGGCCTCTAGAGATCCCTTCCAACTCTAGGGTTCTATCTCTATCTTTCCATCTATCTCTACCTCTCTTAAGGGGCTGGACTGGATGGTATTTATTGGTCCCTCTCAAGTTGCTCCTGACACACAAAAAATGGTCCTTCTAAGAATCGATCTATCATCTATCTGTCTGTCTAGGTATCTGTCTCTACTTTTCTTAAGGGGCTGGACTAGATGGCGCTTAGAGGTCCCTTACAACTCTAGAGTTCTATCTGTATATTTATCATCTATCTATATAGAGCTCTCTACTTCGCTTAAGGCAGTGTTTCCCAACCTTTTTTGAGCTGCGGCAGACTTTTAACATTAAAAAAATCTGGGGGCACACCGCCAACCAAAATGACACAAAATGACACGCTAACACAGTAATACATATAGTTAATTGACCTTGAGTTTTGGAGTTGTAGTTCACCTACATCCAGAGAGCACTGTAGACTCAAACAATGATGGATCTGGACCAAACTTGGCAAGCGGGCCCCTCAGGCAGTACAGCAGGCCGAGGGCCGCCATCAAGCCCAGGGTCCCGCCGCCAGCCTCAGCCGCTCCCATTGCCACGGGTAGCGGCTCATGGGCGAAAGGGGCGGCAGGGGAGAGGGAGCAGGCGGCAAGCCCCGCCCACTGAAGCCCGTCCACCACTCATGCTCCTCCTCCGTGTGGCCTCAGCAAGCGAGGTGCAGGAGTCATGGGGACGGGGGCTGCTCTCCGCCATGACTCCCGCCATGACTCAATCAGGCGCGAGCAAGCTTCTGCCGCTGGGAAGGGGGCGGGGCCCGAGCGACGTCACCCTTCCCTCCTCCCTCTCTCGATTGGAGGCTGGCTGGGGAAACGGCCGCAGGAGGCGGCGCCCCGGCCCCTTCTTCTTTTTCTTCGCCACCGCCCGGTCCTTCCTCCTCCCCCCCCCCCCAAGCAGCAGGAGTTTGGCAGAAGGAGGGGGAAAGGAAGGGGGGCAGAGAGCTTTTCACGCGGCACAGCAGGAGGTCCGTCACGGCACACTACTGTGCCGTGTCACAGTGCTTGGGAAACACTGGCTTAAGGGGCTGGACTGGATGGCCTTTAGCAATTCCAACTCTAGGATTCTATCTCTCTTTCTCTACCTCGCTTAAGGGGTTGGACTAATTGCCTTTAGAGGTGCCTTCCAACTCTACGATTCTACGTATCTTTCTATCTCAACTTAAGGGGATGAACTGGGTGGGCCTTTAGTGGTCCCTTCCAACTCTAGGGTTCTATCTATCTATCTGTCTATCTACTGTATCTGTCCATCTATCTCTACCTCTCTTAAGGGGCTGGACTGGATGGCCTTTAGCAGTCCCAACTCTCAGAGATCACATCAGATCCCAAATCTCAGAGATCACATCAGATGTATAGCTGGGTGGCCATCTATTGGGGGGGCTTTGATGGTGTTTTTCTGGAAGAAGCAGGTTGGACTAGATGGCCTTTGGGGATCCCTTCCTACTCTAGGGTTCTATGACCAAGAACCATGCATTGCAAGGCCTTTCCCATTCGCTTTTCTTGGAGGAGAGCCATTGCGCTTTTCACCATTGAAATCTCAGAACCCTAGAATTGGAAGGGAACCCCAAAGGCCACCCCTTTTGTCATAAAGGAAGATAGAATTACATTATTATTATTATTATTATTATAATTCTCCTTCACTTGCAGGTGAGGTTTGTGTGCAGAGGCTGAGGGAGTGTGACTTGACCTTGTGTTGGGGAAAGGGCCCCTCCCAGGCGAAGGGGGGCTGCCAAGAAGGGGAGGGAGGAGAGCCAGGCCACCTGACGTCATGCGCCAGGGGAATGCATAGGCCATGATGTCACTTCCTGTCTGGCCTGCACCACCAAGGAGCACAGACCCCCGACAAGAGCCCTTTCCTGTTGTGTCTGAGGCCGAGTGGAACAGGGCTGCAGCTGCCAAAACGAAGGAAGAAGATGGGCGGGGGGCGGGGGAGCTCTATAGAGATGAAGGGGAAGGGGCGCAAATGGGCAGAATCCATGGGAAACACTCCCTCAGAAAGAGGGAAGCCATCTCCATCATTACTATCATCTCCAAGATCTCCATCATTCACCACCATTGTCAGATAATCACCATAATCTCTATCCATCATCTTCATCATCTCTGTTGTCTTCATCATCTCTATTGTCTTCATCATCTCTATCCATCATTTTCATTGTCTCCATCATCTCCATCATTCTATCTCCATCATCTCCATTGCTTTCATCATCCCCAAAGAGATTAAGGGGAGAGGGTGCAAATGGGCAGAAGATAAAGATGATGTATAGAGATGGTGGAGATGGATTGTCGCACCCCTTCGACCTACCACCTGCTCCCTCGACCCGTGCCCCTCCACGCTGATTTGAGCTTGCGTGGAGGGGTTACGAGGCCCTCCGTTGAAAATAGTCAACTGCTCCCTTGAGCAAGGAGCTTTTCTAGAGGAGTTAAAAGAGGCGGTGGTTACTCCATTGCTGAAGAAGCCAGGGCTAGATCCCGCGGCTCCCTCCAATTACCGCCCAGTGTCCAATTTACCGTACCTGGGCAAGGTAATTGAGAGGGCAGCAAAGGACCAGCTGCAGACATTCCTGGATGATGCAACCTGGCTAGACCCCTTCCAGTCCAGCTTCCGTTCCGGGCATGGGACAGAGAAGGTCCTGGTCTTCATCACAGACCTACTCCGCTGCCAGTTGGACCGAGGCGGATCGGCGCTGCTCGTGTTATTGGACCTCACGGCAGCGTTTGATACTGTCGATTACCAACTTTTGACACGCCGCCTGGCGGTGGCGGGGGTGAGGGGGACAGCTCTGAACTGGCTGTCCTCCTTCCTACAAAACCGCCTGCAGCGAGTGAAGTGGGGAGGGGTGGTCTCCGAGGGCTCCCCCTTACACTGCGGAGTCCCTCAGGGGGCCATCCTCTCACCGCTGTTATTTAACATCTACATGCGACCACTCGCCCAGCTGGTGCGGAGTATCTCTCCCGCTGCGACCTGGCCACGATGATCCAAGCCACGGTCATCTCGAGGCTCGATTACTGTAATGCGCTGTATATTGGCCTACCCTTGTCGACGATCTGGAAACTTAAGCTAGTGCAGAACGCGGCAGCCCGTCTGCTTCTAGGAGCCACAAGAACGGCTCATATAACACCGCTCCTGCGCGAACTGCACTGGCTGCCAGTCGAATTCCAGGTCTCCTTCAAGGTGCTAGTTTTAATTTTCAAGGCCTTATATGGTTTGGGGCCAGTGTACCTGAGGGAGCGGCTTACCCCATATGTGCCCAGTAGATCACTGTGCTCCGAGGGGCTCAACATGTTGGAGGTCCCTGGGATGAAGACATGCAGGCTATCGAGCACGCGACAGAGGGCATTTTCAGTGACCGTGCCGGCCCTATGGAATTCGCTCCCTGCAGAGACGCACGCACTGCGTGATCTAATGACCTTCCAAAGGGCCTGTAAGACCTGGTTGTTCAGGCAGGCATTTGGCCCCTGACTGGCGTTTGTTACAACCTGCCATTCTGCCGCACCACTGCCACACCGTCCCAAATGCTATGTGCTCGATTACTGGGGTTTTATAGTGGCGGCGGGGGGGGGGGGGACTTTTAACTTTTAACTGTTTTTAGCTGTTTTATAATGTCACTTTTATGTGTTTTAATTGGTTCTGTTTGCGTGCTGTAAACCGCCCTGAGCTTCGGATAGGGCGGTCTATCAAGCCGAAACAATAAATAAATAAATAAATAAATAAATAAATAAATAAATAAGAAGAGAGGAAGGAAATTATGAAAATAGAGATAGAGATGATGGAGACAGAATTATGGAGACGATAGAGATTATAAAGATGATAGAGATAGGAATGATGGAGATGATAAACACACACACACACACACACCCAGAGAGAGGAAAGTCATCTCAATCATCACTATCATCTTCATCATCTCTATCATCTTCATTACATCTATCCATACGGCAGGGCTGTCTCCTCTTCCCCTCCCTATTCAACTTGTATGCAGAACACATCATCAACGTGCAAGGCTTGACAAATCCAAGGCTGGAGTTAAAATGGCTGGAAGAAACAGAAACAACCTCAGATGATCCCACTTTGATGGCCGAAAATGAAGTGGGGCTGACCAAGGTGAAAGAAGAAAGGGCAAAAGCTGGGTTGCAGTTAAACATAAAAAAAACCAGGATAATGGCAACCAGACTGATGGAGAACTGGCAAATAGAGGGAGAAAATGTGGTGGCAGTGACAGACTTGATATTTCTAGGCATGAAGATGACAGCATACACAGACTGGTTTCCTTCTTGGGAGGAGAGCAATGGCCAATCTTGAAAAAAGAGTGAAGAGTAGAGACATCACACTGGCAACAAAGGTCTGCATAGTTAAAGCACTGGTAATACCTTGGCTCAACTCGTTCTTACGAGGACGCAGTCCACGAGTAGAATGGCTAGGCCAAACATCTGAAAAATCTCTCCTTGAGTGTGGAGTACCCCAAGGCGCCATATTATCACCTATGCTGTTCAATATCTATGTCCGGCCTCTCGCTGGACTAGTCCGGAGCTTTGGGCTGGAATGTTACCAGTATGCCGACGACACTCAGCTCCTCCTAAAGTTGGAACCTGGAGCAACCTCGGTGCCTGACAACTTTGCCCAGTGCCTGGGAGCAGTGACGAGATGGCTGCGGGCCCACAAACTGAAGGTAAATCCAGCAAAGACTGAAATTCTATGGCCGGGCCGCCCATCAGAACTAGTCAATCCACTGCCACCCTTCGAAGGGGAACCGCTGACTCCATCTTCCACTGTGAAGAGCCTCAGTGTCATCCTGGACTCTAAAATGACGATGGAGGCCCAGATCGCCTCCACGAGCAAAAGGGCCTTCTTCCACCTACGTCAAGCGAGGCAACTGGTGCCCTATCTACCAACGGAGGTGCTGGCCACGGTGATTCATGCCACGGTTACATCAAGGCATCAAGGCTGGACTATTGCAAGCTCCAGGCTGTTATACGTGGGTCACGAAAACACCTATTTATTTATTTATTTATTTATTTATTTATTTATTTATTAACTTCGATTTAGTATACCGCTCACTCCGGAGCTCAGAGCGGTTTACAGAAGAAGCATAAACAGTAAAACCGACATTAGACATCAAAGAAATTAAAACAAATTAAAACACCTATGAGGTGTCACATAACGCCATCCTTACAGCATTTACACTGGCTGCCGGTCGAGTACAGAGTCCTTTATAAGGCCCTGACCCTGACACTTAAGGCCTTGCAGGGCCAGGGTCCTACATACCTAAAAGACCGTCTGATACCATCTATCCATCCGAGAGCACCACGGCCAGCCTATGAGAACCTTCTCTGTGTCCCGGGTCTGAGAGAGGCTCATTTGGAGTCCAGGAGACAGAGATCTTTTTCCGTTGTGGCCCCTGTCCTGTGGAACTCTCTGCCGCCAGACCAAAGAGCCATCCTCGACCTGCCTTCATTTCTGGCGGCACTGAAGACATGGCTATTTAGAAGAGCATATGCATAAGTGACAATCAGTGACCTGGAACCTGTCTATTCCCATATTTTAACATTTTAATATTTTAAAATTTTAATATTTTAGTATTGTAGATGCCTAGCTGCGTAAGTCGCCCGGAGCACATTTGTGGAGGGCAACTCATAAATAATAAAATTAGTTAGTTAGTTAGTTAGGAAAATGCTGAGAGTGCCTTGGGCCACAAGGGGATCCAACCAGTTCACCCTCCAGGAAATGAAGCCTGGCTGCTCGCTGGAGGGAAGGACATTTGGGGCAAAGATGAAGTCCTTTGGCCACATTATGAGAATAACATCAGGAAAGCTTAGAGAAGAGAATGATGCTGGAGAAAAGGGAAGGTAAAAGGAAGGGGGCCAACCAAGGGCAAGGTGGGTGGATGGTATCCTTGAAGGGACTGGCTTAACCTTGAAGGAACTGGGGGTGGCCATGGCCCACAGGGAGCTCTGGGCCAGGAGGGCACCAAGAGGCAGAAGCCACTGAACAAATAAACAACATCAAAAACCCAGCATTTTTATCATCTTCATCTCCATCATCTCTATAATCTCTATAATCTCCATCATTCACTGTCGTCATTAGATAATCACCATCATCTCTTTCTCCATCGCCATCATTTTCTTCATTTGCATTATCTCCATCATTTCCTTCATCTCTATCTTTGTCATCATCTCCATCATCTCTATCCAGCATCTTCATCTCTATCTTAATCTTCATCTCCATTGTCTTTATCATCCCCTTCATCTTTATCACCATCATCTCCATCATCCTGTCTCCATTATCTCCATCATCTTTATCTTCTCCATCATCCCTTTCTCCATCATCTTCATAATCTCTACCATCATCTCTATTGTCTCCATCATCTGTCTCCATCTTCATCATTTCCTTCATCTCTATCATCTCCACCATTTTATCTCCATTATTTCAATTGTCTTTATCACCCTCTTCATTGTTATTGTCTCCATCATCTCCTTCATCTTAATTGTCTCCAGTATCTTTATCATCTTAATCAGGATCATCTCCATCATTTTTCATCTTCATCATCTTATCTCTGTCATCTCTAGCATCTCCTTCATCTTCTTCATTTCCTTCATCTTTACCACCTCTATTATTGACATTATTTCCATCATCTCCATCATATTTATCATACTGTCTCCATATCTCTATCATCTCCATCGCCTTTATCCTCTCCCTCATCTTCGTCATCTCCTTCATCTCTATCCCCATCGTCATAATCTTCTTCATTTCCTTAATCTCTATCATCATCGCTATTGTTTCCAGAATCTCTATCTCTATCATCTTTAGCATCGCCATCGTTCCATTATCTCTATCCACTCAATCCTTTCCTTCATCTTTACTACCATCATCTCTATCATCTCCATTGTCTTCATCATTTTTATCACCTCCATTTCCATCACCTCCTTCATCTCCATAATCTTTAACTCTGAGTTTCATCTATGCTGACAATTGTGCCATCGCCGCCCAAGCAGCCTCCTCCACTAGTCATGATTTTAATCCATCTGAAAACAATGGATTTTAGGGACCCTTCCCTTTAAAACCCAGGAGTGGGGACAGGGCCCAGGCCACCCCTGAAACGCGAGGATCAAGGCCCAAAGTAAGGGTGATCTTCCTAAAACTACAAATCCCACTAAGCCCAATAGCAATAGTCTCACCCAAACCAGAAATACGCCAGACCGAGAGAAGAGTCTTATTCAGCTGAATAAGATGAGATGCCACACCAGGTTTCCAAAGGCAAAGCATGCTTTAATGGGTTGTGCACACAAATATATAGAAAACCATTCATTTACATTTGAATTGAGCGCCCTCCCTGCCCACGTGCGGCTCCAGCTGATAGGCTCAGATGTCAAAGTCAGCTGGGCCAGAGGCCGGCCGGTGCGCTTTAACCAATCAGAGAAGGCGCGCCTAGATTTGAATGGGCCAATCCTGGCTAGCTACACAAGGTGGGAAAGGACACAAAGAAAAAAATGGCTGGGTGAGGAGGAAGTAACCTGTTGCTAAAGAATGCCTACCGGCAGGCGAGCTCCATGCTCAAGCCTTCCTGTCTATTGTTTGGTTTGAATACCTTAATGGCTGTCTTTGTCCATGCCGAAACTTCCTTTGTCTGGGAGTTTTGGCTGAGCGGGAAGCATGGTTTCTCAGTTTTTAAAATGATCCAGGAAAAAAATGTCTTATTTGGGCTGGCTGCGAGGGTCCGAAGCTCGCAATGAAACAACCGTGTTCTGAGTTATGATTACATGTCCAGACACATGTTCCCTATCAGTGGCCAAGCTCCGATGGTGACAGAGACATATGCGGGGAGTCCTGGGCAAAGAGTGTGGGCCTTTTCCCACGAAGGAACCCAGCGTCCCTCCCAAAATTATTATTTGTGCAAGGCAAAAGTGGATGGGAAAAGATATTGCATTGTTAATCTCTGGAACTCTCTGGTTGAGGGCATTATCTTAAATGTTACATTGACACAAAAGGGGAACACATAAGGGTTCAATCAGACAAGACAGAGATCCCCAGCAATCATCCCAATAACATTCCCATGCAGCTCTTGTTCCCAGAGAAATGATCTTTAGAACAGGCAGCACAATGCTGCTTTCCTCCTGGGAGTTGTAGTCCTCCCTGATGTAACCACTGTCCTTGGGAACTGCAGAGTCTTTGGGGCTCGGGGTGCAAAGGGGTAGCAAAGTCATTGAGGGTCCATGGTGCAAAGGGGAGAAACAGGGAATGTCCAACTGGAGAAACGTCCTTGAGGAAACTATAAGGTCCAAAATGCGAGGGAGAGGGTCCATGTCCACTCCTGCAAGCCCGCTTGTACGGGGCCAACCCAAAAGCAATGAAATAAATGAGTCCAGGATCAGTGTCCTTGAGCGAACTTCATCTCCCAAAGTCCAAAAGATCTGGGTTCCCTTTGAGTCCCCCTGCGATCTGGGCAAAACCCCTCCGGAAAACATCGGACACGGTCACACGGCTTATCCAGAAAGGGAGTCTCTGTGGGTCCATAATCTATGAGATGTAGCAAGGCTCTCGCTGGAATCAGCTGGGGAGAGCAGTCCAGGAATAATCCGGGGAAATGTAGCATGAACAAAGGCAAAATGTGTCATTGTACTTGGGGAAACTAGATCTCCTGTAGCATCAGTCCGAGGCCCTCACCCACCCCCCTGAAGAGATCTCTTCGGGCCAAAATTGCCCCCAAAGCTGCCACTTTTGAGCTTGGATATGCTTCCCCCAGGCCGGAGAAAGGATAGGGAGAGAGGAAGGAGGAAGAGGAAACGATGGGAGAAATGGCAGAGTGTTTGTTTATTGTTTTGTAAGGTGTTTTGATTCGTTTTGGTTAACTTTTTGGAAAGTCTTCCTTGCGGTGGGAAGTGGGGAAGGCGTTTCGGGACCTAGTGGTGGGTGGTGGTACTGCAGCGGCCTAGCATAGGCCTGGGTGGGATGTGGCCTGGCTGTTGTTGCTTGGGGGCACGGAGGAAAGTATTTGCTTCTGACTTGATGTGGTTTGTATGGGGTTTAGGTTCTTAGGGATGTGTGGGGCTTTGAAATGTTTGCTGTAGAGATGTTCTGCCTTTGGGGAAGGAATGGGAGGGAAATGTATTTGGCTTTTTGTCTTCAATTTATGGAGTTCAATGTGTGGTTGCCATGTGTAAGGTTTTGGTTGGTGCTGGGGGAAATTGTCCTGGTTTTATTGTTATGCTGTTTGATGTTTGCTGTGTATATGTGGTGCAGATGGGGTAATGGGAGGCAATGGTGGTTGAGATTGTTGGGAGGGACGAAGTTGATGTAGTGTGTATGGAATTTGATGGGGCAAAAAGGAAAAAAGTTTTGGTACTGGTGAAACTTGGGCCATGGGCCAAGAGGAATGCTGGGGACTCTCTGCTGTTTGATCCCTTGGTTTTGGGACTTCCTGATTCGACCATAGTCATTGGTTGTGTATATCATTCCAATTGCTTGCTGGATTGTGTGTGTGTGTGTGTTGGTATGCACTTTTGGCTTAACTTTTTGTTGTGGGAGGGGCTGCAGACCATGTAATCAGGTCTGAGCTTGTTAAGGACTCAGGCTCCATTTTAGAACAATTCAGTTTAGACTTCAGCAGGAACTGTCTGCTTAGAGACTTCAGTAGAAACAGATGTACACTTGTAGAAGTTAGTTGAATCAGACAAGCATCTTGAGCACCGAGAATGACCTGGGAAGGAGTCCCACTGGAATATCGCAGCACACTCAAACACCTGGGAGTCATTCTGGACCATGCTCTGATCTACAAGAAGCATTACTTGTATATCAAGCAAAAAGTGAGTGCTAGAAATAATGTCAAAATATAGGGGCAAAGAAACCAAAATATCTCCCAAAAAACAGGAGCCCCCTTTCCAATGGGGAGGGCAAGGAAGGACACCACAAAAGTTGAATCTTTTAAACTGCAAAAAAACGATTTATTGCGTGGCCATAGCAATAACGACAAACAAGCATAAAGGAATGCAATCAAAGGGTTTGTCGCAACCCCCAATGGGGCTGCAGAGTTTTTATCACTTTGATAGTAAATGGAATATACATTTTCATCGGTTCCTGAAGACAAATCATTTTGATATCGAGCAGGAATTTGGAGGTCTTGCCGTGAAGGCAGAGACCGGCCAGACCCACCAAAGAGGACCCGATATAGCCCTGATGAGATAGGAAGCAGCCAATCTAATTTTCCCCAATAAAAGTCTCACCAAGTTGAAGAAACGCCACCAAGGTGTTTATTTCCTTCCAGCTGGAGCGGATGTCAAACTGCAATCATTTGCCCAAAAGCTGACATGACATACAATGCAAAATATTACATTTTTATAGAAAAACAGAGCTGTCAAAGTTCAAATTCCCTGCCCTCTGCCCCCTTGCCGGCTTTAAGCTGATTGGATGGAGTCATCAGCTGGAAGGGAGGCTAGCGTCGCTTCGGGCTCTCAGCCAATGAGAGCAAAGGAGGCGGTCCAAGAGGGAAATAATGAACCGGGAGGAAATGATGAGCGGATTAAAGTGACTAATGTTTGTCCAAGTGCTGGCGATTCCTTCCAAGAGTCCTCAAGCCTGCTTTGTATTGTCCCAAGTGAAGGAAATAAACATTTTGATCTGGCGTGGATGCCAGGCCCCAGTATTCCTTTATCCTAGATATGGATCCATTGATGATATCTTGTCTTCTGGTTTTGGCCAAAGGAATGTAAACAAAGGGTGAGGCAGATGGGACACCCGAATCCCCCCGAAGGCAGGATGTCCCCTTTGTGAGGAATGACAAATTACCATAGGGCATGGCTTTCAGATGGCCATGCTCCGAGATCTGAAAGCGCATACCCAAGGGACATACCCTTCAAATGGGCTTACTCTGAGGTTTGAAGGAATGTCCGTTGCTATTGTCCATGCAAATGTTCTTGAAATGTCCTTTGTGTTAGGAGATTAACTAGCCCAAGGAATGTGGGATCCCTTGAGCCTTGGTATGCTGGGGTCACAAAAAGGTGGCATTTCATATTTCATATGGGAACACAGGGAAGGGGAAAACATATAGGAAATACATTCATATTGGAGGGAAATAGGAATAATCTCATATCAGCCCATCCCTCCCACCAGAGTCCACTGGAGTTCATAAACTATAAAGAGAGTCCATGGGGTTTGAAAGGAGAAAGTTTCCAAAAAGTTTCTGAAAGTCCTTAAAAGTGAGCAAAGGTCCATAAAAGTTCATGAAAGTCCATAAGTGTGTAAGAAGGGGTTGGTTGAATTCATGTGATCCACTCTGGGGATATTTGCAGCCGTGGAAGTGGAGGTCCGTCCATTTGGGAGAAGAAAACTACAAATCCCACCTTGCCATGGGGCCAGAATGGTCTGCTTGCTTCCCGGGGGTCTCAGGGGATGACCACAGCAAGCTCCACAGGTCACGGGCTTCTGGATATCCACAGGACGGCGGCAGGATCAGTGTTGCAATGAGGAGCCATGGATTGACAATCAGCTGGTCTCCTTTTAAAGTTTATTTATTTCTGATAAAAAAAGGTTATTCCTGGGGCACAGGGGCCCAAAGAGCAAAAGTGAGATAGCAGTTAGTCTTGTAATTAATCTAGGAAAAATATGGCACCAAAATGGAGTCGATCTGTTGACCCGTGGATATGGGGACCCGATCAGTTTCCGTATCCGTAGTTCAGAGGAATGCAGTTTCGACCTCCCCGGGACGCTGTAAGAGCAATCCGGGCAAGCCGGCAGTGATTTTGATTGACATTATAGCACACATGGGATTTTAACAATGGCACAATTATAACACAACTATAGTCTATTCTCCCTTAATGAATCTCCCTATTGACTCCCTTAATGAATCAATGTTATCTGTTAGTTTGTTGCAAACATGACTTCAGAGCGACTGGGAAACTTGGAGAGTATTAAGTAGCCATCAGCTAGCCGGTTTTGTCCAGATGGACTGTTACCTTTACTTCTTCTCTGGAACACTGATTTCTCAAGCAATCAGCATTTTCTGTAAACATAGGCCTACTGCAGAAACAGGCTAATATGGCAGTAAATCATGACATATAGGCATTGGGAATATCTCTGAAAATTCCCTTTTTAAAACCACGCCCCCTCTATTACGAAAGCACAACCTGGGGATCACAACCAGACACAGTGAAGGCATCTGCCCTTGCCTAGCATGGAACACATCTCATAATGTTAAAGCAGTGGATTTGGCTCTTAATGAGAAATGCCGCATTATCACAAGATGTCTATACCCAACACCGCTGGAGAAATTATACTGTTTAGCTGGCATTGCACCACCTGGCATCCGCCGGGAAGTAGCAGCCAATAATGAAAGGACCAAGGCAGTGACATCTCTGGCCAATTCTGTGTTTGGATATCAGCCAGCATACCAATGCCTTGAATAAAGAAATAGCTTCCTGTGATCTACAGAGATACTCGCAGGAACACGGCAGCGAGCGAGAGTCCAAAAGTGGCAGGCTAAAACCCGGAACCTCACTGAGTGGCCAATACTAGATGAGAGATTCCCTCCTGAGCACACAGAAGATGGGGCAACTTGGAAGGCAGAGAAGAGACTGCGTTCTGGCATCACGTGGTGCAGAGCCAACCTTAAGAAACGGGGCCGCAGAATGGAGTCCGCAACATGCGAGTGTGGGGAAGAGCAAACCACAGACCTACTACAATGTGGCCTGAACCCTACCACATGCACAAGGAAGGACCTTCTCACAGCCACATCAGAGGCACTCCAAGTGGCCAGCTATTGGTGAAAGCACATCGAGCATCATGTCAAGTTTAAAAAAAAATGTTGTGCTTTTGAAACATGCTTCTGATACGATAAATAAATATCTCTATCATCCTTATCATCTCCATTATCACCACCTTTATCATTGCTGCCATCATCATAGAATCCTAGAGTTGGAAGAGACCTGGTGGGCCATCCATCCAGTTCAACCCCATTCTGCCAGGAAGCAAGAAAACCACATGCAAAGCACTCCTAACAGATAGCCATCCACAAAGGGCCCCCCAAAGGCCACCCAGTCCAGCCCTGCCCTTAACTAGGAGTCGTGTGTAAGTTGGACGTGTGTAACTCAGGGATGGCCTGTGTGTGTGTATAGATGAGATAGAGAGAGTGACCAAGGCTTCGAAAGGCCCCCCAAAGGCCACCCAGTCCAGCCCTGCCCTTAGCTAGTGTGTAAGTTGGACGTGTGTAACTCAGGGATGCCTCTGTGTGTGTGTGTGTGTGTAGATGAGATCGAGAGAGTGTCCAAGGCTTGGAAGGGCCCCCCAAAGGCCACCCAGTCCAGCCCTGCCCTTAGCTAGGAGTCGTGTGTAAGTTGGACGTGTGTAACTCAGGGATGGCCTGTGTGTGTGTGTGTGTGTATAGATGAGATAGAGAGAGTGTCCAAGGCTTGAATGTGTCCCCCAAAGGCCCCCCAGTCCAGCCCTGCCCAGCTAGCTATAGTTGTGTGTGAAGTTGAACGTGTGATATCAGGGATGGAATGTTTTTGTGTATAGATAGACATGCAAGTGTCCAAGGAGAGGGGCCCAAAATGGGGCACTCCCTTATATACCTTCCCCCACACTCAAAGAAACAACTTCACGGGTCTTCCTTTGCCATGCAGGACTGGTCACCCAGTCCAGACCTGCCCTTAACTAGTTGTGTGTAAGTTGGACGTGTGTAACTCAGGGATGGCCTGTGTGTGTGTGTGTGTGTATAGATGAGATAGAGTGTCCAAGGCTTCGAAAGGCCCCCCAAAGGCCACCCAGTCCAGCCCTGCCCTTAGCTATGAGTTGTGTGTAAGTTGGACGTGTGTATGGCCTGTGTGTGTGTGTGTGTACAGATGAGATAGAGAGAGTGTCCTAGGCTTGGAAGGGCCCCCCAGTCCAGCCCTGCCCTTAGCTAGGAGTTGTGTGTAAGTTGGACGTGTGTAACTCAGGGATGGCCTGTGTGTGTGTGTGTGTGTGTGTGTGTAGATATAGATGAGAGAGAGTGTCCAAGGCTTCGAAAGGGCCCCCCAAAGGCCACCCAGTCCAGCCCTGCCCTTAGCTATGAGTTGTGTGTAAATCAGTGATGGCCTCTGTGTGTGTGTGTGTACAGATGAGATAGAGAGAGTGTCCTAGGCTTGGAAGGGCCCCCAAAGGCCACCCAGTCCAGCCCTGCCCTTAGCTAGGAGTTGTGTGTAAGTTGGACGTGTGTAACTCAGGGATGGCCTCTGTGTGTGTGTGTGTGTATAGATGAGATAGAGAGAGTGTCCAAGGCTTGGAAGGGCCCCCCAAAGGCCCCCAGTCCAGCCCTGCCCTTAACTAGGAGTCGTGTGTAAGTTGGACGTGTGTAACTCAGGGATGGCCTGTGTGTGTGTGTGTGTGTGTATAGATGAGATAGAGAGTGTCCAAGGCTTGGAAGGGCCCCCCAAAGGCCACCCAGTCCAGCCCTGCCCTTAGCTAGGAGTCGTGTGTAAGTTGGACGTGTGTAACTCAGGGATGGCCTGTGTGTGTGTGTGTGTGTGTGTGTGTGTATAGATGAGATAGAGAGAGTGTCCAAGGCTTCGAAAGGGCCCCCCAAAGGCCACCCAGTGTGTAACTAGCTAGGAGTTGTGGCAGTTGGCCTGTGTGTGTGTGTGTGTGTGTGTGTGTGTGTGTGTGTGTATAGATGAGATAGAGAGAGTGTCCAAGGCTTGGAAGGGCCCCCCAAAGGCCCCCCAGTCCAGCCCTGCCCTTAGCTATGAGTTGTGAGTTGTGTGTAAATCAGTGATGGCCTGTGTGTGTGTGTGTACAGATGAGAGAGAGAGTGTCCAAGGCTTCGAAAGGCCCCCCAAAGGCCACCCAGTCCAGCCCTGCCCTTATATATGAGTTGTGTGTAAGTTGGACGTGTGTAACTCAGGGATGGCCTGTGTATGTGTGTATAGATGAGATAGAGTGTCCAAGGCTTGGAAGGGCCCCCCAAAGGCCACCCAGTCCAGCCCTGCCCTTAGCTAGGAGTTGTGTGTAAGTTGGACGTGTGTAACTCAGGGATGGCCTGTGTGTGTGGCTGCAGTTCTGTGGCTCTAATAATAATAGAAAATAATAATGATATAATAATAGAAAATAATAATAAATATAATGTATTCAAATAAAATATCCCATTATTAAATATAATACTGCTACTAAAATTAATATAATACATACTGTAATAATATAATAATGGATATCAAACTATAAATGTAATCAATCCTACAAGTAGATATACATGTAGTAATACATATAAATATATAAATAGAATACATATAATAATGCTGCTGCTAAATATAAATATAATACACAATTAAACACAGGGTATCATCATTATCATTGTTATATTATATTATTAAAATATTTTATTATATTATTATATATTAGTATATTATTTTTATAACTATATATTTTAATATTATATTTTATTATTATATTACATTATTGTGTTGTCATTATATTACATTATCATTATTTTATTATGAATAACTTTATTATATTATTATGATATTTTATTATAATATTCTTTAAAAAATATTTGTATTACTATATTTCTGTTATCATATTATCATAATTATATTATAATATTGTTATTATTACCAGCTGTTAGGAATTGTGGGAGGGCTAAATTTGGCCCAGGCCAATTATATTATTATTTTTGTTGTTATTATTATTATATTTTATAACCTTATTAATAATAATAATAATTATTATTTTCGCCCTGTGCTGTACATCATTTAAAAACCCCAAAATACATCAATGTATCAATTTTATAACAAGGAGAGGCTCAGTCATTCAAGGTACCGATCAGGCCCCAAACGCTATTACTATTATTTTAGTATTATTATAATATTTTATTAAAGTTTTATTTTTAAAATATCGTGTTATTTAAAAAATATTTTCTTAAATTATTATAAAGTAATATATAATAATTATATAATTGGCTCAAGCCAATTAAAATTTATTAAATATATTAAATACAATAATATTTATTATATTTATCATTGTATTGGCTCTGCAATTGCTTGCTCCCTGTGTAGTTATAGGTTCTTATGCTTTTATGTATTATGTTTTTAGTATTATAATGCTTTTATTATAGTATTAAATTGCGTCGTGATTGTTTTATGTATTGTGTAAACTGCCCCAAGCCTGCTGGAAGGAGCGGTCTATAAGATTGAATAATAAATAAATAAATACATGATGTTATCATAGTATATTATTATGTTATTATAATTATAATTACCCTATTGTATTATTTAGTATTTATTTTATTTACTTGTTTAATTTATACTCCGCCCTTCTCTTCCCGTTACAATTTAGGCAGCCTCACAACTTCTGATGCAGGCGAAACGCCAAGAGAGAATGCCTCTAGAGCAGGGTTGGGCAATTACCGGCCCTCCAGGTGTTTTGGACTTCAACTCCCAGAAATCCTAACAGCTGGTAAACTGGCTAGGATTTCTGGGAGTTGAAGTCCAAAACACCTGGAGGGCCAGTAATTGCCCACCCCTGTTCTAGAACAGGGCTGGCAAACTGGCGGCCCGGGGGCCGTATACGGCCCCCCAGCCCCTTCCCTACGCCCCCCCTAAGCTTTTTAATAAAAAATAAAAATTGAAAAATAAAATAAATAATAAAAATTAAAAAAATACCTACTTCCGGGTTTGGAGCAAGTATCTCGAGGATACGCAATCCACACGGGATTCGCTGTCAACGCGAGATCACGCCCGGCGTTGACAGCGAAATCCGTGTGGATTGCGTATTCTCGCTATACTCTTCGGCTACTCTACTACTGGATCGCTGAGGCCCACAGATGCGATTAGGACCTTCTTCGACTCAGTCGGTCATCGCTCTCTCGTCGTCCGGGTACTCCTGGATCCTGCGCGTTTGGAAAAGGTAGGCCGAAGCAGGGGGCTCCTCAGGGGGCTCCTCATTCCCTCCCCCCCATCTCCCCTCATGTATTAAGTATAAAATTAAATAGATTTAAACATGAAATAAGGGGAGATGGGATACATTAAAATAAGGGGGGAGAGGAGGATAGAATTAAATATATTTAATATTAAATAAAAATAAGGGGAGAGGGAGGATGGAATTAAATATATTTAATATTAAATAAAAATAAGGGGAAATGGGAGGATAGGGAGATGGGAGGATGGAATTAAATATATTTAATATTAAATTAAAATAAGGGAGAGGGGAGGATGGAATTAAATATATTTAATATTAAATAAAAATAAGGGAGAGAGGAAGATGGAATAAAATAAAATTAATATTAAATAAAAATAAATTATATTGTATTATAGAATTAAATATATTTAATATTAAATAAAAATAAGGAGATGGGAGGATGGAATTAAATATATTTAATATTAAATAAAAATAAAGATGGGAGGATGGAATTAAATATATTTAATATTAAATTAAAATAAGGGGAGAGGGGAGGATGGAATTAAATATATTTAATATTAAATAAAAATAAGGGGAGAGGGGAGGATGGAATTAAATATATTTAATATTAAATTAAAATAAGGGGCCCGGGGAGAGGGCGGAGCCGGGGGTGGGGAGGGGCGGAGCCGGGGGCGGGGGCAGACCCTACGGCCTCCCAGGCCATCAGTGACCGGAATTCAGGCCCCTGGACAGCCTTGTTCTAGAACATGGCCATATAGCCTGAAAAAAATTGCACAATGATGGTTATAGCAGGGCCTGGTGGAGATCTCCTACCAGACCTGAAAAGTCATCTCAGGGTGGGAGTGGGTGGAGTTTCAACCCCTCCCGATTTTTTTTGCCTCTAGAACAGTGGTTCTCAACCTTTCTAATGCCGTGACCCCTAAATACAGTTCCTCATGTTGTGGTGACCCCCAACAATAAAATTGTTTTTGTTGCTACTTTATAACTGTAATTTTGTTACTGTTATGAATCTTAATGTAAATATCTAACATACAGGATGTATTTTCATTGTTACAAATTGAACATAATTAAAGCATAGTGATTAATCACAAAAACAAAATGTTTTGGGGAGTATGGACAATGGATGATGGGATCTGCAATACCTTCAAATGATTCAGCTCTGACTTCCATAGACCACTGAGACTCCCACAAATTACACACCTGAATCAAACTTGCCACAGTGAACCCCCATGACCAACAGAAAATACTGGAGGGGTTTGGGAGGAATTGAGAGTGATTTAAGGGAGATGTAGTTCTCCTACATCCAGAGAGCACTGTGAACCCAAACAACTATGGATCTGGACCAAACTTGGCACGGAAACTCAATATGCCCAAATTTGAACACTGGTGGGAAAAATAGACCCTGACATTTGAGAGTTGCAGTTGCTTGGAGTTACAGTTGCACCTGCAATAAAAGAGCATTCTGAACTCCACCAACAAGGGAATTGAACCAAACCTGGCATAGAGAACTCCCATGACCAAGAGAAAATACTGGAGAGTTTGGGGGAAATTGGTCCGGACATTTGGGAGTTACAGTTGCACCTGCAATAAAAGAGCATTCTGAACTCCAACCAACAAGGGAATTGAACCAAACTTGGCATAGAGAACTCCCATGACCAAGAGAAAATACTGGAGAGCTTTGGGGGAAATTGGCCCAGACTTTTGGGAGTTATAGTTGCACCTGCAATAAAAGAGTACTCTGAACTAAACCAACAAGGGAATTGAACGAAACTTGGCATACAGAACTCCCTTGACCAACCAGAAATACTGGAGAACTTTCGAGAAAATTTGGCACCTACCTGGCAGGCAGCCCTGTCCTGGATTGGGTGAGGATCCTGGGAGGTGGCATGGAGCCAGGTGATGTAGGCCAAGGAGTTGGGCCTAGGTTTGGCACAGAGCCTCTTGCCCGGTTCGCACCACTTTCAAGCCCAGCTCGTGGCAAGAGCCGGGCAACCCAGGCACCAAGGCAGGGCCTGGGCCGTATGGGAAGCCTTTCGCCCAGTTCGTGCCTCCACCGAGCCAGGCGGGAAGCAGAACTCAGGTGACCCAGACTTCGAGGCAAGCCCGAGGCAAGCCTTGCGGGGAGCTTGCAGCTCCGCCAAAACCGGCGGGAGACATGAGCTGGCCAAACCTGGCTCCCAGGCAGGGCCAGGGCCCTGCAGGGAGCCTTCCTCCTGGTTCAGGGCTCTGCCTAATCACGATCCAACCAAACCCGGGTCCCAGGGAGGGGCTAGGCCCTGCGGGGAGGCTTTCGCCCAGCTCACAGATCCGCCAAAACCGGAGGGAGATCCGAGACAGCCAGGATGGGACTTTGTTTTTTGGTGTCTATTGAAGACTTCTCTTGCATTTCCCCATCACACAAATGGTATAACCACCAATGCTAGAAAACGAACCCCTCGGGAGTAAATAAACACACAATATCAAATGCTTATCAATACTCCTGTTATTGATAATTGCAATAGTAGTAGGCACACAAATAATCCAATGATCTCAACATAAACCAAGGCACAATAGTCATATGAGAAGTTTAGAAATAAAGAAAAACCGCCAGTGCGGGACTCGCCAATGCGAGTATTTGTAATGTTCCAAGCTTCACCGATTGTGAGCTGCTCGCCAATGCGAGTGAAGAGCGGTGCCAAGAATCCGGACGCCCAAAGGGGAAAATGTTCCTTCCAGGTAAGTGATGCGGAAGGAGGAGGGCCGACGGCTCGCAAATGCGGGATTGAAGAAGGCCTCTGGAAATCCGTTTCGCTGCTACAAACAGCTTTTTCAAGGCAACTATAGTAAGCGTCCAATTTCTGAAATAAAATCAATGTAATAAGAACTGAGGATTTGCCCTAATGCATATATATAGAGAGAGAAAAAGAGAGTAAAAGTATACATACTAGCAATGCAATATCAAATGTATATAACCCATGCTTAGTAGCAAATAGTGGGTGACCCAAAGGTAGAGAGACTAGCACAAGGAAGGGTAATTATAGATACAAGGGGTGGGTTTACAGGAGCAGCGAATTAAGAGAAATTAAATCGTTTAACCCATTAGGCCATTCACTATCCAGGAGTAAGGTCCATTTAATTTCAGCCTGTCTTAATTGGGTGTTCTGATCCACATGGGGGAGAGGGTTGATGCGTTCTAAGACCATGAGTTTTAAAGAGGCCGGTGGATGATGTTGTTCTTTGCAATGAGTGTAAAATGCTGAATCGGTTGCTCTGTGGGTGATTTTCAATCTGTGCTCCACAAAGCGGGTACGCACCTCCCTGGTCGTCATGCCAACATAAACCGGAGCATTTCCCACAGGGTCTCATTCCAGGACTCATAATGCTTCTGATTTCAGGTTGTTGTTGTCGAGAATGCACAGCGTCTTTGATGTTTTTAGTTTGTTTGTAGGCAACTAAAGGGAGGGAGGAAAGACCTTGGATTTGTTGTACCAGCAGCCAGTATTTTTTAACAATATTGACCATGAATTTAGCATGCAGCGTATAGGTTAACGGCCAAACAGTCCTATTAGGTTGGTTCCGTTTGTTGATAGTAAACAGGGACGAGCGTGGTTTAGATTCAGCTCGCATACGGGCCTTGTGTATCACATCAGGAGGATATCCCCGGTCTCGGAAATCATTGGTCAATCTGTCGGCTTCTCTGGAGTAATCTGCAGGAAAGGTTGAGTTCCTCTTCAACCTTAAAAATTGTGAAAATGGTAGATTATACCTGAGAGAGTGGGTATGATGACTCGAGAAATGCAGAAAATTATTTTTCTTCATGGTCTTGCGATAATTCTTGATCTTTAAGAGATTGTCAATAGCCAATAGCCAATACTGTTATATCAAGAAAATTGACTGTCTGATGGCTAATGGAAGCCGTGAAGGCAATGGAGGGGTGCCAGGTGTTCATCCAATCCAGAAATTCACTGATGTTAGTGTTGTGATTCACCACTACAAAGAGGTCATCAATAAAACGGCAGTACAATTTAATTTTGGAAGAATATTGGTTATGTATGGTGGGATAAACAAAAATGTTTTCCAGGTGGGCCATAAAAATGTTAGCGAGGGAAGGGGCGCAACTTATCCCCATCGAAATCCCATGGACTTGCAAAAATTGAAAATAACTGTAATCACTTATTAAATCAAATAGTGATAGAAGAAAACCAGTTGGAGGTTGATTGGGTGTCTTCACTCTATTAAGCGTCTCTTCAACCACTTCTCTAAGGTCTGGGATTGGGATATTTGTATAAAGAGAGACTACATCCAGAGTAATCAGATGATCACCCGGCAGCAGATGGTAATTCTCAATCTTTGAAATAAAATGGGTGGTATCCCTCAAAAATGTAGGAGTCTTAGTAACTGCCAGTTGGAGGTAGAAGTCTAGCAATTGTGCCAATGGTTCTAAAATGCCACCGCAGCCAGCGACGATTGGTTGGCACGGAGGAAATTGTAGATTTTTATGTATCTTTGGCAAACAATATCTCTATATTGGTACCTTTGGATTAACAGCTCGAAGAAATCTACCCGTGGTGTCATCGATGTATCCCTCAGCGACACCTTCTTCGATGACATTGGTTATCGTGGCAGCAAAGGATTTCATTCCCTGTTTACCATCAACAAACGCAATCAACCTAATAGGATTGTTTGGCCGTTAACCTATACGCCGCATGCTAAATCCATGGTCAATATTGTTAAAAAATACTGGCCGCTGGTACAACAAATCCAAGGTCTTTCCTCCCTTTAGTTGCCTACAAACAAACTAAAAACATCAAAGACATTGTGCATTCTCGACAACAACGACCTGAAATCAGAAGCATTATGAGTCCTGGAATGAGACCCTGTGGAAAATGCTCCGTATGTGCTAATGTTGCATCGGACAAAGAGATCTATAGTTTTTCCAAGCGCAGATCCTTTAAGGTTCGTGATTTCGCAACCTGCGCCTCCAAATCAGTCATTTATGGGGTCACTTGTGATTGTTTATTGGTTTATGTTGGCATGACGACCAGGGAGGTGCGTACCCGCTTTGTGGAGCACAGATCGAAAATCACCCACGGAGCAACTGATTCAGCATTTTAAACTCATTGCAAAGAACATCATCACCAACCGGCCTCTTTAAAACTCATGGTCTTAGAAAGAATCAAGCCTCTTCCCCATGTGGATCAAACGATTCAATTAAGACGGGCTGAAATTAAATGGACTTTACTCTTGGATAGTGAATGGCCTAATGGGTTAAACGATTTAATTTCTCTTAATTCGCTGCTCCTGTAAACCCACCCCTTGTATCTATAATTACCCTTCCTTGTGCTAGTCTCTCTACCTTTGGGTCACCCACTATTTGCTACTAAGCATGGGTCATATACATTTGATATTGCATTGCTGGTATGTATACTTTTACTCTCTTTTTCTCTCTCTATATATATGCATTGGGGCAAATCCTCGGTTCTTATTACATTGATTTTATTTCAGAAATTGGACGCTTACTATAGTTGCCTTGAAAAAGCTGTTTGTAGCAGCGAAACGGATTTCCAGAGGCCTTCTTCAATCCCGCATTTGCGAGCCGTCGGCCCTCCTCCCGCATCACTTACCTGGCTGGAAGGAACATTTTCCACTTTGGGCATCCGGATTCTTGGCACCGCTCTTCACTCGCATTGGCGAGCAGCTCACAATCGGTGAAGCTTGGAACATTACAAATACTCGCATTGGCGAGTCCCGCACTGGCGGTTTTTCTTTATTTCTAAACTTCTCATATGACTATTGTGCCTTGGTTTATGTTGAGATCATTGGATTATTTGTGTGCCTACTACTATTGCAATTATCAATAACAGGAGTATTGATAAGCATTTGATATTGTGTGTTTATTTACCCCTGAGGGGTTCGTTTTCTAGTTTTGATTGCCTCAGAGCCTGTATTTCTATTATAACCACCAATGCACCAAGCTTCTGGTGAGCACCTTTGCCCCCACCTTCTCCTCCAAACACCACGCTATACTTCCAGAGCACACCTTATGCATGAAATGAGTAGGCCAGGCAGGGAAATCTGAACCATTTGGGTTGTAAACATTAGACGCCTCTTCTTATCCACAGGAAATACAGATCCTGGCCATGGTGTCAATGGATTTTGCACTAATTGAGCTTTCATTTGGTCATTGGAAACAGTCTTGTTCATATAAGGCTCCAAGGTCTAACAATGGCACCGCTTCTTCTCTTTGCTTCTTTTTTGTGGTTTCTTTGGCAGGGCTTGGATTAGGGGAACCAGTGGGAGACGTCACAGTTTCCACAGTTTGCACCTGCAATCCAGATCCAATCCCCCCATCCTGCCCCATCCCGTACTTTGAGCTTTGCCTGCTGGCTACCACATTTTGGCAGCTTCCATTATGGTTGCTTCCACTATGTCAGCTACTGCTTCTAAGCGGCCTGGCTTCCTTCTTTAAAATCCAAGAGTGTTCTTGCACCCAATCTTCCTGCAATGGAAAGGGAAACCTTGGCTGCATCTCTGCTGCAGAAAGGATGTACTTGGATTGCCTTGGTGCAATGCTATGGAGTTGTGGGAGCTGTCTGATAGTAAATTACTTCAAACGGTATTATATGCACAAAAGGTACTACCAAGGTGACAAAAGCAAAAGTACAATCAATACCATAACCCAATGAGAAGTATAAAGATCACAAGAAAAATAACAGACATGAGGCGAAGCATGTAAGGATAACCAAGCCAATGTAGGTCCTGGACCTGCCTAAAGTCTTGAGTACAAATAGTATTGTAGTGAAGAAATGCAGCTTTCCAAATAACAACTACAAAGTCAAAACAGAGAAACTTCAGAAGGCTTGCAAAATCAAGAACAAGAACACAGCAAGGTCTCCCGGGTTGTTGCCCTTGTTTCGTTGTAAACTTCTTCAGGTGTTATGTCTGTCTTTATCTTATTGCGTTTCAGTATTAAGTATTTGTGGACCCTACAAATCACAGACCAGGTCCAAACTTGGCACACAGAGCACTCATGACCCACTCTACATCCTGGTGCAGTTTTAATGAGGATGGACCATGGATAATGGGATTTACAGTACCTTCATTCTCTTCCTGAGATCATTATGACCCACACCAACAACTGATAAAGACCAAACTTGGCACACAGAGCTCCCATGACCCACTCAACATTCTGCTGCGGTTTGGGGGATAACGGTCCACGGAAGATGGGACATGAAGTACCTTCACTCATTGCCTGAGACCACTGTGACCCACACCAATGACTGAGCAAGAGTAAACTTGGCACACAGAGCCCCCATAACCCACTCTATGCCTGGGTGGGGTTTGTGGGCCAATGGACCAGGGATAATGGGACTTGCAGTAGCTTCACTTACTTCCTAAGACCATTGCGACCCACACCTATGACTGATCAAGACCTAACTTGGCACCCTGAGCCCCCATGACCCATTCTACATTCTGGTGCGGTTTGGAGGAGGATGTACCATGGAGCTATACTTCACCTCCACCCACGGAACCCAGCCAACATTGTATCTAGACTAAACTTGGAGCACAGACAAACAATGCCTTTCTCAAATAACCTGGGCAGCGCCGGATCCCCAAGCTAGTCTATATCTTTACCTATATCTATCTATATCGATATCTATATCTGTATCTATCTATGTATATAATACAAGGGCGGGTCAATAAGTCAGTGACTTTTTGAATGAAATACAGGTTTTTGGATAAAACATTTTATTTTTTAACGTTGTCTCCTTTGAGCTCTATACACTTTGTCCAACATTTCTCCAATTTTTTTATCCCTTCCAAAAAAGAAGATTTGTCGAGGTCATCAAAATAGGTATTTGTTTGTGAGATGATTTCATTGTTGGAGTCAAATCTCTTTCCGCCAAGCCATTTCTTCAGGTTTGGAAACAAGAAATAGTCACTCGGGGCTAATAGGGTGGATGAGGGAGCAATTCATACCCCAATTCATTGATTGTTGCCATGGAAACTGCACATGGGTGCACCCTTGCACTGTCCTGGTGCAAAAGAACTTTTTTCTTGGCCAAATGCAGTCGGGTTTTTTTTCCCAAATCCTCATGAAATCGACCCAATAAGTTGGCATAATATTCGCCATTGATTGTTTTACCCTTTTGAAGTTAGTCAATGTGGATTATACCGCGTGCATCCCAAAAAATGGTCGCAATGACTTTATTGGCTGGCAAACCCACCTTGGCCTTCTTTGGCGCCGATTCACCCCGAGAAACCCACTGTTGACTGCTGTTTGGTCTCTGGTGTGTTGTGGTGGATCCACGTTTCGTCCATGGTTACAAAACGGCGCAAAAACTAGTCCATATTGCGGTTGAACAATACCAAACTCCTGCGAAATTGTCACACAATTACGTTTGTGGTTGATTGTGAGCAAACGCGGCACCCATCTTGCAGAAAGCTTCTCATACCCAAGTGATCGTTTAAATTTGAAACCACTGAGCCAGGTGAGATGCCTATGGCTTCCACAATCTCTCGCACTTTCAATCCCCGATCGGCCAACACCATATCATGAATTTTTTCACTTGTTTTGGGTGTAGAGACCTCAATTGGGCGCCCAGAACGTTCGGCATCTTCCATGCTTGTATGGCCACAACAAAATTCAGTAAACCACTTTTTTACTATTAAAATTGATGGTGCAGAGTCCCCATAGTATTTATCAAGCTTAGCCTTGGTTTGAGTGATGGTTTTTTTCCGCAAAAAAAAAAAGCTTAATGACACACAAAATTCACTTTTTTCCATTTTCTCCTCAAATCACGTGGTAGTCTGCTATCAATGGCTGTCAAACACAAATGACTGTGGACAGGAGCAGTGTTGCCCTTTCAGTTAAGAGGCGGGAAATTCAAGAAGTCACGGACTTATTGACCCGCCCTCGTAAAAGTGTTTGTGGCAGCGTTTTGATTGGTTGCCAAGGTGGGATTATTTGCATAACATCTCTGATTGGCCAGCACCACCAACATTCCGGCACTCTAAAGTGGCAGAAGGGGGTAAGGAAAAGGCCTGAGGCAGTCAGGCATGGTGGGAGTTTAAGGTCAAAACACTTTGTGGCCCCCAACAGTGACAGAACAAGACTTGAAGTACCATCACTCACTTTCCAAGACTGCTGCAAACCTAATCCAATGACTGATCAAGACCAAACTTGGCACACAGAGCCCCCATGACCCACTTTACATCCTGGTGCAGTTCGGAGGAAGGCTGACCACGGATGATGGGACTTGAGGTACCTTCACTCATTTCTCGAGACTGCTGCGACCCTCATCCAATGACTGATCAAGACCAAACTTGGCACACAGAGCCCCCATGACCCACTTTACATCCTGGTGCAATTTGGAGGAGGATGGACAATGGATGATGGGATTTGAAGTACCTTCACTCACTTCCCGAAATGACTGCAAGCCAAATAAACAACTGATAAGGACCAAACTTGGCACACAATGTCTTTCTCAAATAACCCGGGCAGGGCCGGGTCCCCAAGCTAGTGTATATAATAAAAGTCAGTGTTTGCGGGCGGAGGTGCAGAGGAATATGTGGCAGCGTTTCAATTGGTTGCCACTGTGGGATTATTTGCATAAAGGACTCTGATTGGCCAGCCTTAGAACTCCAACATTTTAAGGCACCAGACAGAGAGGATTGGTTGCCACTGAGGGGTTATTTGCGTAAAGGACTCTGATTGGCCAGCATCCAAGAATCCAAGCCTCAACATTCAAACAACATGATTGTTTCCCACTGAGGCACAATATACATGGGGCCTCTGCTTGGCCACCATCAACATTCTGTCCCCACTTGGCTCTGTGCAAACAAATTGGATTCCTGTTTTCTGCTCCCCCTCGGCTTTCATTAAACGGCTGCCTGGCATTCGGCCTTTTAAAGTAACCAAACACCAGCCCAGCAGAGTAGGCCAGTACATTACAGGCCCCAAAAGAGAGCTTAGGGCAGGATGGGCTACGAATGATGAATTTGCTGTACCTTCACCTGATTCACTTCCCAGACAACACTCTAGCCCCTACAAATCACAGACCAGGCCCAAAATTGACAGTAAGGCTTCATTAACTTGATTTTCCTGACTAGGCCTCAATTAATGGGACATTGTGTAGCCTGAATTGACAGTAACCTACCTTGGCACACAGAGCCCCTATGACCCATGCTAAATTCTACTGCAATTTGGAGGAAGGAGGACCATGGATGTTGGGACTTGAAGTACCATCATGGATTATGGGATTTGTAGTACTTTCAAACCTTTCATTCCCCACAGACCACTGTGGCCCTGAACAAACACCGATAAAGACTACACTTGGCACACAGTGCCCCCATGACCCACTCTCCATCCTACTGCCGTCTAGAGGAGGGCGGACCATGGATGATGGGATTTCAAGTACCTCCATTCACTTCCCAAACCCGCTGCGACCCTCATCCAGTGCATGATCATGACCACACTTGGCACACAAAGCCCCCATGACCCACTTTACATCCTGGTGCAATTTGGAGGGTGGAACACGAATGATGGGATTTGAAGTACCTCCACTCACTTCACAAGACTGTTACCAACCTCACCTAAAGACTGATCAAGACCAAACTTGGCACACAGAGCCCCCATGACTCATTCTACATCCTGGTGCAGTATCGAGGAGGATGGATCATGGATGATGGGACTTAAAGTACCTCCACTCACTTCCCGAGACCACTGCGACCCTCATCTACTGACTGCTCAAGACTAAACTTGACACACATAACCGCTATGACCCCCTTTCTGTCCTACTGAGGTTTGGGGGAGGACAGACAACGGATTATGAGATTTGTAGTACTTTCACACCCTTAGGTTCCCACAGACCTCTGTGGCACCCAACAAAGACCAATACAGACCAAACTTGCCAAACAGAGCTCCCATGACCCACTTTACATCCTACTGCAATTTGGAGGAGGGCAGACCATAGATCAGGGGTGGGCAACCTATGCGCCGCGGGGCGGACCCGGCCCGGCAGCTGATGCTGTCTGGCCCTTGGCTCCCTCAAGGCTTGGTCCTGAAGAGAGGGAGGCGAACTCCCATTGGGGCGGCTACAAACGTGAAGAAGCAGGCAGGCAGGCAAGTGGAGGGGAAGGGAAGAAGGGGAGGCGGACAGGAGCGAGAGCTTGCCTTCGACCTCCTCGTCCTCCTCCACCTTCCTTCACTTCCTCCTCGTGCGCTCCCCCCTCCCTCTTGCCTTGGGGCTCTTTCCTGTCTTCCTGTTTCCTTCCCCCCCCTCTTTCCCCCTTTCATTCCTTCCCCCTTCCACCACCTGAACGGAAGAGGGAAGGAGAGAGAGTGCAGCGAGGGAGAGGGGGCGGGGTCAGAGTGGGAAAGGGGTAGGGCCGAGGTCGAAGCATGCGGGGGGGCGTGCTTCCATTCGCTCCTCGTCTTCCTCCTCTTCTCTTTGGGCATATTGAGGATTCGTGCCAAGTTTGGTCCTGATCCATCATTATTTGGGTCCACAGTGCTCTCTGTGAATGACAACTTACAAACTCAAGGTAAATGCCCAGCAAACCCTTTCAGTACTTTCTGTTGCTCTCATGAGACTTCAGTGTGCCAAGTTTGGTTCAAGAGGGCTGAATGGCCTTCTGTGAGGAATGCTTTGTGTTTTTCCCTTATGGCAGAAGGAGGTTGGACTGGATGGCCCTTGGAGGTCTCCTCTTTAACCACCTGTTGTTGTTGTTATTATTATTATTAGCAGAAGCTGAATGAATATTATGCCTTAATTTTCAGGGTTATAGGCCTGTGTGGAAGGGCCCTGGCTTCTTATTTGACTTCCTTTCCACACATCTGAATAAAATCCCATGTTATTTCCTTTAATCCAATTATATGAGTGTGGACTCAGATAACCCAGTTCAAAGCAGATATTGTGGGATTTTCTGCCTTAATATTCAGGGTTATAGGCCTGTGTGGAATGGCCCTGGCAGAAGCAGGTTGGACTGGATGGCCCTTGGAGGTCTCCTCCTACTCTAGGAACCTGTTGTTATTATTATTATTGGCTGAATTGTCATCTGTGAGGAGTGCCTTGATTGTGTTTTTCCCTTATGGCAGAAGGAGGTTGGACTGGATGGCCCTTGGAGGTCTCATTCTACTCTAGGATCCTGTTGTTCTTGTTATCATTATTATTATTATTATTATTAGCAGAGGCTGAATGAATATAATCATCATTATTATTATGAATAAATTGAGGGGCTTATTATACTCACATTTAGTTGAATTCAGTCTTAAAATATATTATATGGCTCTCACTGAAATAAATTTCAAAATATTTTGCTTTTATGGCTCTCTGAGTCAAAAAGGTTCCTGACTCCTGATATAAAGAATCACAAATGATACAAATGTTCACATTTTGTTAACCATTGTTTTGTAAAATTTTAGTGAATAAATGTCATTTTTCCTACGACAACCTCTCTTTTTCATTGCTCATAACATATACTGTGTGTGTGTGTGTCTATATATATATATATATATATATATATATATATATATAATGTTATTAACATTATTAATATATCAAAAACGCAATGTATTGCCTTTTTATTATTATTAAATAAATTCAATTGATATTATGTAGAATGTAGTTCAGCCTTTAGGTGTGGCCCTCCATAATATTTTTTGGCTCTCCTGTGTCCCCTTGGAAAAAATAATTGCCCATCCCTGCCATAGATGATGGACTTGAAGTACCTCCACTCACTTCCCAAGACCACTGTAACCCTCATCCAATGACTGATCAACAACAAACTTGGCACAACTGCTACATCCTGGAGGAGTTAAGAGGAGGATGGACCACGGATGATGGGACTTGAAGTACCTTCACTCACTTTCTGAGACCACTGCGACCCTCATCCAATGACTGATCAAGACCAAAGTTGGCACAAATGGCCCCCATGACAGTTGCAATGACTGATCAAGACAAAACTTGGCACACAGAGTCCCCATGACCCACTCTACATTCTGGTGCAACTTGGAGGAGGATAAACAATGGATGATGGGACTTGCAGTATCTTCACTCACTTTCTGAGACCACTGCGACCCTCATCCAATGACTGATCAAGACCAAAGTTGGCACAAATGGCCCCCATGGCCCATTCTACATCCTGGTGCTGTTTGGAGGAGGATGGACTGTGGTCGATGGGACTCACAATACCATCACTAACTTCCTGAGACCACAGCGTGAGCCACATAAATAACTGATAGACCAACTTTGGCACACAATGCCTTTTTCAAATAACCTGGGCAGCGTCGGGTCCCCAAGCTAGTCTATATCTATATCTATCTATTATCTATATCTAGATTTAGATCTATCTATATATCTATCTTCTATCTTCTATCCACATAATAAAAGTGAAAAAGATGTATGTATGTATGTGGAGGAAGTGTCCACTTCCACAGACAGCCTCCGGCCTCCACAAGCAGGCTATAATTCCAAGTGCTGAGAGGCCTCCAAAGGCACTCCCTCATCTGACATTACAGGTTACAGTGAGCGCCATTAACATGTAGCCCAAACTCTGCTAATGTCCTCCCCAAACACTATGGCTCACCACCCAAGTCATGCTTTCATTCGGGGAGAATTTCATCCTACATTTGATGTGCTTCCTCTACCCCAGGCAGGCAAGACCACACTTGGCACACAGAGCCCCCATGACCCACTCTACATCCTGCTGCAGTTTGCAGGAGGGCAGACCATGGATGATGGGACTTGCAATACCTTCCCTCACTTTACAAGACTGCTGCAAACCTAATCCAATGACTGATCAAGATCAAACCTGGCACACAGAGCCCTCATGACCCACTCACTCTACATCCTGGTGCACTTTTGTGTGAGACGGACCACGGATGATGGGACTTGAAGTACCTTCCCTCACTTTCCAAGACCTCTAGACCAAACTTGCCACACGGAGCCCCCATGACCCACTCAACATTCTACTGTGCTTAGGGGACGGAGGACCATGGCTGATGGGACTTCCACTACCTCCACTCACTTCCCAAGACCGCTACAACTCTCATCCAATGACTGATCAGAACCAAACGAGGCACACATAATCCACTCTACATCCTGGTACTGTTTTGAGGGGAATGAACCATGAACAATGGGACTCACAGTACCTTCACTAACTTCCTGAAACCACTGCAAGCCACGTAAACATCTGATAAGGACCAACCTTGGCACACAATGTCTTTCTCAAATGACCCAGACACCACCGGGTCCCCAAGCTAGTCTCTATCTCTATATCTCTATCTCTTCTCTATCTCTATCTATATATATAATAAAGCGGAATGTTTGTTTGTATGTGGGTGGGTGGGTGTGTGGGTTTGTATGTATGTGCCGGCGTTCTGATTGGCTGCCACTTTCACAGGCCACAGCGACCAGCGCCAAACTTGGGACACATAACCCCCCTGATCCCCTTTACGTCCTGGTGCGGTTTGGGGGACATGGACCATGGATTATGGAATTTGTAATACATTCAAACACTTCAGTTCCCACAGACCACTGTGGCCACCTAAAAGGACCAAAACAGACCACACATCCCCCATTACCCACTCTACATCCTGGGGCACTTTGGAGGAGGGCGGACCATGGATTATGGGACTTGAACTACTTCTACTAACTTCCTAAGTCCACTGCTACCCTCATCCAATTACTGAACGAGACCACACTTGGCACACATAACCCCCATGACTGCCTTCACGTCCTGGTGAGGTTTTGGGGACGGGGGCTGCCAATGGACGATGGGATTTGTAGTACTTTCACACCCCTCTACTACCACAGACCACTGCGGCCCCCAACAAACACCTATAAAAACCACACTTGGCACACAGAGCCCCAGTGACCCACTCCACATCCTACTGCAGTTTACAGTAGGGCAGACCATACTTGAAGTACCTTCCCTCACTGTCCAAGCCTGCTGCAAACCTAATCCAATGACTGATCAACACCAAACCTGGCACACAGAGCCCTCGTGGCCCACTCTACATCCTGGTGCAGTTTTGTGTGAGACGGACCACGGATGATGGGACTTGAAGTACCTTCACTCACTTCCTAAAAACAATGCAACCCTCATCCATTCGCCAATACAGACCACACTTGGCACACACAGCCCCCATGACCCAATCTACCTCCTACTGCAATTTGGAGGAAGTTTGCCCACAGATGATGGGACTTGCAGTACCTTCAGAAATTTCATGATACCACTTCAACTCCCAATAATGATGGATCAAGACCACACTTGGCACACAGAGCCCCCATGACCCACTCTACATCCTGCTGCAGTTGGAGGACAACAGACCATGGATGATGGGACTTGCAGTACCTTCCCTCACTTTCCAAGACTGCTGCAAACCTAATCCAATGACTGATCAACACCAAACCTGGCATACAGAGCCCTCATGGCCCACTCTACATCCTGATGCAGTTTGGTGTGAGACGGACCATGGGTGATGGGACTTGAAGTACCTTCACTCACTTCCGGAAAACAATGCAACCCTCATCCATTCGCCAATACAGACCACACTTGGCACAAAGAGGCCCCATGACCCAATCTACATCCTACTGCAATTTGGAGGAGGGTACACCATGGATAATGGGACTCGCACTACCTTCACTAACTTCCTGAAACCACTACGAGCCACGTACACTTATGTTAAGGACCAACCTTGACACACAATGGCTTTCTCAAATGACCCGGGCACCTCCGGGTCCCCAAGCTAGTATATAATAAAGCAGAATGTTTGTTTGTATGTGGGTGGGTTTGTGGGTGGGTTTGTTTGTATGTATGTGCCGGCGTTCTGATTGGCTGCCACTTTCACAGGCCACAGCGACCAGCGCGGGTGATGGACCTGCACCAAACTTGTGACACATAACCCCCCCTGACCCCCTTTATGTCCTGGTGCGGTTTGGAGCACATGGACCACGGATTATGGGATTTGTAGTACATTCAAACACTTCGGTTCCCACAGACCACTGTGGCCACCTAAAAGGACCAAAACAGACCATACTTGGCACACACATCCCCCATTACCCACTCTACGTCCTGGGGCACTTTGGAGGAGGGCGGACCATGGATTATGGGACTTGAACTACCTCTACTCACTTCCTAATTCCGCTGCGACCCTCATCCAATTACTGAACGAGACCACACTTGGCACACATAACTCCCATGACTGCCTTCACGTCCTGATGAGGTTTGGGGGGGGGGGGGCTGCCAATGGACGATGGGATTTGTAGTACTTTCACACCCCTCTACTACCACAGACCACTGCGGCCCCCAACAAACATCTAAAAAAACCACCCTTTGCACACAGAGCTGACTAATGCCTTCAGAACTCAATCTCACAGTCTGCCCACCAGGGGGGAGGGACGCCGCAGGGGGCGGGGGGTATCAAGGTGTGGGGGAGGAGGAAAGCTGGGCACTTTTTACCCAGGGAGAAGCGCGACAGAGTTTTCGCGACCCTGGAGAAGGATAGGCGTGGTAGTCTCCTTGACAGACCCCCTGGACTTAAGACCCTGCTTTTGAATGCCAGATCCGTCAATAGTAAGACATCTGTCATCCAGGACTTGATCCTGGATGAGGAGGCGGATCTGGCATGCATCACTGAGACTTGGTTGGATGAGTGGGGGGGGGGGGGTGAACCTCACCCAGCTCTGTCCACCGGGTTTCGGGGTGCATCAGCAGACTAGGTCTGGGGGGCGGGGAGGAGGGGTCACGGTGATCTTTCGGCAGTCCATCGCCCTGATCAGATGTACCGTTCCACAATCTCCAGGGTTCGAGTGCGTCTACCTGAAGGTGGGAGTTCGAGACAGCCTGGGGATCCTGCTGTTGTACCGTCCACCCCGCGACCCAGCAGCCTCCCTGTCCGAGCTAGCAGAAGTGGTCTCTAATTCGGCCCTAGCCTCCCAACAACTTTTAGTTTTGGGAGACTTTAACATCCATGCTGAGACCACATTGACAGGTGCAGCTCAGGATTTCATGGTTGCCATGACAACCATGGGGCTGATTCAAGTGATATCTAGCCCCACTCATCAGGCGGGTCACACTTTGGACCTTGTTTTTATTGTGGACGGTGGAAAAGTCAGAGTGGAAGAGCAAATTATTCTTCCATTGTCATGGTCTGCCCATCATCTGATTAGTTTAAGATTAACCATGCCCTCTAACCTCCGCAGGGGTGGTGGGCCAGCATATCTGAGGGACCGTCTCACCCCATATTGCCCTTCGAGATCACTACGGTCCGAGGATGCCAACCTTCTGGAGATACCTTCGGCAAAGCTGGCAAGACTGACATCTACCCGCCGGAGGGCGTTCTCTGTCATAGCTCCTACGCTGTGGAACGCCCTCCCGGCCGGAACTCGGGCCATGAAGGACTTGCTCCCGTTTAGACGGGCCTGCAAAACTCACCTGTTTAAGCAGGCCTTCGGCGAGTATGTCCCGCTCATTCTTGAATTGTGTTATTATTTTATTGTGTACTGCTGTTTTTAATTGTTTTTATTGCCTTGTATTTTATTGTGCCTTCGGCTCCTGTAAGCCACCGCGAGCCTCAGGGAGTCGGCGGCATAGAAGCCCGAATAATAAATAAATAAATAAAAATAATAAATAAATAAAATGTCCGCCCCAGGAGGCTTATGGATCCTGAAGGACTCCTGAGGTCTCTTGGGGATCTTCCTGTCCTGGAGACTGACGATCCTGTTGATGCCCTGGTTGAGTGCTATAACAGCGAGTTGGCCAGGGCGATTGATTTGATTGCCCCCGAACGTCCCCTCCCCTCGCGCAGAGTCACTCCAGCTCCCTGGTTCACCGAGGAGCTGGCTGTGATGAAGCGCTGGAGGAGGGGTCTAGAGCGCATATGGAGGAAGTCTCGCGACGTGTCTGACCAAACACGGGCTAAAGCCGCTATTAAGGCTTACTCCACGGCTGTGCGGGCAGCCAAGAGAGCGTTCTTGACTGCCCACATAGCGTCTGCAGCCAATAGGCCATCAGAGCTGTTTCGAGTTGTGGGGGAGCTCCTCCGGCCTCCCGAGGCGGAGGGGGGCCCTGACGACTCAGCAGCTCGGTGCAGCGATTTCACGCACCATTTTGCAGATAAAGTTGCTCAGATACGTCTTGAGCTGGACTCCAGTTCCATCGCAGTGCCAGATGAGGTACCCGAGGCACCTGTCTGTTCCATCTTGTGGGATTCTTTCCGGCTTGTCCTTCCTGATGACGTGGAGGGGGTCCTTGGGACTGTGAGGGCGACCACTTGCGCTCTGGATCCTTGCCCTTCCTGGCTGGTGAAGCTGGCTAGAGAGGGGTTGGTGGAACGGTTTGTTGTGATAATAAATGCCTCACTGAGCCAGGGGATCTTCCCCTCCTGCCTTAAGCAGGCGGTGGTGAGGCCTTTGTTAAAGAAGACCTCCCTTGATCCAACAAATTGTAACAACTATAGACCCATTTCCAACCTCCCCTTCCTGGGCAAGGTTTTGGAGCGGGTGGTTGCCTCGCAGCTCCAGGGCTTCCTCGATGACACCGATTATCTGGACCGTTCGCAGTCTGGCTTCAGGCCTGGGCACAGTACCGAGATGGCTTTGGTCGCCTTGGTGGATGACCTCTGCAGAGAGCTGGACAGGGGGAGTGTGACTCTGCTCGTTCTCTTGGACATCTCAGCGGCTTTCGATACCGTCAACCACGGTATCCTTCTGGGGAGACTTGCTGGGATGGGACTCGGGGGCACGGTTCTTCTGTGGCTCCGATCCTTCCTGGAGGGTCGGTCCCAGTCAGTGAAGCTGGGGGACTCCTGCTCGGACCCCTGGCCATTGACCTGGGTCTATTTTATCCCCCATGCTATTCAACATCTACATGAAACCTACATCTACATGGGCGAGGTCATCCGGAGTTTTGGAGTGTGTTGCCATCTCTACGCAGATGACACTCAACTCCACTACTCCTTTCCACCAGACTCCAAGGAAGCCCCTCAGATACTGGACCAGTGCCTGGCCGCTGTGACGGTGTGGATGAGGAGGAACAAGCTGAGGATCAATTCCGATAAGACAGAGGTCCTCCAGGTCAGTCGCTCGTCTGATCAGGGCATTGGATGGCAACCTGTGCTGGACGGGGTTACACTCCCCCTGAAGTCAGAGGTCCGCAGTTTGGGGGTTCTTTTAGACTCAGCGCTGACGCTTGATGCTCAGGTGTCGGCGGTGGCTGGGAGAGCCTTCGCACAATTAAAACTTGTGCGCCGACTGCGACCATATCTCGTGAAGTCTGACTTGACTATGGTGGTCCACGCCTTGGTTACCTCTAGACTGGATTAGTGCAATGCACTCTACGTGGGGCTTCCCTGGAAAGACGGCCCGGAAACTTCAGCTTGTCCAACGCTCTGCTGCCAGATTAATAACTGGGGCTGGTTACAGGGAGCAGCCGACCCCCCTGTTTAAAGAGCTCCACTCGTTTATTTTCCGGGCCCAATTCAAGGTGCAGGTGATTACCTATAAAGCCCTAAACGGTTTGGGACCCGCCTACCTTTGCGACCGGCTCTCCCCCCATGAACCAGCTCGAGCTCTTCACTCTGCGGGGGAGGCCCTCCTTTCACCTCCACCAGTTTCACAGACTCGGTTTGTGAATACTAGGGAGAAAGCTTTCTCCTCCATGGCCCCCCGACTTTGGAATTCCCTTCTGGGAGAGATCAGGAATGCCCCATCACTAGAAGCCTTTAAGGGACAACTGAAAACCTGGTCTTTCCGCCTAGCCTTTGGAGACTAGATCCTTCGACGCCCGTCTTTTTGGATTTCCTTCCCTTTTCTGACTCCTCACGTTTTGGCCCTACTCCATTTATCTCCCCCAGTTTTTTAACATTTTATATGTACACTAGCTGTACCCGGCACGCGTTGCTGTGCCCTATTTAGGAGATGCGAGAAAGTCTGAGTATGTAAGGGTTGGAATTGATGTTAGTTATGGTCTTGGTGGGGTCATGGCTGTGTTGTTGTGGGTTGTTCTGGTGGGTGGGATGTTGAAGTGCTTTGGAGTTGGTGGTGTGTGGTGTTGCTGGCGTTCTGCATAGCTTGTGGATATACAATGTTTTTTGTCTTTCCGTCTGCTGTGTTGATGTAGAGGTTGATGCTTGTGTGGGTGGGGTACTTTGGAAGTGAGTGGAGGTACTTGAAATCCCATCATCCATGGTGTGCCCTCCTCTAAACTGCAGTTGGATGGAATGTGTGCCAAGTTGGGTCTTTATCGGTCTTGGTTCTGGGCCACACTGGTCTGTGGGGAATGAAGGGTTTGAAAGTACTGCAAATCCCATAATCCATGGAGGTACATCAAATCCCATCATCCATGGTCCACCCTCCTCTAAACTGCAGTAGAATGTAGCATGGGTCATAGGGGCTCTGTGTGCCAAGGTAGGTTACTGTAAATTCAGGCCATACACAATGTCCCATGAGCTGAGGCCTAGTCAGGAAAATCAAGTTAATGAAGCCTTACTGTCAATTCAGGTCATACACAATGTCCCATGAGCTGAGGCCTAGTCGGGAAAATCAAGTTAATGAAGCCTTACTGTCAATTCAGAGCGTAAACAGCATCCCATTAAGTGAGGCCTAGTCAGGGAAATCAAGTTAATGAAGCCTTACTGTCAATTTTGGGCGTGGTCTGTGATTTGTAGAGGTTTAAATTTTCTGCAGGAAGTGAATTGGGTGTTTGTGTTGGCGACTGCCTCAGGCCTTTGCCTTATCCTCTGCCAGTTTATTATGGGTTGGAATGTTCATGTTGGCTGGCCAATAGAGGCGTTATGCAAATACTCCCTCACTGGCAGCCAATCATGTTGTCAGAACGTAGATGCCGGGAGATTCGTTGGCAGCCGCGGAGGACGCTGGGAAATGTAGGGGTTTTTTTGTATCATCGTTTTGGGGGCCTTCTAGGTTTTGGGGGGGAAAGTTTCTTTGCTAAAAACCTACCTTGCCTGAGGCCTATTTTTGTTGCCAAGTTTGGTGTCTCTGCCTTGTAAGGTTTCTCTGCCTAGGACGGTCGTTCCATGACGGGACCTCCTTTATATAATAGATGTGGCCTGCCCTCTCGTCTTCTTTTCCCTCTGTTTTGACGCATTTTTATTGTGTTTTTGTTAGACGTATTCATTTCATTGTGTTTATTGTTTTTATTGTGTTTATTGTTCTGATGTCTGATATTTTGTGATTTGTGGTTTGGGCATGGCCCCATGTAAGCCGCTCCGAGTCCCCTTTGGGGAGAGGGAAGCGACTTATAAATAAAGTTTATTATTATTTATTACTAGCTGAGGACCCGGCGGTGCCCGGGTTATTTGAGGAAGGCATTGTGTGCCAAGGTTGGTTCCTATTAGATGTGTATGTGGCTTGCAGTGGTCTCAGGAAGTTAGTGAAGGTACTGCAAGTCCCATTGGCCAAGGTCCATCCCACTCCCAACAGCACAGGATGTAGAGTGGGTCATGAGGGCTTTGAGTGCCAAGTTTGGTCTTCATTAGTCATTGAATGAGGGTCGCAGCAGTCTTGGGAAGTGAGGGGGAGGTACTTCAAGTCCCATCATTCGTGGTCCATCCTCCTCAATACTGCACCAGAATGTAGAATGAGTCATGGGGGCTCTGTGTGCCAAGTTTGGTCTTGATCAGTGTTTGGATGAGGTTGGCAATGGTCTGGTGAAATGAGTGGAGGTACTTCAAGTCCCATCATCCGTGGTCCGCCCTCCGAATTGCATCAGGACGTCCATTGGGTCATGGGGGCTTTTTGTGCCAAGTGTGGTCATGATTATGCACTGGATGAGGGTCGCAGCGGGCTTGGGAAGTGAATGGAGGTACTTGAAATCCCATCCTTCATGGTCCATCCTCCTCTAAACTGCAGTAGGATGGAGTGTGGGACATGGGGGTACTGTGTGCCAAGTTTGGTCTTGTGGTTCAGGGCCGCCTTGGTCTGTGGGGAATGAAGAGTTTGAAAGTACTACAAATCTCATAACCTGTGATGGTACTTCAAGTCCCATCATCCATGGTCCTCCCTACTCCAAACTGCAGTAGAATGAATCATGGGTCATAGGGGCTCAGTGTGCCAAGGTTGGTTACTGTTAATTCAGGCCATACACAATGTCCCATTAACTGAGGCCTAGTCAGGGAAATCAAGTTAATGAAGCCGTGCTGTAAATTTTGGGCCTGGTTTGTGATTTGTAGGGGCTACAGTGTTTTCTGGGAAGTGAAGTGGGATGCAAATCCCATCATTCGTGGCCCATCCTGCCCTAAACTCTCTTTTGGGGCCTGGCTATACACAATGTCCTATTAACTGAGGCCTAGTCAGGAAAATCAAGTTAATGAAGCCTTACTGTAAATTTTGGGCCCGGTCTGTGATTTGTAGGGGCTACAGTGTTTTCTGGGAAGTGAAGTGGAATGCAAATCCCATCATTCGTGGCCCATCCTGACCTAAACTCTCTTTTGGGGCCTGGCTATACACAATGTCCTATTAACTGAGGCCTAGTCAGGAAAATCAAGTTAATGAAGCCTTACTGTAAATTTTGGGCCCGGTCTGTGATTTGTAGGGGCTACAGTGTTTTCTGGGAAGTGAATTGGGATGCAAATCCCATCATTCATGGGCCATCCTGCCCTAAACTCTCTTTTGGGGCCTGGCTATACACAATGTCCTATTAACTGAGGCCTAGTCAGGAAAATCAAGTTAATGAAGCCTTACTGTAAATTTTGGGCCTGGTCTGTGATTTGTAGGGGCTACAGTGTTTTCTGGGAAGTGAATTGGGATGCAAATCCCATCATTCCTGGGCCATCTTGCCCTAAACTCTCTTTTGGGGCCTGTAATGTTCTGGCCTGTTCTGCTGGTAATTGGTAACTTTTAAAGGCGGAATGGCAGGCAGCCATTTTCTAAAAGCTGAGGGGGAGGAGAAAACAGGATTCCATTTTGTTTTCACAGAGCCAAGTGGGGAGGGAATGTTGATGGTGCATTTTTCCCCCTCAGTGGGAAGAAATCCTGTTGTTTGAATGTAGAGGCCTGGATTCTGGGATGCTGGCTAATCTGTGGCTATCAATGCCCTCTGTCTGGTGCCTTAGAATTTTGGAGTGCCAAGGCTGGCCAATCAAAGGACTTTATGCAAATAGCTGGCACTTAGAATTTTGGAGTGGCGAGGCTGGCCAATCAAAGAACTTTATGCAAATAGCTGGCACTTAGAATTTTGGAGTACCAAGGCTGGCCAATCAAAGGACTTTATGCAAATAGCTGCCACATATCGCTGTGGCCTGTGAAAGTGGCTGCCACATATCTGCCCTTCCGCCCTCCCGCCCTCCGCACACATACATACAAACATTCCGCTTTATAAAAGTATACAGATACAGATTATTATTATTACATCCTGGTGCAGTTTGAGGGTGGATGGACCATGGATGATGGGGCTTGCAGTACTTTAATTCACTTCCTTAGAGCACTGTGGCCCACACCAATGACGAATCAGGACCAAACTTGGCACACAGAGGCCCAACGGCCCACTTTACAACCTGGTGTGGTTTACGGCAGGATGGCCCACAAATGATGGGATTTGCAGTACCTTCACCCGATACATTTCCCACAGAACATTGTAGCCCCTACGCAATAAAGACCAAACTTGCCAAACGAGCCCCCATGACCCACTCTACATTCTACTGCAGTTTAGAGGAGGGCGGACCATGGATGATGGGACTTGAAGTACCTCCACTCACTTCTCGAGTGTGCTGCGACCCTCATCCAATGACTGCTCAAGACCAAACTTCGCACACATAACCCCCATTACCCCCTTTACATCCTGGTGAGGTTTAGGGGAGGTGGACCACGAATTATGGGATTTGTAGTACTTTCAAATGATTTTGTTCCCACAGACCACTGTGGCCCTGAGCAAACAATAATAAAGACCAAACTTGGCACACAGAGCCCCCATGACCCACTCTACATTCTACTGCAGTTTGGAGGAGGGTGGATCAGGGATGATGGGACTTGAAGTACCAAAGACCAACCTTGGCACAGAATGCCTTCCTGAAATAACCCAGGCAGTGCCGGGTCCCCAAGCTATTCTATATCTGTATCTGTATATATAATAAAAGTCAATGTTTGTATGTGTGCGTGCAGATATGTGGCAGCTTTTTGATTGGCTCCCACTGTGGTAGAATTTGCATATGGTCTCTGATTGGCTAGCCTCAGCATTCTAACATTCTTAGGGAGCAGACAGAGGGGATTGGTTGCCACTGTAGTATAATTTGCATATGGTCTCTGATTGACCCACGCTACATTCTACTGCAGTTTGGAGGAGGGTGGACCACGGATGATGGGACTTGAAGTACCTTTACTCATTTCCCAAGACTGTTGCGACCCAACAAGGGATTGTGAGATTTGTAGTACTTTCACAATCTTCGGTTCCCACAGACCTCTGTGGCCCCCAACAAAGGCCGATAAAGACCAAACTTGCCACACAGAGCCCCCATGACCCACTCTACATCCTACTGCAGTTTGGAGGAGGGCAGACCACAGATGTTGGGACTTGAAGTACCTCCAGTCACGACCCGAGACCACTGCAACCCTCACCCAATGACTGATCAAGACCAAACTTGGCACAAAATGCCCCCATCACCCACTCTACGGCCTGGTGCTGTTTGGAGGAGAGCACACCATGGATGATGGGACTTGAAGTACCTCCACTCACATTCCGAAACCGCTGCAACCCTCATCCAATGACTGATCAAGACCAAACTTGGCACACAGGGCCCTCATGACTCTCTCTACATCTTGGTGCACTTTGAAGGAGGATGGCCCACAGATGATGGGACTTGAAGTACCTTCACTGTCTTCCTGAGACCACTGCGATCCTCATCCAATCACTGATCAAGACCAAACTTGGCACATACAGACCCCATGACCCACGCTACATCGTGGTGCAGTTTGGAGGAGGATGGACCATGGATGACGGGACTAGAAGTATCTTCACTCACCTTCCGAAACCGCTGCGATCCTCATCCAATGAATGATCAAGACCAAATGTGGCACACAGAGCCCCCATGACCCACTCTACATCCTGGTGCTGTTGGGAGGGGATGGACCATGGCTAATGGGACTTGCAGTACCTTTACTAACTTCCTGAGACCACTGCAAGCCACGTAAACATCTGTTAAGGACCAACCTTGGCACACAATGCTTTTCTCAAATCACCCGGTCATCGCCGGGTCCCCAAGCTCTCTCTCTCTCTCTCTCTCTCTCTCTCTCTCTTCTCTATACCTTTATAAAGCAGAATGTTTGCATGTATGTTTGTATCCAGAGGGCGGAAGGATATGTGGCAGCATTATTTGCATAAACGACTCCCATTGGCCAGCCAACACGAACATTCCGAGACTCTAAAGTGCCAGGGGGTAAGGGAAAGGCCTGAGCCAGTCAGGCATGGTGGGAGTTTCAGTCCAAAACACTTTGCAGCCCCCAACAATGAGACAACAAAACCAAACTTGCCACACAGAACCCCCAAGGCCCACTTTACGTCTTGGTGCAGTTTGAGGGAGGATGGACCATGGATAGGCCAGCATTCCAACATCCCAAATCTCATAGGTGCCAAACAGAGTTCTTTATAAAAAGGCTTCCTTCAGCTGATTTTACAAACTAGGCCTCAGCCTGAATTGACAGTAAGGCTTCCTCAACTTGATTTTCGAGACTAGGCCTCAGCTTGAATTCACAGTAAGGCTTCCTCAACTTGATTCTCCTGACTAGGCCTCAGCCTGAATTGACAGTAAGGCTTACTTAACTTTATTTTCTTGACTAGGCCCCAACAATGACAGAACAAGACTACAGTTGGCACACAGACACCCCCCCTCCCCCAAAGACCCACTCTACATCCTGGTGCAGTTTGAAGGACTTGCAGTACCTTCACTCACTTACTCTGACCAGCACGGGTAATGGACCTGGACCAAACTTGGCACACATAACCCCCATGATGCCCTTTACGCCCTGGTGCAGTTTGAGAAAGATGAACCACGGATTATGGGATTTGAAGTACTTCAAAGCGCTTTGTTTCCCAGAGACCACTGTGGCCCCCAACAAAGACCGATAAATATCAAACTTGGCACACAGAGCCCCCATGACCCACTCTATGTCCTGGTGCAGGTTGGAGAAGAGCAGAGCATGGATGATGGGGCTTGAAGTACCTCCACTCACTTCCTGAGACCGCTGCGACCCTCATCCAATGACTGATCAAGACCAAACTTGGCACACAGAGCTCCCATGACCTACACTACATGCTGGTACAGCTTCGAGTAGGATGGACCATGGATGATGGTACTTGAAGTACCTCCACTCCCTGAGACCACAGCGACACTCATCCAATTACCAATAAAGACAAAACTTGGCAAAGAGTGCCCCCATGGCCAACTCAACATTCTGGTGCAGTTTGGGGGAGGACGGATTATGGATGATGGGACTTGCAGTACCTTTACTCACTTCCTGAGACCACTGCGACTCTCATTCAATGACTGATCAAGACCCAATTTGGCACACAGAACCCCCTACATCCTGGTGCAATTTGGAGGAGGATGGACCATGGATTATGGTCCATGGCCCATAATCCTTCACTCACTTCCCGAAAACACTGCGAGCCAAATGAACAACTGATACGGACCAACCTTGGCACACAATGCCTTCCTCGAATAACCCGGGCACCGCCGGGTCCTGAGCTAGTATATAATAAAAGTGAATGTTTGTATGTATGTATGTGTGCGGAGGGCGGAAGGATATGTGGCAGCTTTCCAATTGGCTCCCACTGTGGTATTATTTGCATATGGTCTTCTATATCTATATATTCTGTATATATAATAAAAGAGAATGTTTGTATGTGTCGCACACCAGCCAAGAACCAGGGCCTTTAAATATTCACACAACCACAGCTGGAAATAACAGTCTATTTATTGAAGTAAACAATGTCCAAAAAACCCCTAGTAAACATGAAAATACCCAAGGCAAAAAGCATTCGAGAAAATCCCAGGAAATGTTCCCAAAGCCTCGGGCTAATTAAGTTGTAAGGTCTCTGAATATAAATCCACTAAGAAGCTACAGAACTTAAAACTAGGATAGTCTCAAAAAAGGCAAGCTCAAAGTTCTGTCATGAATGGCCAAAAAAAATCATGAAATCAGGAGTTCATGGAACTGCTTGCAGTAGAAACGAAAGTTGACCAGGAACTGAACTTCAACCTTTACAGGGCTAATAACAAGATCTCCACATTCTAACATTTCCCTCCCTTTTCCCTGGGAAAGTAACAGCTGCGGCTAGAAGCAGCAAGCCAGGTGTCTCAATTCCCACCCACTGGACTCTCAGAAAAACTAAATCCCCTTAACTACTTTTCCAGAGTTTCATCACCTTGGCCCTGCACTGAAAATCACCCAGATCCCTGCACACCACCACAACCCACAACCCCTGAAGCCACAGAAGCCACAGGCCCGCTGCGACCCTCATCCAGTGCATGATCATGACCACACTTGGCACACAAAGCCCCCATGACCCACTTTACATCCTGGTGCAGTTCGGAGGGTGGACCACGGGTAATGGGACTTGAAGTACCTCCACTCACTTCACAAGACTGTTGCCAACCTCATCCAAAAACTGATCAAGACCGAACTTGGTGCACAGAGCCCCCATGACTCATTCTACATCCTGGTACAGTATCGAGGAGGGCAGACCACAGATGATGGGACTTGAAGTACCTCCACTCACTTCCCGAGACCGCTGTGACCCTCATCCAATGACTGATCGAGACCAAACTTGGCATACGCAACCCCCATGACTGCCTTCACATCCTGGTGAGGTTTGGGGGAGCACTGACAATTGATGATAGGATTTGTAGTACTTTCCAATGCTTCTGTTCCCACAGACCCCTGCAGCCCCCAACAAAGACTGATAAAGACCACACTTGGCACACAGAGCCCCCATGACCCACTCCTACATCCTACTGCAGTTTAGAGGAGGACAGGCCATGGATGATAGGATTTGAAGTACGTCCACGGATTATGGGAATTGTAGTACTTTCAAACCCTTCATTCCCCACAGACCACTGTGGCCTTGAACGAAGACCCATAAAGACTACACTTGGCACACAGAGCCCCCATTACCCAATCTACATCCTACTGGAGTTTAGAGGAGGGCGGACCATGCATGATGGGATTTCAAGTACCTCCACTCACTTCCCGAGCCCACTGCAACCCTCATCCAGTGACTGATCAAGACCAAACTTGGAACACAAAGCCCCCATGACCCACTTAACACCCTGGTGAAGTTCAGAGGAGGGTGGACCACGCAAGATGGGACTTGAAGTACCTCCACTCATTTCCTGAGACTGCTGCGACCCTCATCCAGTGACTGATCAACACCAAATTTGGGACACAGAGCCCCCATTACCCCCTTTACATCTTGGTGAGGTTTAGGGGAGGTGGACCATGGATTATGGGATTTTTAGTAATTTCACATGCTTTAGTTCCCACAGACCACTGTGCCCCCAACCAAGAAGAATAAAGACCAAACTTGGCACACAGTGCCCCTTTGACCCACTCTACATTCTACTGCCGTTTGGAGGAGAGTGGACCATGGATGGGACTTGAGGTACCTCCATGGATTATGGGATTTGTAGTCCTTTCAAGGCCTTCATTTTCCACAGACCACTCCAGCCCTGAACAAAGACCTATAAAGACTAAACTTGGCACCCTGTGCCCCCATGACCCAGTCTCCATCCTTCTACAGTTTAGAGGAGGGCGGACCATGGATGGTGGGACTTCAACTACCTCTACTCATTGCCCAAAACCGCTGCAGCCCCCAACAAAGACCGATAAAGACCATACTTGGCACACAGAGCCCCCATGACCCACTCTATATTCTACTGCAGTTTGGAGGAGAGTGGACCATGGATGATGGGACTTGAAGTAACAAAGACCAACCTTGGCACACAATGCTTTTCTCAAATAACCCGGGCACCGCCGGGTCCCCAAGCTAGTCTATAATAAAACATAATGTTTGTATGTATGTATGTATGTATGCGGAGATGTGGATATGTGGCAGCGCTTCGATTGGTTGCCACTGTGGGATTATTTGCATAACACCTCTGATTGGCCAACCATCAACATTCCACCACTCCAAGGAGGCAGAGAGGGGATTGGTTGCCACTGAGGGAGAATTTGCAGACGGACTCTTGATTGGCCAGCCACCACCAATGTTCGGACACTCTTAGGAGGCAGAGAGGGAAGGCGGCAGAGTGGGGATTGGTTGCCACTGAGGGAGCTTTTGCACTCTTGTGGCAGGGTAGGGTGGGGGGAGGAAAAGACCTGAGGCAGTCAGGCATGGTGGGAGTGGAAGTCCAAAATACCTTGCGGCTCACAGCAATGACAGAACAAGACTAAACTTGGCAGACAGACCTCCCCCACCCAAGGCCCACTCTACATCCTGGTGCAGGGATGGACCATGGGGGAAGGATGGACCATGGATGACAGGACTTGCAGTATTTTTACTTCCTTACAGCACTACAGCCCACAGCAATGATGGATCAGGACCAAACTTGGCACACAGAGGTCCAATGGCCCACTTCACAACCTGGTGCAGTTTAGGGCAGGATGGGCCACAAATGATGGGATTTGCAGTACCTTCACCCGATTCACTTCCCATAGAACACTGTAGCCCCTACAAATCACAGACCAGGCCCAAACTTGGCACACACAGTACTCATGACCCACTCTACATTCTGCTGCAGTTCTAAGGGGGATGGACCATGGATGATGGGACTTGCAGTACCTTCACTCACTTACTGAAACCACTGCAACCCTCATCCAATGGCCAATACAGACCACACTTGGCACACAGAGCCCCATGGCCCACTCTACATCCTGCTGCAGTTTGAAGGGGGATGGACCATGGATGATGGGAATTGCAGTACCTTTACTCACTAACTGAAACAACTGCGACCCTCATCCAATGACCAATACAGACCAAACTTGGCACGCAGACCCCCCAAGACCCACTCTACATCCTGGTGTGGTTTGGGGGGGGGGGGTGGACCATGAATTATGGGATTTGCAGTATTTTCAAACGCTTCGGCTCCCACAGACCACTGTGATGCCCACCAATGACAGGTCTGGACCAAACTTGGCACACAGAGCCCCCACGACCCATTCTACATTCTGATGTGGTTTGGAGGCGTATCACGGATGATTGGACTTGAAGTACCTTCCCGAGACTGCTCCGACCCTCATCCAATGACTGATCAAGACCAAACTTGGCATACAGAACCCCCATGATGCACTCTATATTCTGGTGCAGTTTGAAGGAGCAAGGACCATGGACGATGGGACTCACAGTACCTTCATTCCATTCACTTCCCACAGAACACTGTGGCCCCCACAAATCACAGACCAGGACTAAATTGCCACAGAGATGCCCCATGACCCACTTTATGTCCTGGTGGAGGTTTGGGGGAAGATGGACTATGGATGATGGGAGATGTAGTACCTTCACTCATTTCCTGACACCACAGCGACCTCTAATGATGATGTTTCAGGACCAAACTTGCCACACAAAGCCCCTATGATCCACTCTACATCCTGGTGCAGTTTGGTGTCAGATGGACCATGGATGATTAGAGTTATAGTACCGTCACTCAATTCCTGAGATCACTGTGACCCTCACCAATGACTGATGAAGACTAAACTTGGCACACAGACCCCCCCCCCCATGACCCACTCTACATCCTGGTGTGGTTTGGGGTCAGATACACCATGATGATGGGATCTGCAGTACTTTCACTCATTTCTAGAGACCACTGCGACCCACACTACTGACTGATCAAGCCCAAACTTGGCACACAAAGTCCCCATGACCCACTCTACATCCTGTTGCAGTTTGGGAGACTTTGGACCATTGATGATGGGAATTGCAGTATGTTCACTCACTTCTTGAGACTGTTCCTACCCACACCAATGACCGATTAAGATTGAATTTGGCATACAAAGCCCCTATGACCCACTCTACATCCTGGTTCATTTTGGGGGAAGATGGACCATGGATGATGGGACTTGCAATATCTTCACTCCCTTCCTAAGACCACTGCGAACCTCAGCAACAGAGCCCCCATGACCCACTCTACATTTTGGTGCGTTCTCGAAGGGTTTGGACCATGGATGATGGGACTTGCAGTACCACTGACTTCCTGAGACCACTGCGACAGCCAATGATGGATCATAAGCAAACTTGGCACATAGAGCCACCATGACCCACTCTACATCCCGTTGTGGTTTGGTGTTTCGACCGTGAATGATGGGACTTGAAGTCTTCACTCACTTCTTGAGACGATTGCGACCCACACCAATGTCTAATCAAGATCAAACTTGGCAAACAGAGCCCCCATGGCTCCAAGCATAACAAAAGAGGAACTAAGAACGCCCATAACCCACTCTACATCCTGCTGCAGCAGGGGCGGTCCTACAAGATAGGCCAAGTAGGTGGCCGCCTAGGGCACCATCTGGGAAGGGGGCGCCATCCTGGCCGCATGGGGCGCCATCCTGGCCCTGCCGATGTTCCTCAGACAGTGCTGCAGCTGCCTGCTTTTTGACCCCGGCCTTGTGCGCTCCGACACCGCTTCTGGGCACGCGCGGAGGTTTTCACGCAGGCGCAGTTGCTCTGGAGCTGAAGTTGAGCGCAGGAGCAACTGCACATGCGCGAAAACCTCCGCGCATGCCCAGTAGCTCCCTTGCGCAGAAGCCTGTAAGCAAAGCACTCCCTATCGGGCAGGCAGGGAGTGCTTCCCCTCTCCCTCTGTCTCCGCCGCGCGCGCGCGTTTGCAGGGAAGGAGAAAAGAATCAGTGAAGGAAGTGTAAGTAAAGGAAGGAATGAAGGGCTTTCCTCCTCCTCCTCTGTGGCCTCTTCTCTCCCTCCTTCCTTTCTTCAGCTCTATTTCTGTCTAGACCTGAGGGGCCTGAGGCTATGAGGAGTTGTGGGAGTTGGAGTCCAAAACACCTAGAGGGAGGGAGGGCCCAAGTTTGCCCAGGCCGCGCTGCCTGTATTCGACCTCATTTGAACATTTTGGCTGTTTTTCTATTTACATTTACATTGGGATCCTAATTTTGGATTTATGGGAGACTCCTATGGATTATGAGTCGGGTGGTAGGTAATATATTCTGATTTTGATGCATTTACATTGCATTTCTTGTTGATTATTATACAGTTCTGCTTAATATTGTCATACAATATAATACAAATACAATATAACAATAGAATGATGATATATTTTATATTGCATGTAATATTACAAACAATATTGCAGTATAGTGGTATTGTACAAAATAGTAATATATAATCTTTTATTTTACTTTATTTTGGGTTATTTGAGTTTTATAGGAGTAATGAAAATATTTAGTAGAGGATAATTTTATTTAAATAAATAATTTTATTTATTATTTTATAATAATAATATAATAGAATGTTACATTATACTATAATGTCAATATATTATAATATAATTATATTGTAATGTAGTTTAATATAATTATGATATAATATAGTATGAGTATGGTATAATATATTGTATATACATTGATACAATATAATACTACTAATGGCATTGTGATATTATAAGTGTATATTTGTTTTACATGGGGGGCGGCAAAATAATGTTCGCCTACCATTTAAAATTACCTTAGACCGCCCCAGTTTGGAGGAGGGTGGACCATGGACGATGGGACTTGCATATGGGAGTTGTAGCTCACCCGTACCCATTGAACCCAGCTGACATTGGATGTAGACTTATCTTGGAGCGCGGACAAACAATGCCTTTCTCAAATAGCCCGGCCATCGCTGGGTCTCCAAGCTAGTAGGAAATAATAATGAATAGTAATAATAATAAGAATGGGAATAGTAATAATAAGTAGAATGGGGGCGGCCCCCGAGGTCCTGCCGCCGCTCAGAGGGGAGCGCCCTGCACACTCTCAATAACGCATTTGGGGAGGAGCAGAAAGCCACGCCCACCTCCACTCCTTGACTCTTCTCCTTTTTCTATCTATTCCCGAGAGGGAGCCCCGCCCACCTCTCTCCCTGGCCCCTCCCCTTCCTTTTCTTTCAGTCTTTTCCCGAGAGAAGGCTCCGCCCATCTCCCCTCCCTGGCTCCTCCCTTTCTCTCCCTCTCAGCCAGTTCCCGAGAGGAGGCCCCGCCCATGTTTCCCCTCTCTGCCCCCCTCCCTCCGAGTCTCCTAGTTTTCTGCTTCCAAGAAGAGGCCCCGCCCACCTTTGGTCTTTCTCCCTGGCCCCGCCCCCTCCCTGCCCCTCCTTCCTCCTGCCCCCTCCCTCCCCCTTTCTCTCTGAGCCTGTTCCCGAGGGGAGGCCCCGCCCACCTTCCCCTCCCTCCGAGGCCCCTCCCCCTCCTGCCCCTCCCTCCTCTTTCCTCTCTCTCTCTCTCTCTCAGTCTGTTGGCGGTCCTCCTCCGCTCCGGCTGTTGCTGCTGCTTCTGCAGGAAACAGGTTTGGCTCCGGATTGAAAGGGGAGGGAGAGGGGAGGGGGGTCAGCCAGCCAACCCCCCTCCCCATTACAAACCCCCCTCTCTGCGGAAAGGAGGGGCTGCTTGTTGTTTTGGGGGGAGGTAAAAGGGGGGCGCAACATGGAGCCAGATGCGGGAGGGGCCTTTTATGGGGGGGACTTAGAGGAAGCGGAAGCGGAAGCACGGCGGGGGGGGGGTTCATCCCTCTTTCACCCCACTCTGTGCATTCTCTGAGACTCTCCTCCCCCAAGGATTAGGATCCCCATCCTCATTATTGTCATCTTGTCACTCTCGGTGTTACTATCCATTCATCCACAACATTATTATATTGATTTCTGGAGAATCAAAGCGGCTTCACATCAAAGGGTCAATCAGCCTACCATTTAAAATAGACACATATTATTATCATCATCAACAACAACATTATCATCATCACCAACATTATCATATCAACATTGTTATCATTGTATAAACATCTTTTATTAGCATTATCATATCACTATAATAAGTATACTTGCCATTATTATTATATTATTATTATTCGTATATTTATATTTATTTCTATCCCTCAAAAGAAACTCAAAGCAGCTTAACAACAAAGCCAGACAGCCTACAATTTAAAATATGCAATTAGTATGAGTAAATAAAATAAAATAAAATAACTTTATAACCCACCTTATGTTCCCTAAAGGGACTCAGGCCAGATAATATTATCATTACCATTATATCAACATCATTATATTATGGCCATCTGAATGGATGGTCCTCTGTTGGATGCAATTTTTCTGCTTCTTGGCAGGGGGTTGTACTGAATGGCCCACAAGGTCTCTTCCAACTCTATGATTCTATGATGATGATGATGATCATATCATCACTACCATTATTATCAATTTATTGTTATTTTATTTATTTATACCCCTGCAAGAGACTCAGTGGCTTAAGAGAAAAGCTTCAGCTTACAATTAAAGTATACTATTATTATCAAAATGATTGTTGTTACTATATTTCTACCCCCAAAGAAGACTCAAAGCAGCTTTAACATAAAAGAATCAATCAGCCTACAATTTAGAATATATTATTATTAGTATTCATATTACTAGAGCTCGTTCAGAGGGGCAGCAACAGGTAAATGTGGCTTGGTGCCCCCTTTTAGGGGTAAAGAAAAGAAGGGGACGTGCAGCCCTTGGCCAGGAAGTCCATAGAAGTGCCATTGACAGTAAGGGATGCTAATGGAGGGGCCCCTAGAGGTCCTCCAGGTGATCCCCCTTTGCTTTACGTGTATTGAGAGCAGAGGAAGAGCAAGCCTCTAAAAACATGGCAATCTTGGCCTCTAGGTCAGAGTTAGACTACCATCTGCCATAATGCGGCCTCATAAGAGCAGAGAAGCACTATACCACCAATACCACTATCTTTCTGCTGCTCCAAGAACAGGACCCCAACTTAGGAATGTGGCAACCTTGGACTCTAAGCCCCATTCTTCAGGAGAAATGGGTCAGAGATAGACTGCCACTTGCAATAATGGGTCATAGAGGTGCCACTGTCATGTGTTAAGAGCGGAGGAGTGCTAGCCCTCCAAAAACATGGCAGCCTTGGTGTCTAAGCCCCAACTTTGTGGAAAAATGGGTCAGATAAGACCATTTGCTATAATGCAGCCTCTTAAGAGGAGGAGGAGCACTAAATTAGCCTCTTAGCCCCATCTTTGATGAGAAATGGGTTGGAGATAGACTACTGCCTGCTATAATGGGCGACAGAGGTTTGCCATCATGTATTAAGAGCGGAGGAGCAACTTTGACCTCTTGGTCAGAGATTTACTATAGTGTGGGATTTTAAGAGCGGAGAAGCATGAAACCTCTAAGAACGTGGCAACCTTGGCCCCTAGGTCAGAAATAGACTACCATCTGCTCTAAGGCGACAGAGAGATGCCACCATCTTGTATTAAGAGCAGAGGAGCACTAACATCCAAAAAATGTGACAACCTTAGTTTCTAAGCCCCATCTTTGGGGAGAAAGGGGTTAGAGGTAGACTACCGTCTGCTATAATGGGTCATATTGATGCTGCTGTTGTGTGTTAAGAGTGAAAGAGCAATAAAGCTCCAAAAACGTGGCAACCTCGAGGGGATTTACCTTCTTCTCTCACTTCCTTTTTTTACTCTTCTCTCTTTCTCAGTATTGCTTTGCTGTTGTCTTTCAGGGAAACAAAATGAAATGTGTCAATACTGCAATGATCTTGCCTGCTTCAAGTGTCACTATTCTTACTACATTACTGTTATTATTGGTATTGCTGATAGTACTGTATGACTCCCATGGGTTGCTGAATGATGGGAGTTAGAGGAAGGCAGGGTTGAGATTGGGTAATTGGCCTGTAATGATCCTCCTAATAGAGCTGTACAGATGATTACCTGGGGTTATATAACCTAATTGGGCCATCAGCTGCTATGGAGACATGTGGGAAATAAGGGCTCTGATTGACACCTGAAATCTGCTTGAAGGCTCTTTGCCAGCCGGGTAGAAATAAACAGAATAGTAATAATAATATATAACTATTATTAATAATAATACATCGTAATACTAATAATAATCTTGGACCAAGGCTCAATGCCAATTAGCCTAAAGGAGGCTGTAGGAAGACCATTGTTAAAGAAACCAGCACTGGATCCCACCCAATTTAACAACTACAGGCCAGTGTCCAATCACCCGTTCCTGGGCAAGGTTCTGGAGAAGGTGGTGGCCTCACAACTCCAATGGTTCTTGGATGAAACCAATTATCTGGATCCATCTTCAGACTTGGTTACGGAACTGAGACGGCATTGGTCACCTTGGTGGATGATCTCCAAAGAATGTGTCCCTGCTGGTTCTCCTGGACCTCTCAGCAGCTTTTGATACCATCGACCATGGTCTTTTTCTGGGCCACCTCTCCAGAATGGGGCTCAGGGGCACTGTTCTGCAGTGGTTCTGGTCCTTCCGGGAGGGACGGACCCAGAAGGTGGTGCTGGGGGACTCCTATTCAACTGCCTGGCCTGTGGCATCCCTCAGGGCTCCACTATGTTGTTGAACATCTACATGAAACCGCTGGGAGAGATCATCCGGAGTTTTGGAGTTTAGTGACGTGTATGCAGATGACACCCAACTATACTGCTTTCCACTTAAAAGCCAAGGATGTTCTGGTTCCGAACCAGTGCCTGTCATCAGTACTGGGCTGGATGAATGCTAATAAGTTGAAGGTAAATCCAGACAAGACAGGTACTCCTGGTCAGTCGGAAGGTGGATCAGGGTATAGGGTTACAGCCTGTGTTGGGACGCCAAACCTGGCCATGGTAGTCCATGCCTTAGTCACATCCTGCGTGGACTACTGCAATGCTCTCTACATGGGGCTGCCTTTGAAAACAGTTTGGAAGCTTAAACTAGTTCAGAGATCAGCAACCAGGTTACTAACAGGAGCGCTGCACAGGGAGAGATCCACTCCCGTGCTGCGGCAGCTCCACTGGCTGCCGGTCTGCTTTGAGTCTCCTTTATGGATGGAAAAAGAAGGATATAAATATAAATAAACATAATAATAATAAACAAAATAACATAGTCCTAGACACTTGGGAAGTGTCCAACATGTGATCCAATACAACAGCCAGCAGAGTTGCCTTGTTTGTTGTGTACTAATCTTGTTGTGTTTCTAATAATAATAATAATAAATTCTAATACTAATGATAGATACATAGCCGCTTTGAATCTCCTTGTGGAGAAAAAAATCAGGGTGGAAATATTATAATAATGCCTTCTAATACTATTGATAACAAGAATGATACTAATCATCCCCTAGATGAAGGGAAAGCAGGCCTGGCCCTGTGGTGGTGGGCTTTGTGCCAGGAACAGCTTCAGAATTAAATATTAAACATGACCCAGCTCTTCCCTTCCATTTCCCCAAAAAGTGGAGTCACTTGAGTTCAAGTTCCAAAGTTTACTTTGTGCTTAAAATAACTTTTTCTCCCTTATCATGGCATTTTGGAACAGCAAACAGGTCCCTATTCAGAGGCAATGAAAAAAAAAACACAGCCAGAAAAGCCATTGATATCAGAACATGCACAGCAAAATCAAAACATATCCATGAAAAGCTGTCCCTGCAGTGTCAGAATCATAGAGTTGGAAGAGACCTTGTGGGTCATCCAGTCCAATCCCCTGCCAAGAAGCGTCATATTCAAGCCTTGAAATTAAAGGGTGGCAGGAAGGGAGCCCAGCAGGCTTTCCAGGGAAGGTGTTGCTCATTATTATTAGTAATAGTAATATTTTACTGTTAATGGTATTTTACTATTAATATTGTATTATTTTACTATTACTAGTATTATTGCTGTTACTATTATTATTACTATTACTATATTTTCTATTACTACTATTACTATTCCTACTACTATATTAGTTTATTATTACTCTATATGATTATATTACTACTATATTATTATTTTTTAATTATTACTATGCTACTGTATATTATAATGTTGCTACTATATTATTATTTTATATCATTACTATTATTCTGTTACTGTCATTATTGCTACTACTACATTACTATTATGATATTATTACTCTATTAGTATTTTACTATTATTACAGTTCATATTATTACTCTATTACTTTAGATTACTTTTATTATATTACTACATTACATTATTACTCTATATGATTATATTGCTACTATATTATTATTATTTATTTCTATTACTATAATGTTTGACATATAATAATAACATTGCTACTATTTTGTATTATTATTACTATACTGTATTACTCTATTAATATGGCTACTATATTACTATTTTATATTATTATATCACTATTACTATTGCTGCTACTATTAGGCAGCTCACATAGAATATAACATAAACCCATTGATTAAAACAACCCAAAAGAGTTCCATGGATACTACGTTGTAGACAATTAAAATTAAATTAAGATTGAATTAAAAGTAGTCTAAAATTCCCATAAGGCGATAAAGTACTAGGCTTCTGTCCCATTCCACTGAAAGCTATTTCAAAACAGGAACGTCTTCAGTTCTTTCCTAAAGGACAAGAGGGTGGGAGCTGCTCATAGCTTCTGACAATAACCATTCTATTTCCATTATTATTTCTGTGTTACTATATATTACTCTTATTATCACTATTGTTCAATTTCTATTCAATTTTTATTATTATTGTTAGGGAGACGGGGTGGCGCAATGGGTTAAACCCTTGTGCCGGCTGAACTACTGACCTGAAGGTCGGCGGTTCGAATTTGGGGAGAGGGGTGAGCTCCCGTCTGTTGGCTCCAGCTTCCCATGAGGGGGCATGAAAGAAGCGTCCCACAACATGGTAACACATCTGGGCAATGTCTCTGCAGATGGCCAATTATCTCACGCCAGAAGCAACTTGAAGTTTTTCAAGTCACTTCTGACACGATTAAATAAAATCATCTTCATCGTCTCTATCATCTCCATTCTATCTCCATCATCTTCGTCATCTTCATTGTTCTATCTCCATCATCTTCATAGTCTCAATTGTCTTCATCACCTTCCTCGTTTTCATCATCTCTATCCATCGTCTTCATCGTCTCCATTAGGAGCCAGGGTGGTGCAATGAGTTAAACCCTGGTGCTGGCTGAATTGCTGACCTGAAGGTTGGCGGTTTGAATCTGGGAAGCAGGGTGAGCTCCCGTTTGTCAGCTCCAGCTTCTCATGTGGGGACATGAGAGAAGTTTCCCACAAGGATAGTAAAACATCCGGGCAAGGTTTCCTGGGCAACGTTCCTGCAGACGGCCAATTCTCTCACACCAGAAGTGACTTGCAGTTTCCCAAGTTGCACCTCACATGAAAACAATCATTGTTATTACTCTATCACTATATATTATTATGTTATATTATTAATACTGTAATAGTAATAACAACAACTCTTATTTCTCTCCTGCTCTACCTCCTTGAGAGGACTTGGGTTGGTTTACAACAGGTATTTCCCAGCATTCAATGCTATGGGAAGCTGAACAAAGACCAAAAAACAGCCCCCCCCCTCCAATTCCAAAAACAAATCTACATCTACATCCAAAATAATAACAAGTTATATTTCAATATTACTACTTATTTTATATGTAATAGATATGCAATTATCATACTATTACATATCATATTTTACTATATTATTATACAACAACATATATAATGCACTACCAATACATTATACTATTAGTATTATAGAATATGTTGTAACTTGTCATAAATTGTAGTATATACAATATACATTGTTGTTGTTATAGCTACTCTATATTATTATTCTCCTCCTGCTGTTCTCTCTCTGCTTGGGGCCTGTCTCTTCGGACAGTTTTGGGGTTCAAAGAATACAAATCTTTTAATATTCGGGCCAAGAATTTCCAATAGATAGATGGGTAGATATAGATATATATAGATATAGAGAGAGCTGGCAAAGAGGGGGATTTTGGAGAGAGGGGGAGGGATCAAGGGCGAGGATTATGCTTCCCGTCTGTTGCTAATCGCATGCTGCTTGGCCTCCTTCTGCTCGAGGGGAAGAGAGAGAAAGACACTCAGACAATGTCACGCCAATTAGGGAGGCTTGGGTCACATGTCACACTTCCAGCCCAGACGGATGGGTCCTGATCCGGATCTGTGGCATGGCCAGGGAAGGAAGGAAGGGATAGCTTGAATGTAGCTTGTTCCCTTAGAAGGTCCTTGCCTTTGCTCATATTGTGTATTAAAGTCTCAGAAAGCAAGCCAGGTCCGGAGGGCCCGGATCCTGGCTGCGGGAAGGAACTGATTTGGAAAAGGAAGCGGATCGTCAAGTGGACGATGCTGGAAACATCGTGCACTTTGAATCTCTGTGCATCGTTCCAAAAAGAAGAACAAACGACACAGCCCTGCTTTGCCCCCGTCCAATTGATGGCAGGTATAAGGCTGGCAGGAAGTGACCGCCCGGAAGACAGGAAGCAGTTCCCAGGCCAGCAACCTTTGTGCTTTGCTCTTGGAGGTGGGACCCAGGTCTCAAAGATGCCACCACACTGTTGATGCCTCTTATTCACCCGTGGGTTATTTTGGATGTGATGGTTTTTTGCGAGAAACAACGTTCCAAATGCCGATCCTGGGTGCAAAGATTTTCCGTAGGAAGCAACATCCCCAAGGCCAAGAACCCACTTTCTCGGCTGCTTGGATCAGACCATTTTGGAGATACGGATTTTTATTCATAGTGTCAGAAGCTAATTGAGGATACAGTTATAATGCATAGAAAAACCACAAACAAAGTTAAAAACTTAGCATGATGCTAAATGTCCTTTGACCAGAAGCTGGCCACTTGGAGTGCCTCTGGTGTTGCTGTAAGAAGATCCTTCCTTGTGCATGTGGCAGGGCACAGGCTGCTTTGGAATACATGGTCTGTGGTTTGCTCTTCCCCACACTCGCATGTTGCAGACTCCACTTTGTGGCCCCATTTCTTAAGGTTGGCTCTGCATCTTGTGGTGCCAGAGCACAGCCTGTTCAGCGCCTTCCAAGTCTCCCCATCTTTATCCCAAGGAGGGGGTGTCTCATCCACTGATTGAGGTTCCGGGTTTTCGCCTGCCACTTTTGGGGTGGGTGGGCCAGGGATGTCAATGCCTTGGTCCTTTCATTATTGGCTGCTACTTCCCGGCAGATATCAGTTGGTGCAATGTCAGCTAAACAGTATAATTTCTCTAGTAGTGTGGGGCATAGACATCCTGTGATAATGTGGCATGTCTCATTAAGCATGGTGAGATGTATTTCACACTGGGCATGTGTATTCAGCAGCAGATTAGCCAAGCACAAGGGCAGATGTCTTCACTGTCTCTGGTTGTGATCCCCAGGTTGTGCTAGCCAGCTTTCGTATGATATTATTTCTAGCACCCAGTTTTTGATTGCCAGTCAAGCAGTGCTTCTTGTAAGTCAGCAGGTCCAGAGTGACTCCCAGGTATTTGGATGTGCTGCAATGCTCCAGTGTGATTCCTTCCCAGGTCATCCTCGGAGCTTGAGATACTTGTTTGTTCTTCAGGTGAAAAGCACATGTCTGTGTTTTAGATTGATAGGGAATCAGCTGGTTTTTCCCTGTCATAGGCAGTAAGAGCACTTTGGAGAGCTTCTGTTCAGCCATTTCAAAGCTCAACTCAACTTTATTTCTTACTAGCTGAGGACCCGGCGGTGCCCGGGTTATTTGAGGAAGGCATTGTGTGCCAAGGTTGGTTCCTATTAGATGTGTATGTGGCTTGCAGTGGTCTCAGGAAGTTAGTGAAGGTACTGCAAGTCCCATTGGCCATGGTCCATCCCCTCCCAACAGCACAGGATGTAGAGTGGGTCATGAGGGCTTTGTGTGCCAAGTTTGGTCTTCATTAGTCATTGAATGAGGGTCGCAGCAGTCTTGGGAAGTGAGGGGAGGTACTTCAAGTCCCATCATTCGTGGTCCATCCTCCTCAATACTGCACCAGAATGTAGAATGAGTCATGGGGGCTCTGTGTGGCAAGTTTGGTCTTGATCAGTGTTTGGATGAGGTTGGCAATGGTCTGGTGAAATGAGTGGAGGTACTTCAAGTCCCATCATCCGTGGTCCGCCCTCCGAACTGCATCAGGACGTCCATTGGGTCATGGGGGCTTTTTGTGCCAAGTGTGGTCATGATTATGCACTGGATGAGGGTCGCAGCGGGCTTGGGAAGTGAATGGAGGTACTTGAAATCCCATCCTTCATGGTCCATCCTCCTCTAAACTGCAGTAGGATGGAGTGTGGGACATGGGGGTACTGTGTGCCAAGTTTGGTCTTGTGGTTCAGGGCCGCCTTGGTCTGTGGGGAATGAAGAGTTTGAAAGTACTACAAATCTCATAACCTGTGATGGTACTTCAAGTCCCATCATCCATGGTCCTCCCTACTCCAAACTGCAGTAGAATGAATCATGGGTCATAGGGGCTCAGTGTGCCAAGGTTGGTTACTGTTAATTCAGGCCATACACAATGTCCCATTAACTGAGGCCTAGTCAGGGAAATCAAGTTAATGAAGCCGTACTGTAAATTTTGGGCCTGGTTTGTGATTTGTAGGGGCTACAGTGTTTTCTGGGAAGTGAAGTGGGATGCAAATCCCATCATTCGTGGCCCATCCTGCCCTAAACTCTCTTTTGGGGCCTGGCTATACACAATGTCCTATTAACTGAGGCCTAGTCAGGAAAATCAAGTTAATGAAGCCTTACTGTAAATTTTGGGCCTGGTCTGTGATTTGTAGGGGCTACAGTGTTTTCTGGGAAGTGAATTGGGATGCAAATCCCATCATTCGTGGCCCATCCTGCCCTAAACTCTCTTTTGGGGCCTGGCTATACACAATGTCCTATTAACTGAGGCCTAGTCAGGAAAATCAAGTTAATGAAGCCTTACTGTAAATTTTGGGCCTGGTCTGTGATTTGTAGGGGCTACAGTGTTTTCTGGGAAGTGAATTGGGATGCAAATCCCATCATTCGTGGCCCATCCTGCCCTAAACTCTCTTTTGGGGCCTGGCTATACACAATGTCCTATTAACTGAGGCCTAGTCAGGAAAATCAAGTTAATGAAGCCTTACTGTAAATTTTGGGCCTGGTCTGTGATTTGTAGGGGCTACAGTGTTTTCTGGGAAGTGAATTGGGATGCAAATCCCATCATTCCTGGGCCATCCTGCCCTAAACTCTCTTTTGGGGCCTGTAATGTTCTGGCCTGTTCTGCTGGTAATTGGTAACTTTAAAAGGCGGAATGGCAGGCAGCCATTTTCTAAAAGCTGAGGGGGAGGAGAAAACAGGATTCCATTTTGTTTTCACAGAGCCAAGTGGGGAGGGAATGTTGATGGTGCATTTTTCCCCTCAGTGGGAAGAAATCCTGTTGTTTGAATGTAGAGGCCTGGATTCTGGGATGCTGGCTAATCTGTGGCTATCAATGCCCTCTGTCTGGTGCCTTAGAATTTTGGAGTGCCAAGGCTGGCCAATCAAAGGACTTTATGCAAATAGCTGGCACTTAGAATTTTGGAGTGGCGAGGCTGGCCAATCAAAGAACTTTATGCAAATAGCTGGCACTTAGAATTTTGGAGTGCCAAGGCTGGCCAATGAAAGGACTTTATGCAAATAGCTGCCACATATCGCTGTGGCCTGTGAAAGTGGCTGCCACATATTCGCCCTCCCGCCCTCCGCACACATACATACAAACATTCCGCTTTATAAAGGTATACAGATGAGTCGCCCTTCACCAAAGGTGCTCTGGGCAACTTACACAATTAAAATAAACAGGTTACATAGTCACAGCTTGTTACTTAACAATCATAGGCTCTTCTGAAGAGCCATGTCTTAAGTGCCCCTAAAAATGTATGTAGATCGGGAGTGGCTCTTTGGTCTGGTGGTAGGGAGTTCCACAAGATTGGGGCTGCGATTGAGAAGGGGCTCTGTCTTGTGGACTCCAAACGAACCTCTCTAGGCCATTCTCATGAGCTGACCGTGGCAGTCTCTGGTGGTGGAGTGGCATTAAACAGTCTCTTAGATATGAAGGACCCTCACCTCGAAAGACCTTGAATGCTAGGACCAGAGTCTTATAGAAGACTCTGTGTTCAACCGGCAGCCAATGCAAGCGCTGTAGGGACGGCACCTCATTGATGTTCTTGTGAGGAGTCTAGCGGCTGCATTTTGCACAATTTGGATCTTATGAATTGCTGCTCGAGGTAAGCCCACATACAATGCATTGCAGTAATCCAGCCTCAACCTAACCGTGGCATGGACTACCGTAGCCAGCTCCTCTGTTGGTAAATAAGGTGCCAACTGCCTCGCTTGGCATAGAGGAAAGAAGGCCCTTTTACTAGTGGAGGCAATCTGGGCTCCATCGTCATTTTGGAATCCAGGATAACACCGAGACCCTTCACAGTGGGGGATGGAGCTAACGGTGCCCCTTCAAAAGATGGTAATGGACCGACGAATTCTGATGGGCGGCCAGGCCACAAGATTTCAGTTTTTGCTGGATTTACTTTCAATTTATGGGCACGTAGCCATCTTGTCACTGCTCCAAGACACCGGGTGAAGTTATCCGGTACTGAAGTTGTTCCAGGTTCTAGTTTTAGGAGAAGCTGGGTGTCATCAGCGTATTTGAAACATTCTAATCCAAATCTCCGGACTAGCTTGGTGAGAGGTTGAACATAGATATTAAACAGCATTGGCGATGGAATAGCACCTTGGGGTACTCCACAGTCAAGAGGGGATTTCTCAGATACTTGGCCCAGCCACTCCACGCGTTGGCTACGCCCTCGCAAGAATGAGTTGAGCTCTCTGCTTGAATGGTGATGGCATAGATGAAACTCTCCATCCCTTCTGTCAAGGACTGAATATGGATAAGGATACAATAGGAATCATCAATGTTATCATTTTGAAAAAGGAGCCTGTTTGTTTCCGGCTGCTGCAGTGAACTCAAATGAGAAAAGGGTCTTGTGACTCTCACCAGTGGAACATGCTGCCTTGGAGAGGGTGACACAGCTGGCCATCTGTCAGGAGGGTTTGCCCCGTGCTTTCCCCTTCTGGGGGGCCTTGGCTTGGATGAGAGCCCTGCTTAATCCGCATTGTGCTCCATCTGCTGCTGCCTCCCTCCTTGTGGGCCTTCCAAGCAGATTGTCCCCACTAGAAATAGCCCTGGATGGCCTCCTCCTCCCCTCCCAACAAAGCCGGCTCCCGGGTTTATTTTTGACCCCTTCTTCTCTGGCTTTGTAATGCAGATGGAGCAGAATGAGGAAAGTCACCCTGTCCCTGGGATGGCTTGAGTGTTGACAGGAGATAAGGAGCCATTCTTGAGGCCCGGCTCCTCCAAAGAGCCTCAGCTCTTTGGAGGAGCCGAGCAGAGAAGAACAAAGATGGCAGAGAAGAACAAAGATAGGCAGAAAATGCAGCTAGTGCTTGTTGTCCTCAAGAAGGCAAACTTTGGGAAAACATTGGGTCACTGGACAAACTCGGAAGTCGCTCTGCTCTGGTGACAGCATTGAAATGTGTCACTCACTCGGTTGGTTTTGGAAGGCTTCTCCAGCCAAGTTGCCCAATTTGGGAACCCGGAGTGAGTCACTCGATCCACCCGAGGCTCCTCCAGCGTTGTTGTTGCCGCCGAGAGGAGGGGGTTTCCTTTCACCCCAATTCCATGCCTGACTTTGAGTTTTGAGGGTGGATCTGAATCCCTTTTTTTTAACAGCTCCCCCCCCCCCCAATTTTGCTTCCAGGACAGAAACCAACATTTCGGGTTCGGGGCGTTGGCGTTGGCAGAGGCCTCGGGGATTGCCCGCCTGTAAACAAAAGAGCATCTGAACAAATGAGAATCCGGTCAGAGCCGTTTGCCGCCTTGCGCTGACCCAGAAACAACAGGGCGGGTGGCCTCCCTCCCAGGTCAGGGCTCCTGCTTTTGGAATGAACTCCGTGGTTAGGCAGGCAGGAGATAGGCTGCGTGCCCTAGGTTAGGAAGGGCCCCCCAAAGGCCATCCAGTCCAGCCCCCTTCTTAACTAGGAGTCGCTTGTCTTCAAAAAGGGTGTTTGTAAGTTGGGTGTGTATGTCTAGATATGAGATAGATATAGTATCCTAGATCTGGAAGGGACCCCCAAAGGCCATCCAGTCCAGCCCTGTTCTAAACTGAGAGTCATTTGCAAGTCAGATGTGTGTAACTTGGGGATGGCCTGTGTGTGTGTGTGCGAGAGAGAGAGAGAGAGAGAGAGAGTGAGTGAGTGAGAGTATCCTAGATTTGGACGGGCCCCTAAAGGCCATCCAATCCAGCCCTGTTCTGAACTGAGAGTTGTTTGCGGATGTTTGCAATTTGGGGGGTGGCTTGTATAGAAAGATTGATAAATAGATATGGATTGACAGCAACTTGTACCCTCCCCTTTCCAAGGCTAAATATGGGGCAGGCCTTAGGCTTATTTGTTGTTTTTGCTGCTGCTATTGCAATGATGATGGTGGCAATGATTATTATTGTTTCAAGTCTTGTGGAATTATTATTACTCAACTGAGAGGCAGAAGTTTACTGACGACTGTTATTTCCTTGTTTCAAAGACTGAATATGGGGCAGGCCTTGGCCTTATTTGTTGGTGTTGTTATTCAAGTCCTATGGAATATTTTTTTTATTATGCCATTTGTTTTTATCTCAACTGAGAGGCAAAAATTAACCATCAACCATTACTTTCTCATTTCAAAGATTCAATAGGGGGTAGGCCTTGGGCTGCCCAAAGGGATTATTATTTGTTGTTGCTGTTATTATTATTCATTATTGTTGTTCATTCGTTCAGTTTCTTTTGACTCTTCGTGACCTCATGGACCAGCCCACGCCAGAGTTCCCTGTTGGCCGTCACCAGCCGCAGCTCCTTCAAGGTCAAGCCATTCATTTTAAGGATACCATCCATCCATCTTGCTCTTGGTCGGTCCCTCTTCCTTTTTCCTTCTATTTCCCCCAGCATCATTCTCTTTTCCAAGCTTTCCTGTCTCCTCATGATGTGGCCAAAGAACTTAATCTTTGCCTCTAATATCCTTCCCTCCAGTGAGCAGTCGGGCCTTATTTCCTAAAGTATGGAGTGGTTGGATCATCTTGCGGTCCAAGGCACTCTCAGAACTTTCCTCCAACACCACAGTTCAAAAGCGTCTCTCTTCCTTTGCTCAGGCTTCCTTATGGTCCAGCTCTCACATCCTTAGGTTACTATAGGGAATACCATTGTTTTAACTGTGTGGATCTTTGTTGTCAGTGTGATGTCTCTTCACTATTTTAATGAGATTGGCCATTGCTCTCCTCCCAAGAAGGAAACGTCTTTTGATTTCCTGGCTATAGTTTGCGTCTGCAGTCATCTTCGTGCCTAGAAATACAAAGCCTGTCACTGCCTCCACATTTTCTCCCTCTATTTGCCAGTTATCAATCAGTCCGGTTGCCATAATCTTAGTTTTTTTTAATGTTTAACTGCAACCCAGCTTTTGCACTTTATTCTTTCACCTTGGTTAGAGGTCTCCTCAACTCCTCCTCGCTTTCGGCAATCAAAGTGGTATCATCTGCATAACTCAGGTTGCTCATGTTCCTTCCAGCAATTTTAATTCCAGCCTTGGATTTGTCAAGCCCCGCACGTCCTTGCATGATGTATTCTGCATAAAAGTTGAATAGGTCGGATGAGAGTAGACAGCTCTGCTGTATTCCTTTCCCAATCTTGAACCTGTCTATAGTTCAGTGCTCAGTTCTTAACTGTTACTACTTGGTCATTTGTTATACAGATTCCTCAGGAGACAGACAAGGTGATTTGTTCTCCCCATACCATCAAGAACTTGCCACAATTTATTATGATTCACACAGTCCAAGGCTTTAGAATAGTCATAAAACAAATGTTTTTCTAGAACTCCCTGCCTTCCTCCATTATCATTATTATTTTACTGACACAAAAACACAGTATGACACAGCAAACGAGATCTATATGCTGGATTTCATATCGCAAAATCACAAGTTGAACTCTTCCCAAGTGTTTAGGACTGTGTGATGTATTTTCGAATGATGCGTGCAGATCCAAGTCAGGTGGCCTTTTGCAGTTGACAGATTGTGATTTTCTCAATGTTCATTGTTTCCAAATGCTGGCTGAGATCTTTTGGCACAACACTCAGTGTGCCGATGACCACTGGGACCACCTGTACTGGTTTATGCCAGAGCCTTTGCAGTTCGATTTTGAGGTCTTGATAATGGCTGAGTTTTTCCAGGGTTTTTTTTTGGTCAATTTGACTGTCACTTGGTATAGTGACATCAGTAACCCAAACTTTTTACTTTTCCACCATCATGATGTCTGGTGTATTGTGTTCCAAAACTTTGTCAGTTTGGATTCAAAAGTCCCACGGTATTTTTGTGTGTTCATTTTCTACTCCCTTTGCAGGTTTATGATCCCACCATTACTTTATTACTGGCAGGTGGTAATTGGAATATAAGTTTCAATGAATCATTTGGGCCACAGAATTGTGCCTCTGTTTGTAGTCAGTCTGTGTGATTTTCTTGCAACAGCTGAGGATATGATCAATGGGTCAACAGCTGATTTTTCGATCCTGGCCTTAATTGTCTTTGTTCTGACGGCTTGCTCCTGGGCTGCAAGAATCAGGCCTTCCATCTCCTCCTTCAGTGTTCCATTCATGAGCCATAAACAGATCTTCTCCCTGTCAACTATTTCTTCAATTTTGTCAAGGAACTGCCCATGCAATGCTTTGTTGTGCCAGCTGTCAGTTCTGGTTTGGAGTGTAGTTTTCTTGTATTGATTCTTTGTCTGCTGTGAAGAAAAATATGTATTCCCCACTTTATGTCTACTCCAAAGGAGAGACTCCCCCTTGCACTTGAGTGGGGCTCCCTCCCTCCCTTCCCTGCAAAGGAAGCTTCATGGTCTGCCAGCTCTTTTCCTTTTGGGAAATGTGAGTGTGGCTTTGAGGGAGGAGGAGGAGGAGAGGAGCATTGGCTGGAGACGCACTTTGGCTTGGAACAGCTCTTTGGCTAATTAACTGAATGGGAGAGAAAGAGAAGGCAGGCAAGGCAGGCACTTGTCATTCCAGGCAGGACAGGGGAGGGGGAGGGGGAGGAGGAGTCATCATCCCTGGGAGAAGCTTCCAGGCCTCCCCCCTCCCTCTCTCTCCCCCCCCCCTTCTCTCTCTCTCTCCACAGCCTGCCTCTCCTCCTCCTCCATTCTGGGATTGAAGGGCTCACTCCCTTGCCTCTAAAGAGTGACAAAAAGAGGAAGAAGGAGGCTGTGGTTTTTAACTTTCGTTCTGTCTTTTTCTGTTCTTCACTGGGATTTTTTTTAAATCTTCTTGATATTTAATCCTGATTTTATGTTTGCATACTGGTACCCTTTAAATGGTAGGCTGATGCTTTTATGTTATGATGATGATGGTGGATCCATAGCCACTTTGAGTCTTCAAAGGGCTAAATGGCCAGGGCTGGATGGATTCACAGCAGAATTTTGCAAGGAAAGAATAGCAATCCTTGCCCCAGGAAGGCAGCCCAGAGGTTTCCCAAAGGGGTTTTGGGAGAGCGCAGAAGGAAGGCCAGTGATCCAGAAGCAGTGCTAGCTGTGTCCTCGAACCAGAGCGAGTGCAAAGGGAGGGAGGTTGTGTTGGCAAAGGAAAGCCCAGCATTCCAGGCAGGCAGGGAGGAATGCTGCTCAGCCCCGTTACTGCCAGCGATGCCATTGCAATGCTGCATTGGCATCTCTTGCTGCCAGAAAGTGTGACTCACCCTTTGGCCGCTCAAAGGCAAGAGGAATCCTATCCAGATCTCGTGGCAAAGGAGGAGCGCCACCCTGTTCTGTTCTCAAAACTCTGCCCAGCAGCTGCATCTTAGCCTTTGAAAGGACCCCCAGAGTCCATCCAGTACAACCTCCATTTAATAATAACAACAACACAATCGTATCCTAGCCTGGGAAGGGTCCCCCAGAGGCCATCCAGTCCACAACCCTCTTTTATTTATTTTATTTGTTTTATTTATTTATTCGTTCGACTTAATATACCGCTCTCTCTGGAGCCCAGAGCGGTTTACAGAGTTAAAAACAGATGACCACATAAAATGCAATAAAACCAGATAAAACCCCCAGTTTTATCTGGTTTGCCGTCATGCAGGAAATGCACCACCTAAGCCCTCCTGACAGATGGCCATCCAGCCTCTGCTTAACAACAACGATACAATCATAGTATCCTAGAGTTGGAAGGGACCCCCATAGTCCATCCAGTGTGACCTCAACAATAACAACACAATCATATGCTAGCCTTGGAAATGACCCCCAGAGGTCATCCAGTCCAACCCCCTTCTGCTGTCATGCAGGAAAGGCACCATCCAAGCCCTCCTGACAGATGGCCATCCAACCTCTGTTAATAATAATAATAGTAATAGTAATAATAATAGAGACAAGCCCTCTCCTGGGGGTCAGGACCCCCAAGGACCTGGGGTAACAAGGGTTACAATGGAGTTGTCAGAGGGATTACCAAAGACCATAAGAAAACACAGTATTTTCTGTTGGCCCTGGGAGTTCTGTGTGCCAAGTTTGGTTCCATTCCATCATTGGTGGAGTTCAGAATGCTCTTTGATTGTAGGTGAACTGTAAATCCCAGCAACTACAACTCCCAAGTGATAAAATACCCCCCCCCCCAATATCAGGTATTTGTGCCAAATTTGGTCCAGTGAATGAAAATCCATCCTGCATATCAGATATTTACATGATGATTCATTACAGTAGTAAAATTACAGTTATGAAGTAGAAACAAAAATAATGTTATGGTTGTGGAACTGTATTCAGGGGTTGCGCCATTTGGAAGGTTGAGAAACCCTTCCCTAGAAATCCGAGAAATCCTAACAGCTGGTAAACTTGCTGGGATTTCTGGGAGATGAGGCCAAAACACCTGGGGACCCACACACAGGTTTAGAACCACTGCTCTAAGAGAAGGTCGATAACCTTTCTCAAAGAGAGGAATAACCAAAGGGAAACAATTCCAAGAGCAAAGACTGGCTGCTTATCCTAAGTCTCAGAGCTGGTGACCCTGCAAAAAGGTCTCTTCCAAGATGAGGGCAAGCGTATTGCCTTTGCTGCTAAACTTGGGAGGAGGAGGAGAGATCGATAGGATGCAAGCCCTGCCTGTGCTTCCACACCTCTTGCCGCCTCCGGCTACAAATGAAGGGTGGAAGGCAGGCAAAGGCATGCGCCTCTTCCCGTGCTCATGAAAGGCAGATTTGGGAGGGAAGGGATGCCCCGAGGCCATGGAGACAGATCCACACAGACATGGCCATGGCACGCCCATGCAAGGAGCCTCATTTGGCCCCATCAGGCCTTCTCACCTGGAAGAACAATCAATCGTTCTGCATCTGGCAAAGCAAATCTCCAGAAGCCATGAATGGTCATCCCTCTTCATACACTGGTCCTGTTTATCCTGCAGGAGAGAAGGTGGGGCATGTCTCAATATTCTAAAGGAGGTTGCAGGAAAGAGGAGCGAGCAGCTTGCTCTCTGCAGCCCTGGAGGCTAGGACTCCATGCAGCCATGGGTTCTAATGGCACGGAAGAAGGGAGATGCCATGGAACATTATGAGACCAAACTTCCTGATTTTAAGAGGATTCAACAGTGGAACTCTCTGCCTTGGAGTCCAGTGGAAGATCCTTCCTTGAAGGCTTTGAAACAGAGGCTGAGTGGCCATCATTTGGGAGGGGTTTGATTGTGCTTTTCTTACCTGGCAGGAGGGGGTGGGGCTTGTTTAGATGTCCCCTGGGGGTCCCTTCTAACTCTATGATTCTATTATTTTTACTGTTCAGCCATGATGTTGTGTTCTCTTATTGTGATGTGTTTATTTTATTTTGATACTTTGATTTTGTTTTGTGGTTTTACTTTATTGCACTGTGTTTTAATCTGTTGGGGGGGGGGGGGTTGGACTTGTCCCTTAGTAAGCCACCCCAAGTCCCCTCGGGGAGATGGAGGCGGGGTATTAAAATAAAGTTATTATTACTGCTACTATTATAATTGATCGATGGTGCTTTTCTTACCTGGCAGGAGGGGGCTGATCTAGATGTCCCCTGGGGGTTCCATATCTATGATTCTATATCAGGCATGGGCAAACTTCCAACTCCCATAATTCCCAACATATTAATTTATTTTTATATTATTTAAGATATCAGTATATTATTATATTTTAATATTTTGTTATTATATATTATTTTGAGGATATTATTTTACAAATATTTCATTGCTATTGTTGTATTATTATTAGGGCTTAGACAGTCTGTTCCTCGGCTTTTGCGTGGATCACAACATCTTCTCTATTAGCCTCCATTTGTATCTATTTCAAGCACGAGTCAGCCAGTGTACCATTCCATGACCATGTTTGTCTCTCACATTAGACGCCACATGGAATGAATAATAATTATAATTATTATTACCAGCTGTTAGGAGTGGTGGGAGTTGAAGTCCAAAACACCTGGAGGGAGGACTGAATTATGCCCATGCCTATTCTGTATGGCTCTCCTAGGGCTTTAGGTGTGCTTTCCCTCCCTGGCAGAAGGGGCCTGGTCAGATCTGGATGCCCCCTGGGTGCTGCTCCTGACTACTTCTCCCTCCTTTTCTGCTCTCTGCGCTGCAGGCGATGTCGCTCCCGCTAACGGACTGGCTGTGGCGGCACGAATTCTGGCTCCCGCCGGGCATCACCTGGGAAGACATGCGGGAGACAGCGGAGGTGCGCTACCCGCAGCCCCGGCACCTGCTGCTCAGCCTCCCGCTGGCTCTCCTCCTCGTTGGCCTCCGCTTTCTCTTCGAAAGGTCGGTCACCTCCCCTTGACCCCAGCCTGGGCAACCAACCCATCAAGCAGGGAGCTGTCTCCTCTTTCTGAATGCCACCTAGTGACTGTTGGAAGAATTGGCGACATTGGTTGTCACTCATGCCATGCAACTCTCAGATCCTGACAAAGAGCAGATGGCCAAAAGGGAGGACAGGATGCTGTAAGGACATATAAACCAGCCATAAACATCAATGGCCCTGAGGTGTGAGAAGGTGGCCTCTGGTATGTGGGAAAGGGCAGGAACCAGGGCTTTTGGGTGATTGGGAGCATGGCCGAGTTGAACATTCCTCCAGACGCTGGAGATTAAAGGGGAGGCCTTACCTTTAGAAAATATTCCAAAAAAGGTATAAAAGAAACCTAGTGTTGATTCCACACCGGATTTAGTTATAGAATAAATTCAAAGAATAAGAACTCTTTACTTTCAAAATAGGATGCTGTTTTCTTTCACATGTGTTCACAGGTATCTTGTTGTATATTTATATAGATGTAGCACATTCTTGTCCCCGACAATATTCCCTAGGTTAATTCTTTAAATATTGTTTCAGTAAGCTTCATCAAGGGGTTATATTAGCTTGGCTTGTATCCATATAGTTTTCATATAGTGTTAATTTTAACTTTTTTTGATTATCTATTTTAGTATCCTCATAGTGTTCCATGGTCATTCATGCCATGCAACCAGAGTCCATGGAACACTATGAGGATACTGAAATAGATAATCAAAAAAAGTTAAACTGTTTCACATATTGATTCTTTGAAGTGTTTTGTTTTCCATTTCCTTCTAAATAGAAGCTCACGGGAGAGATTATTTTTCTGTTGGTTATTGCTGCAGCTGCTCCTATTTATTTTGAGGCCTTACCTTTGTCCGTATATTATATGTCATTGTTCTCTGTATAAAAGGCATTGAATATTTGCATCATATGTGTAATGCGCTCTGAGTCCCTCCAGGGAGATAAAGCAGAATATAAAATGTATTTGTATTATTATTATTATTACTATTACTATTAGCATTACTGCCCTGGTACCTACAATACCATCAATCACCCAAAACATCTGCTGCCTGCCCTTTCCCACAGACCAGAGCCCACCTCTCACTCCTCAGGACCATTGACTTTTATGGTCAGTTCATGTGTCCTCCCAGCACCCTATCCTCTCTTTCGGCCATCAACCATGTCTATGCAGAACCGGGGAGCTCATAGTTGCAGGGCATGAGGGATCATGACAGTTATTTATTTATTATTTTGATTTGTATACCGTCCTTTCCAATTGGCTCAGGGCAGTTTACAGCATATCGACCAATAAACATAAAACAGTAAAACAACAAGTATCGAAACATTAAAACAGTATCAAACTACAACCAAGGGTGGCTAAAGGTCAAATGCCTGTCGGAAAAGAACTGTTTTACAAGCTTTCCGAAAAGCCGGCAAGCCAGCAAAGGGTTTTCCCTGCAGAAGATCATATGCTATGTAATGTGATGTTTGTTCATGTGTTATCACTAATTGGTTCTAACATAAAAACATAGGAAAAGTTCATTACCACTGCAAAATAATTATAATATAATATATAATACCTCTAATATCTCATGCCATTGGGAAGAGCCCAATATTCAGAGACGAACCCCAGACACTTCGGCCTCAAGTGCACGTGCGCTATCTTGTTATGGACAGAGAAATCTATAATATAAAATTATAATAGCACTATATTACACGGTATTTGTTACCTGGGTGATCAATGCCATTTCCTATTTGGGTCTATCATAAAAAGCATGGGTAAAATTAAATTTTTACTATTTTACTGACACGAAAACACAGTATGTCACAGCAAACAAGATATTATTATTATTATTATTCTCCTGCTTCTCCTTGCAACTTGTACCCTCCCAGGCCCAGGAATACAAAAAAGTCTTAAAGGTTCAATTGCCTTGGGGTTGCCTTAAATCGGAAGCGACTCGAGGGCCCAACCACATGGCTTTCTTAGCGCATGGCTGGGTGTTCACAGACAGGGCTTTGTGACATTGCAATGGACGAGAGAGGGGCCCATTGTGGGAAACAAGAGCCATTGTTGGGCCACTTCAGAGACAATTGACTGCTGAGCAGCCACCTGGCTCTCTTTCTCTCTCTCCCTCTCTGCATTGTTTTAAATTAAGTGGATGTCTGTAACTCACTGATATATATCTATATTTGTATCTATATCTCAGATTTGGAAGGGGCCCCTCAAAGGCCATTCAGTCCAGCCCTGTCCTTAACTAGTTGTTTGTGACTTGGATGTGTGTAACTCAGGGACAGCCTGTGTGTGTACATGTATATATATGAGAGATAGACATAATATCCTGCATTCGGAAGGGACCCCCAAAGGCCATCCAGTCCTCCTGTTCTTAACTAGGAGTCATTTGTAAGTTGCATGTGTGTAATTCTGGGATGGCCTGCATATGTGTGTATGTGTGTGTGTATGTGTATATATATGAGATAGATAGATGCACCGGGAATGTGGCACAGCTGGCTGGGAGTCAGCTGCATAAGATCTCTACTGACCAGAAGGTCATGAGTTCAAGGCCTGCCCTGGTTGGGGCGAGTGCTCAACCATTTGTGTAGCTCGTTGTCAATCTTTGCAACCCGAAAGACAGTTGCATCTGTCAAGTAGGAAATTTAGGTACCACGTTGTGTGGAGGCTAATTTAACTAATTTATGAGGCCATAAATTTCCAGGAAGTGTGTAAAAGGAGTGAAGGCGTGCGACAGTTCCCCCTGGTGGCCAGAAGCTGAAATGTTAAAATTGCCTCTGAGTGTCTTGTCTTACATGTTTGTATGTCAAAGGGCATTGAATGTTTGCCTGTATATGTGCATTTTGATCCGCCCTGAGTCCCCTGCGGGGTGAGAAGGGCGGAATATAAATGATGTAAATAAATAAATAATAGACACACACACACACATGTGTGTGTGTATGTGTATGAGATAGTATTGTAGATTTGGAAGGGCCCCCAAAGGCCATCCAGCCCACCCCTGTTCTTAACTAGAGTCATTTGTAAGTTGGATGTCTGCAACTCAGGGATGACCTGTGTGTGTGTGTATTTATTACTTAGTCCCTTTGGGAGAGATAAAGCAAGGTATTAATAAGTCTAATTGTCAATATCATCATAATGGTGTGTGGCTGACGGGTGGCTGTCTGTCCTTCCTGGCAGGAACGTGGCGGTGCCTTTGAGCCGGCGGATGGGGCTTCGGGAAAAGGTCCGGAGGAAAGTGGCCCCAAACCCAGTCCTGGAGGCCTTTTACGCCACGCGCCGGAGGAGTCCTCAAGGGGTGAGTTCTGCTCCCATTGGGGCCCATTGTCAAACGGGAAGACATTCTACGTGTTTTGGGCTGTTGGTTCTTTTGTCAGCAGGTAGAGCCATGCTTTTGAAGGACAAAGCGCTGGTAAAATGCTCTGCTGCCCCCGGGAAAGAAAGGGTTTCACAGTAATAGTCCTTTTTTTCAAACCATCATTTGTGTCGTTTTCTCCCTCCTTTCGATTCTGCTTTATGTGGTTTCAGAATTCACAACCCAAGGTTCAAATACTTCAAGCTCCATTTTGCAGCTGTGAACAGCTCCGGGGCCATTGTGCTGATGGTTTGCAAAAGGAGGTTGTTCTCTTCTCGGTTGCATTGCTTTGGGCTTGTGCTGCAGAAGGCTTCTTTGACCAGGCAGGGAGTTCCATGAGATGAAGGCTGCCTTCTCTGCTTCTGCCCCCTTTGGTTCCCCATCTGCCCTGAGTGAGGGGGGGGGGGCTGACTCAGGCATATGACTCACTTTCCCTGGAAAACCAGCCTCAGCTCAATTGATGATCATGGTCCCTGGCCGGTTGTTCATATAAATAGCCCTGCAATGAAAGAGGCGCTTCTTCTCCCCCCCAAATCTTCTGCCCGTGAATCATCCGTCCATCATCGGTCTCTCCAAGCGGAGGGCCACCTGCCAACAGAAACACACCAGCACATGAGCTCTTGCCAGATTGAGGGAGGAAGCCCTTCACCTTGCCTTTCTCTGTAGGAAAGACATGTTTCAGGTTCACAACAAGCTACAAGAACACACTTCCCGGCCTTCGTGAAACAGGGGTTTCTTTTTCTTTTCTTTCTCTCTCTCTCTTCTCAATTCTGTCACTTTCTCCCTTCTCTTCTCTCTCTCTCTCTCTCTCTCTCTCTCTCTCTCTCTCTCTCACACACACACACACACACACACACACACACACACACACACTAGCCCACAAGGCCACACTTCCCAGCCTTCACGAAATGGGGGTTTCTCTATTTTCTCCCTCTCCTGTCTTTTTTCTCTTTTTTCTTTCTTTTTCTCTCCTTCTCTTATCTTTTTTCTTTCTCTTTCCTTCCTTTCTTCTTTCTCTATCTTGCTCTGTTTTCGTACTCTCTCCTTTCTTTCTCTTCATGCTTCTTTCTCTCTCTTTTCTTTTGTTCTCTCTATATACTTTCTCTCCTTCCTCTTTAATTCTCTTCTTTCTTTCTTTCTTTCTTTCTTTCTTTCTTTTTCTTTGTCTTTCTCCTTTTCCTTTCTCTCCCTCCCCCCTCTTTTCTTTCTTTCCTTCTCTCTTTTCTTTCTTTTTTCTTCCTTCCTACTTCATTTCTTTCTTTCTCTTTCTCCCTCTCCTTTCTTTTACTCTTCCTTCCTTCTTCCTCTTTCTTTCTCACAACAGGCCACAAGACGGCCTTCAGGATACAGAGGTTTCTCTCTCTCTCTTTATTTCTTTTTTCCTTTCTCTTTCTTCCTCTCTTTTCTTTTACTTTTTCTTCTTTCTTCCTTTCTCTTTCTCACAATGGGCCACAAGGCCACACTTTGCGGCCTTCACAAAATGAGTCTCTCTCTCTCTCTCTCTCTCTCTCTCTCTCTCTCGTTCTCTTTTTCTTCTTACTTGCATTCTCTCCCTCTCTTTTCTGTCTTTCTGTTCTTTCTCTCTCTCTCTCTCTCTTTTCTTTCTCTGTCTTTCCTTTGCTGCCTCTGCCCCTGCTCAGAAGATTTCCCCTCCCTTTTTGTCCCTCTCATCATTGGATTTTGAACAATGTGGAAAGTGTGGAGCCCCCCCCCCAATAAGAATACCTCTTCTAGAGTGGATTTCCTTTCCTTTCTTCTGAGGGGAAGATTCCTTTCACTTCCTCTGGTCTCTGCCCCATTGTTCTTAACTAGATATCCTTTGTAAGTCAGATGTTTGTAACTCAGGGACAGCTGTACTTACTACTACTACTTAGGTGATCCCTTGTTTTCCGAGTAAGATTGTCCTCCAAGTGCAGTGTCCTGGCGGTGGGTACGGAGGTGACTGTGGAACCCTATTCTTGACCCGCATGTTCTCCCGCAGTGAGGGCATCAGTTTCCAAGTGGAAGGTGTCCCGGTTGGGGTTGGCTTGACGCACCTTCCTCTTGGCACGTTTCTCTCTTTCGCCCTTTCGCCCTCCATTCATGCCTCTTCAAATTCTACAGCACTGCTAGTCACAGCTGACCTCCAGTTAGAGCGCTCAGGGGCCAGGGCTTCCCAGTTCTCGGTGTCTATGCCACAGTTTTAAAGGTTGGCTTTGAGCCCATCTTTAAATCTCTTTTCCTGTCCTCCAACATTCCTTTTTCCATTCTTGAGTTTAGAGTAGAGTAACTGCTTTGGGAGATAGTGATAGGGCACTTGGACAACATGGCAGGTCCATCGGAGTTGATGGCAGAGGACCATCGCTTTGCTGCTGGTGGTCCTTGCATCTTTCAGCACACTGACATTTATCTGCCTGTCTTCCTAAGAGATTTGCAGGATTTTTCGAAGGTAACGCTGATTGAATCATTCCAGGAGTTGCATGTGACATCTGTAGATAGTCCACGTTTCGCAGGCATATAGCTGGGTTAGGAGGACAACAGCTTTATAAACAACCATCTTGAAATCCCTACGGATGTCCTCAAACACTCTGCGTCATTCGGAAAAATGCTGCACTCGCAGAGCTCAGGCGGTGTTGTATTTCAGTGTCAATGTTGACTTCTGAGGAGAGGTGGCTGCCCAGGTAGCATTTCTAATGTTATACTCCATTAAGCTGTGTTTCTGGCATTGCAGACAGATTGGCTGGTGCCTACTGGAAGAGCACTTTGGTGTTCTCGATGACAGGCCAAGCTTCTTGTATGCTTCTGCGAAGGTGTTTAAAGTGGCTTGTAGGTCTTCTTCTGAGTGTGCACAGACGGTGTTGTCATCAGCATATTGGCGTTTTATAACAGATGTTGTTGTAACTTTGGTTTTGGTTTTCAGTCTGCTGAGATTAAATAGCTTGCCATCTGCCCAATAGATGATTTCTACTTTGGTGGGAAGTTCACCATCAACAAGATGAAGTTTGCAAGGATTCTTAAGAGGATTTTCCCAGCAGAGGTTAGAAGGGAGATACCTCGATAGTTTCCGCAATGTGTTCTTTCCCCTTTTTTGTTGACTTGGATTTTCTCGGTCATCCACACTTTTTCAATGAGCTGGAGTTGTTGTGTCAGCGTAGGTCCTCCCTCTTTAAACATTTCAGCAGGGATCCCATCAGGTCCGCTGGCTTTATTTTTGTTGTTGACTGATGGTATTGCTGACTTCTTCCAAACTAGGCAGTGCTGCAATCTCATCCCTGGTTTGTTGTTGTGGGATTTGTGAGAGAATTTCTACGGCCGCATTGAAGTTTCGATTCAGGAGGCTTTGGTAGTGTTCTTTCCAATGTAGTGCAATTGATTTTTTGTCCTTCAGAAGTTTGACTCTATCTGATGAGCATAGAGCAGCGGTTCTCAACCTGGGGGTCGCAACCCCCAGGGGGGGTTGTTTGGCAATTTCAGAGGGGTCGTGGCGGTGCCTCCTTAGGCCCCGCACCCTCCTGCAGAGCACCAAAAAGGCCCCGAGAGGCCTAGGCCTTCTCCCGACATTGGCATGAGTGTGGGGAATGAGGGCTGGTGCTTCCTGCAACGGCCTCTTGCCAATACCGGGAGAGGGATGCCCTGCATCAGCCCTGGGCACGTGCTCCCTTCACCAGCCCTCTTCCCCTGCACACTTGCCAAGACCGAGAGAGGGACGCTCTTTGGTGTTGGCAAGTGCGTGGGGGAAGAGGGTTGGTGCAAGGATCATGATCCCTCCACCGGCCCCTGGGCATGCACTCCCTGCACCTGCCCTCTTCCTCTGCTTGTTTGCCAATGTCGGAGAGTGTCCCTCTCCCGGTCTTGGCAAGAGGGCCATTGCAGGAAGCACAAAGGGAAGGGGCTCCACACAAAGAGGTGTGGCCCTTCCGAAACAAGACAAGAACCAAAGCGGAGGACTCTTGGATAAAGCTGTTTGGGCGGCCAAAAAGCAGGATGGAGTCAGAGAGCAGTGTCCTGACGAAGGGAGGTCTCTTGGGGCCTTTTTGGCACACTGTAGGAGGGGGAGGGGCCTAAGGTGCTCTTGCTAAGTTGCTCTTGCCAACGCCGGGGGAGGAGAGCCACTGCGAGCACGTGGGGGAAGAGCCCACATCAGGGTGCTCCCTGCCTCGAGGGGCTGCCTGGGGGCTCTGGAGGCTGTTCCTGCAGCCCTCTAGGGCAGTGGTTCTCAACCTGTGGGTCCCCAGATGTTTTGGCCTTCAACTCCCAGAAATCCTAACAGCTGGCAAACTGGCTGGGATTCCTGGGAGTTGTAGGCCAAAACACCTGGGGACCCACAGGTTGAGAACCACTGCTTTAGGGGCTAGCAGCTGTGCCTCCAAGCAGTGGGAGAGAGCCCAGTGGTTTTGATGTCAAAGCAGAAGCAATTAAAGGTACTGCAAATCCCATAATCTATTTAACATCCTCCTCCAAACCTAGTATTTTCTGTTGACCATGGGAGTCCTGTGTGCCAAGTTTGGTTCAAATCCATTGTTGGTGGAGCTCAGAATGCTGTTTGATTCTTGGTGAACTATAACTCCACACAACTGCACTTCAGGGTTTATTTTCCCCCAAACTCCACCAGTGTTCAAATTTGGGCATATTGGGTATTTGTGCCAATTTTGGTCCATATCCATAGTTGTTTGGGTTCACCGTGCTCTCTGGATGTAGTTTATTTATTTATTTGTTTAGTTGAGCTACATTACCCGTAAATCACTGTTAATTCTTCCCAACCCCCTCCAGTATTTTATGTTGGTCATGGAGGTTCTGTGTGCCAAGTTTGGTCTAGGTCTATAATTCATGGGAGTCTCAGTGGTCTGTGGAAGTCAGAGCTGAATCAATTGAAGGTACTGCAAATCCCATCATCCTTTGTCCATACTCCCCCAAATATACTGTCACTATGCTTTAATTTGTAACAATGAAAATACATCCTGCATATCAGATATTTACATTATGATTCATAACAGTAGCAGTTATGAAGCAGCAACGAAAATATGGTTGGGGGTCACCACAACATAAGGAACTATATTTAGGGGTCACGGCAATAGAAAGGTTGAGAACCACTGGCATAGAGGGTTTATGCCATGGTTTCTTGGTCCATAGATAACCTTTGTAGGTTTGAAAAATCCCTGAGCATCATGGGTATCTGCCAGGTGTTTGATTTCTTCAGCCTTCTTTGGCCACCAGATGTTCTTGATTTCTCTTGTTTTTCTTTGGACCTCAGCTTTTGCACTGGTAGCCTGTATAGACAGACAGATGAGGGATATAGTAACCTAAATTCTCCTTTGTGGTCTCTGTGAAATCGCACATATGGTAGCAATTCTCACGCATGCGTAGCAGCTCGGACCCTATAACAAGCTCTCTATGTCTTTAAGGATATGGCCCCACCCGTCCTTCCCATAGTATATATAGGATACAGGTGGGGCTGTAGCCCGTGTTCCTTCTTTCCGCCCATGCAATTGGCAGCGTTAGGAAACCTCTCTCTCATTTTGTTTTTTTAACTTGGATTTGTTGGACTACTCTTCGGATATTACCTTTTGGATTTTGGATTTTGACCTTGGACTGTTTGACTACTCTTGCTTGCTGTCTGTCTCGATTTGACCATTCTCAGGCCAGCATGTCTGCTACACTTTCTAAAAAGTTATTTTTCCTGCTTCTGACCAGCACGCTATGTGCATTTTATGTTTGCGGGAGGCTCATAATCCTCAAACTTATGGTGTTTGTACAACTCTCACCCCACCCCCCCCAAACTAGGAAAGGCCAGAAACTTTATGAAGAAGCACTTCTCCCCGCAGCCTCGCCAAGCATCTTCAGAGCTGCCATCGTTAGCTGCGCCTTCTTCCACGGCTCCTTTGCAGTCTGCTTCTCTGGCAGGAACATCCACCTCACTGCCATTTATCTGCCAGGAGGGGACAACATTCTGGCATACCAGCTCAGCCAGCAGTTGCCAGTGACGCATAACTGGTCGCTGCATCCCGGCATGACTGCTGCGCTCTTCCGCAGGTGGGGCCAGCCCACCATTGACATGTTCGCATTGCCACAGAACATGAAGTGCGACCTATATTGTGCCAGACTGCCCCGAGAATCTCACCAAGGCTGTCTCGGGGACGCCTTCCAGTACAGTTGGCACGGTCCTCTCCTGTACCTGTATCCTCCGCTTCCCCTCCTGACAAGGGTCCTGGCGAAGATAGACGAGCCCGACGCGGAATGCATTCTGGTCACGCCATGGTGGCCTCGCCAGCCATGGTTCACTTCTCTCCTGGCCAAGTCCGCAAGAGAGTTCGTGCGGCTGGGCGACAGGCCCGGACCGCCTGTCCTCTCTTTCTGGGCAGATGCTCCATCCGGATCTCCATCACCTTCGCCTGACTGCGTGGCGAATGAGGGCCCGCAGCTCTCTGCGGCGGTGACAACTATTCTCAGTGCGGCCCATCGGAATTCCACCAAGTCTTCCTATGCTGCCAAGTGGAAACGTTTCTTGGACTTCCTCAAACAGCATGATGCGGATCCTTTGTCTGCCTCCACTCCACTGCTGTTGGAATTCCTTGCATCCCTCACAGCAGCTGGACTAGCTTACTCCTCTATCAAATGTTACCTGACAACCATTTCCGCATATCGGAAGAGGGCGAATCTTCCCTCTTGTTTTCGTGATCCACTTGTTCAACTCATTTTGCAGGGCTATAAGAACATTCGTCCACAAGTCAGGCCTCCGCCTCCGGCTTGGTGACTCAACCTGGTCCTCTTGGCTCTGCAAAGGCCTCCTTTTGATCCTATGTCCTCAATTGGTTTAGTTTATCTTTCATGGAAAACTGTTTTTCTTGTTGCTATTACGTCAGCACGTAGAGCTGGCGAGCTGTGTGCGCTCCGCGCCAACAGCCCTTATATTAGGTTCCATGCAGACAAGATCGTTCTGCGTTTCTTTTTTGCCTAAAGTACCTACGCTTTTTAATTTGTCTCAAGACATTGTTCTGCCCCGCACTTTTTCCTAACCCTTCTACAGATCTGGAACGCTCCCTTCACCTCCTTGATGTTAGGAGGGCTTTGTATTTGCATAGGACAGAATCTATTTGGAAGTCTCTGAGACTTTTTCTTCAGTATCGGGCAGACACTGCAGGTCTACCTGTTTCTTCACAGCACCTTTCGGCCTGGATTAAGTCTACTATACGCTTGGTGTATCAGATGACCAGGAAAGATCCTCTGACCATTATCAAGGGCCATTCCATGAGGACCATGGCCTCGATGATGGCATATCTCAGTGGTGTACCACTGGATGAAGTCTGCAGGGCGGTGACCTGGGCAACTCCATTGACGTTTGCCGCTCATTACAAATTGCACATCCTCTCCAAACGACACACTTCTTTTGGACGAGCTGTCCTCTTCTCAGTGGTGGCATGATGCCCGCCAGCCAGGTTATGTAGCTTGTCAATCTACCATATGTGCGATTTCACAGAGACCACAAAGGAGAAATATAGGTTGCTTACCTGTAACCTTGTTTCTTCAACTGGTCATCTGTGAAATCTGCACATCCCCACTCTACCTCCCCGCTGAGTGTTATGCCTCTGTGACTCTGCCGCTGCACGGCGGAGGAACAAGGGCTACAGTCCCACCTGTATCCTATGTATACTATGGGGAGGACAGTTGGGGCCATATCCTTAAAGGCATAGAGAGCTTGTTATAGGGTCCGAGCTGCTACGCATGCTTGAGAATTGCTACCATATGTGCGGATTTCACAGATGACCACTCAAAGAAACAAGGTTACAGGTAAGCAACCTATATTTTGGAAGGGACCCCCAAAGGTCTTCCGGTCCAGCCCCATTGTTCTGACCTAGGAATCTTTTGACAGTTGGATGTGTACAACTCCGGGATGGCCTGGCCTGCTATTATGAACAGAGTTTGGCCACCCAAAGCCAAAGGGCAGGCTGAGCAACTCAGGGAATGGGAACTCTCTGCCAAGCGAGTCCATGCCAGGACTGGAAGGAAAGTTCATTCCCGAGGCCGGCATTCTCTTGGTGTGGCAGGGCCGCCCTTGGAACTGAAATTTTCCTCCCTCTTTCACTCTTTTATTGATATAGTTCTCTTTTTTCCTTTTTCTATTATCTTTTCTTCTCTCCCTCTTTCTCTCCTTCCGTTCTCTTTCTCTCTATTCTTTTATTTCCTTTCTCTCTCCCTCCCTTACTCTTTCTTTCTTTTCTCTTTTCTTCCTTTCTCTTTCTCCCTCTTATGTTTCTTTTCCTTCTCTTTCCTTTCTCTTTTCTTTGTTTATTGCTTCTTTCTTTTCTTTTCTCCTTTTCTCTTTTCTTCCTTCCTCTTTCTCCCTGTCTCCTCTTTTCCTTTGTCTTTCTTTCTCTTTTTTCCTTTTCCTCTCTCTCTCTCTTTTTCTTTTATTCCACATATACTGTTGCGTTTTATTTAGCATTTTATTTAAATTAGGAAGGGTTATATCTGCTGTTTTTATGTATCTCTGTTTTATGTTAATTGACATGGTTGTTGTTTTAGAAATGTTTATGTATTTTACAGTACATGTTCTGCAGCACTACTATGTGCTTTTGTAAGCCACCCCCAGTCCCTTTTTGGAGGTGCTCCCAGGGTATAACTAAAGGTGGTGATGATGATATTGATTATTTCCCTTCCTTCCTTCCGTCCGTCCTTCCGTCCTTCCTGGCTGTGCCTCTGCAGGCGGAGGTAGAAGGGCTGGCTAAGCAGTGCGACCTACAGCCACGGCAAGTGCAGCGCTGGTTCCGCTCCCGCCACAAATGGGACCGGCCCAGCCTGACCAAGAAGTTCTGCGAGGCCAGGTGAGCAAGCCCAGGTGGAGGGGAGGCCCCTTGGGAGGCCCCTTTGCCCTGCAAGCAGGTTCACGCTCTTCCCTTCCCTTTGCAGCTGGCGCTTCACCTACTATGTCACTGCCTTCTGTACCGGAGTGGCCATCCTCTACAATGTAAGTGGTGGAACCCAGGCATACACTGATGTGAGTTCCTGGGTCTCCCTTTGGGAGTGTCTTCCAACTTTAGAAGCCTAGTATTATTATTATTATTATTATTATTATTCAGCAGGGGCTGCATGGCCATCTGTCAGGAGGGATCAGATTGTGTTTTTCCTACATTAACACAGAAAGAAGGAGGTTGGACTTTGGGGATGTCTTCCAACTCTAAGATCTTATTACTCAGCAGAGACAGCAGGGACATCTGACAGGAGGGATCAGATTGTTCTTTTCCTGCAAGCCAGAAAGAAAGGGGTTGCACTGAATTTCCTTTTGGGGATGTCTTCCAACTCTAGGAGCCTATTACTATTGTTATTATTGTTACTAAGCAGGGGCTGCAGGGACATCTGACTGGAGGGATCGGATTGTTCTTTCCCTGCAAGCCAGAAAGAAAGGGGTTGGACTGGATGCCCCTTTGGGTGTCCCTTCAACTCTAGGAGTCTATGATATTATACCTATCCTATCGCTGAATGATATCTACCTATCTAAGCTATATGGCCATCTGTTGGCAGGGATCGGATGGTGCCGTCTTCCATTATGGCTGAAGGGGGTTGGACGGGATGGCCCATGTGGTCTCTTCCAACCCTAGGAATCTATGACCTTTGCACTTTGAACTCTGTTTGCAGCCAAGGAAACAAGCAGAGGGCAAAGGGGGGAAGTGAGAAGGAGGAGCAGGAAACCGGGACCTTTTCAAAGCATCTGGAACAGAAGTGTGTTGGAGGCACAGTCATGCATGGAAATACATGGGACGTACCTGCAGTTTTCCTCTGGTTTGGGTACCCATAAATGTCCTGAAGGCTTGGCTTATGGCCTTGTCTCTCTTTCTTTCTTACTTACTTTCTGCAGAAACCCTGGTTCTGGGACCACCGCGAGTGCTGGGTCGGGTACCCCCAGCAGGTAAGGAGTTGCAGGAAGAGGCAAGGTCTCGCTATACATTGAGATCCTTAGATACGGAGGGTGAAATAACAGTTTGTTCCTGGGTCATCCATGTCATTTCTTAATGGGCTCTATAATAAAAACATGGGGAAAAGTTTATTAAAGTTTATTATTAAAGTTTGTCTTTGCGGGAGGGACATCCTGCTGCTAAAGGACATTTTGTGATTATTTCCTAATGGATCTCTCATCATGGAGTCTCAAACAATTCAACCCAGTTTGTGGCACAAAAAAACAAGTTTTTGGAGTAGAACGATTACTTTCAAAGTAAGGACTGCACACTTGAATGGGAAATCACACTTTCAAACCAGGAGCAGGGTTTTTCCCAATCTGGTGACATGGTGTGATCCTTTCTTCAAGCACTAGCTCACTCATCCAAGATCCTGTTCTTTTCTTTCCCTGCAGCCGCTCCTGCCCTCCATCTTTGGCTACTACATGCTCCAGCTCTCCTTCTACTGCTCCTTGGTGGCCACCCTGCCCTTCGACGTCAAGCGGAAAGTGAGTTGCAATCCTGCAAAACTGGCCCCGTTTCCCATTTCTAAGAACCCCACCCCCCTTTGAGCCCAATTTGGGAAGGAATATCTGTGTGTGTGTGTATAAGCTTTAGATACCATAGGGAAGGGTGAACATCCCTATGTGGTTTTCTTTGCTGTCTGTGCCCCGGTTCAAAGGGTTGGAACATGGACCTTTTAAAAGTATAATTCCAGCCAAATATATGAATGTGCGTGTATGTATGTATGTATAATAATAATAATACACTTTATTTATATTCCGCTCTTCTCACCCCGAAGGGGACTCAGAGCGGATTACATTACACATATATGTAAGCTTTGGATGGCATAGGGAAGGGTGAACACCCCTTTGCTGCCGTTGCCCCCGTTACAGACTCCGAGGTTTCTTGTAGTAATATTACTAATACTAATGATAAAATATTAGTAAAATATATGATTTATTGCTTACTATCTTTGGTCCTCAGCGTTATTTGAAGAAGTCAAAATGCATAAGATGTTTAGGTATTGTTTTTAGATGTTTTTAGATGTTTCAAGTACTTAGCTGTGTATTTTACTGTAAATCACTCAGAGCCATCTGGGATGGGCGATTAATAAATCCATAAATAAATAATGTTGTGGGTGAACTACAACTCCCATCATTCCAGGTTAACTTTTTATGTGCTGTAAACTGCCCTGAGCCTCGGGAAGGGCGGTTTAGCAAATCGAAATAAATAATAATAACTCCCTGAAACGCCACCAGTTTGTGGTGTTGGGCAAGTTTGCTCTGGATCCATCATTGGTGGGGTTCAGTGCGCTCTCTGTCCAGACCAATTCTTACCAAAACCCACCAGGATTCAAATTTGGGCATATTGGGTATGTATGCCAAGTTGGTCCAGATCACCATTGTTTGGGTTCATGGTACTCTCTGGATATAGGTGAACTACAACTCCCGCAAATCAAGGTGAATTTTCCCCAAAGACCGCCAGTATTTTTTTTACTGCTCATGGGGGCTATCAAATCAAATTTTGGTGTTCACAGTGCTCATTGATTGCAGGTGAACTATACATCCCAGTACCTCCAACTCCAAAATATTCAGGCCAATTCCCCTCAAAACTCACCAGTATTCAAATTGGGGCGCAGAACCATTATTGTTTGGGTTCATAATGCACTCTGGATGTAGGTGAACTACAACTCCTCTAAATCCTTTCAAAGACCTCCAGTATGTTTTGTTAGTCATGGGCTTCTGTGTGCCAAGGGAGTTCCAGGTCCAGTGTTGGTGGAGTTCAGAGTGGAGTTCTTAGGTGGCAGGTGAACTATACATCCCAGTCCCTACAACGCCTATAAATCATGGTGAATTCTCCCCAAACCTCTCTAGTATGTTCAGTCACTGATAAATTCCCCTGTTTGCTGTGTTCCATAGAAAAGAATAGGAAAGGGTTAAGGGAAATTCCACACCAATTGAGAGAGTCAGAAACACTGGGATGCCTGCGGTGGAGGAAACACATGATCTCTAGGATGAAATGGTCCTCGAATGAAAGCCTTTACTTGGGTGGTGGGCAGTATGGTGTTTGTGGAGGACACTGGCAGGGCTCTTGGACATGTTCATGGCACTTGCTATAACCTGCAATGTCATTGGAGGGAGGGCCTTTGGTGTCTCCTGAATAGTGGGAGCTATAGCTGTTTGTGGAGGCAGGAGCTTGTCCATGTAAATGGGCACCCCAGCCACACACACATACACATTTCCACTTGTATTATGTGTATAAATAACACAGAGGTTTCTTGTAATAACCCTATTATTATACCAAGAAACCTGTGTCTGTGTGAGAGAGGTCTAATATTCTAGGTTTGGAAGGGGCCCCCAAAGGCCATCCAGCCCTTCTTTCTTTCTCTTTCTTTCTTGCTTTCTTTCTGCCAGGCAGGAAGGCGCCATTGGGGAACATTCCCCTCCCTTCCTGTGGCCTCAGCCCCTACATTCCTAACTAGGAGTCATTTGGGGCGGCCTGTATGTATACGGTGGCCTCCTCCTCTTCCTCCCCTTCCTGCAGGACTTCCATGAGCAGATTGTGCACCACGCCGCCACCATCTTCCTCATCAGCTTCTCCTACTGTGCAAACTACATCCGTATTGGCACCCTGGTCATGATCATCCATGATGCGCCTGACTGTCTCTTGGAGGTAAGGCTTGGCAGGAAGGAAGGCCACACTCCAGCCCCGCCAGGCGGGCACACAGGCAGGCCAATCCCCTGCTGCAATAACTCACTCCTTGGAGTCTTTCATAAAAACTCCCTTCAATGGGAAAATGGGTTGCTCTGAGTTTTCCGGGCTGTGTAACCAACGTGTTCCTGCAACATTCTCTCCTGACATTTGGCCTGCAACTGTGGCTAATGGCATCTTCAAAGGATCTGTTGGCAGGGAAGCCAGTGGAATGTATATATACCTATAGAATGTCCAGGGTGTGAGGAAGAACATTTCTCTGTGTGAAGCAAGTGTGAATGTTGCAATTAACAAGCTTGAATAGCACTGAGCAGCTGCAAAGTCAATCAGTAATGATATCTGCATAGAGATAGCCTGGCCTCTGTTGCCTGCAGGCACCCTCTGGGAGGTGTTCAAATTTTTAATTTTTTTTGTGAATATTTTTCTGCAAAATAAATACAAATATTTGTACAAATATTCAGGGGGGGCAAATCACAAAGTATTCACAAACAACAGTCATAAATATTTTTGGGAAAATATTTGCAAAAATATTCATTAAAATATATGCAGAAATATTCACAAAAATATTTGTAGAAAAATATTCACAAATTTACGTGTAAATATTTTTTCAGATTTCAAAAATACTGGTTACCATGAAAATGAACAATAGTGGTTACCAATATTTTTTAAAAAAACACACACACACACAAGATTCAAGACAGTAACACTACTCAGAAACAGGAGAACTCCAGACGGCAAGCAATCAAGGGCCCGTTAACACCTCCCAAACAAAGGGTGCCTCCAGGCAACAGAGGCCAGGCAACCTCTATACAGAGACCCTCACTGATTAACTTTGCAATTTTCATGGCTACTCAAATGTTAATTCAAGCTTGCTCATTGCAACATTCACAGACAGACATTGGTTCTTTCCTCCCACCCTGGACATCATTCCACAGATATATATACACTCCACTTGCCTCACTACCTCTATGCAGAGACCCTCACTTATGGACTTTGCAGCTGCAAGTCTAGTCAAATGCTAATTCAAGCTTGCTCATTGCAACATTCACAGTTGCTTTAAACAGAGAAGAATTCTTCCTCCCACTTTGGACATTCCAGAGATACACATACATTCCACTTGCTTCACTGGCAACATAATCTCTGAAGATGCCATTTGCTATAGATGCAGGCCAAATTTCAGGAAAGAATGCTGCAGGAACACATTGGCCACCGAGTCCAGAAAATGCACAGCGACCCAGTGTATTCTGGGACTGTGGTGCAGCTGACTAGGAGTCAGCTGCATTAAGATGACTACTGACCCGAAAGGTCATGAGTTCGAAGCCAGCCTGGGTCGGAGTGAGCTCCCGACCAAATTTGTGTAGCTTGTTTTCAACCTTTGCAGCCTGAAAGACAGTTTTAACTGTCAAGTAGGAAATGTAGGTACCACTTTGTGGGGAGGCTAATTTAACTGATTTATGAGGCCATAATAATCTCCAGGAAGTATGCAAAGAATGAGGAAGCAACAGCTCCCCTGGTGGCCAGAAGCTGGAATGTTAAATAGCCTCTGAGTGTCTGTCTATATATGTTGTGTGTCTATGGCATTTAATGTTTGCCATGTATATGTACATTGTAATCTGCTCTGAGTCCCCTACAGAGTGAGAAGGGTAGAATATAAATACTGTAAATAAATAAATATTCTGGCCATGAATGCCTTTGACCACACAATGGGGAAACAGTTTCTCCTGCCCCAATGTCTAGCCATCCTAACATGGAGGAATCCCTCTCTGCCTTTGCAGCCCACCAAAATCTTCAACTACTTGAAACGGCGGCGGATTTGTGACACGCTCTTCCTGACCTTCTCGGCTGTCTTCCTCTTCACCCGCCTGGTCATCTTCCCCTACAAGTAAGTCACCAAAGAATGGGGAGGTGCGCTCGTACTCTCGAGTGGAAGGGGGAGCAAAACTAGGGTTGAGTGGTATTGCTGGCCTTGAGCAGAGCTCTTCCTTCTTCCCTCTCCTTCCTTCCTACCTACCTACCTTACAGGGTGCTCTACAACACGTACTACTACTCCATGGAGATCTTCCAGCCCTTCTTCGGCTACTACTTCATGAATGGGCTCCTGATGACACTCCAGCTGCTTCACCTCTTCTGGTCCTGCCTTATTGTCCACATGGTCTACAAGTTCCTCAAGTGTGGCACGGTATGCGCAACCATCGTGTAATGAACAACTTTTCATTAACTTTAAAGGCTATTTTAATGGCAACTTTCCAGTATGGGAAAGGGTATCAGATCTTTTACAGAACAGCATTTTGACATACAGACTCTTCGTAACTACATTGAATCCACAAACAACATTCACATTACACATACACATTCACCCTCCTGCATCTATACAAATATTACCATATCCTTTCTCCCTCCTTAAAGAAGCACCTGCTTAGGCCAGGCCCTGCTTTCCCTGAAGCCTGCCAACGCACAGTTCCAAAACTTCCAAAATGCATCCTCTTTCCACAAGGACAATGCCAAGGATCAGAACTCTATTTTCCCAACAGCGGAAATGGACTCCCTGCAAATGTATCAAAACTCCAAAATTGTACTCTTCTCTTCCAGTGAGAAAAGAAGCAAGTGACTAGACTTCTGCTTTCCCATTGCAGATCTGCCACTCCCAAAGGTACCCCATCTCTCTCCTTCCCATGGAGCAGAGCATGGTGGATGGCCCAGACTCCTCCGGTCTGCCACAATTTTGGAATTGTAATCAGGTCTCTTATATGGCACTATATCTTGCTGATGTTGTTCCAAAGCTGTAAATGAATGATGTTTTTCCAGCCTGAAACATCCTGGCTTCATCCCAGTTCCTGGCAGATATCAACTCTCCTTAATTGGTGTTGGTAAACATAAGGATCCTTGTGTTGACTTCCTTTTTAAAAAAATGTTTTTATTATAAACAACTATACATAACCACTAGGCATGAGAAAAAAGTTATAAAAATTAAATGAATCTGAAGGGATTCGTAAGAAATGCTACTTTTGAGTATTTCCGCATCTGGAATGCCAACCAGGAAGTGGACTTTGGTTATAGAACTGGGGCCAGGATTTTCTCAAGTATCGTAATTAGGTTGTAAGGGGGCACCCTCCTTCTTTCTCACCACCCTCCCACCTCCCTTGCCAATAAGTATTGGCAAAGCAAGCCCTAAACTCGCTCCTTCTTTCGGCTGGAAGCCTGGAAAAATGTAAACAGAGGTTTACTCAGAAGTAAATCTGCAAAAGAAGTAAACCGAGAGGTTTACTCAAGAGTAAATCCCCAAAGGAGGGCACTTTGGATGAAGTGCCCTCCTTTGTGGATTTACTCTTGAGTAAACCTCTCTGTTTACATTTTTCCAGGCTTCCAGCCAAACGGGGCCCTCCCTGCCCCTCCTGCCTGCCAGGATCTAAAGCATCAAAGAGTATTGGGGTAGTTGCACACAACACGTGAGAAACCAACCTAATGTATAATAGAATGAATGCTAACTTATAGAGTAAGTGCCTAAATATTATAAGTAATCCAACTGGTCATATACCTACATTCCATGCACATGCAATAATACAGCAGTAATAACAATGGGTATAAGAAGAGGTAGGGGTTAACAACATGAAATTCAAACCGAAGTATTCTGACTCTGGTCCCTCCTTAAGCGGTGCAAACTGCAAACGGCTCTTCTCTATGAGCCCGGAGGCAGCCTCTCCGGGAAAAGCCCGGGCACAGCGTTTGCTGCCTGCGTGCACATACATATTCTTTGGGGAGGATTTGCTGCAGAATCCGGGCTCATAGAGAAGAGCCCGTTTGCACCGCTTGAGGAGGGACCAGAGTCAGAATACTTCGGTTTGAATTTTATGTTGTTAACCCCTACCTCTTCTTATACCCATTGTTATTACTGCTGTATTATTGCATGTGCATGGAATGTACTGTAGGTATATGACCAGTTGGATTACTTATAATATTTAGGCACTTACTCTATAAGTTAGCATTCATTCTATTATACATTAGGTTGGTTTCTCACAGGATCTAAAGCGTGCCAAGCCTTGATGCGCTTTAGATCCTGGCAGGGGAGGAGGAGTGGACGGGCCCTCCCTGCCCCTCCTGCCTGCGAGGATCTAAAGCCTTGAAGAGGCTTCATGACGGGCCAACTTCAGCCCTCCAGGTGTTTTGGACTTGCAACTCCCACCATTCCTCACAGCCTCAGGCCTCTTCCTTTTCCTCTCAGCCTGGGCAAACTTGGGCCCTCGCTCCCTCAGGATCGGGGTGAGAGAGAGGCAGCGAAGAGCGAGGGGGCACCTCCTCCTTTTTTTTGTTGCGCCCAAGAATAGAATACCCCCCACCCTCGCTCCTTCCTATTTGAAGAGTCCCATCTAGAATTCAGTGTGATTTATTCCAGTTTTGGCCTACAACTCCCAGAAATCCCAGCCAGTTTACCAGCTGTTAGGATTTCTGGGAGTTGTAGGCCAAAACCATCTGGAATGCGCATGCGCTGGCATACGAACTACTAACGAATTTCGTTAGTAATTACGTTACATTTTAGAAATTTTTGGAAAATTTTTTGTAAGTCTTTCTATTACTAATTAAAAAAATCCCCCTCCCCCCTTAGATTTTCGAACCCCTATTTTTGGGTTTTAAACCATGCCTAATAACCACGATTACCATGCCTTTTGTCCTTTTTCATTCCCTTCTCCCTCCCCCCTCCCACCCCTCCCTCTTCCCTGTTGACAATGAAATTCTTTTTTCTCCGTTACATGAGCCTTCTTTCGATTCTTTCAATTTTTTTCTTCCAGCTTTCATCATCTGGTTTAACGACCTGTAACCATCTTTTAAATGGAGTCCAAATTTCTTTAATTTTCTTCTGTTTGTCTGACCATGTCTTTTTTGCTTCTTATGATGTCCATAATATCTAGTTGTATTTGGTCCCACACATATTCATACCATTTTTCAAGTGTCCATTTCTTTTTTCCTTCCAACCCCAAGCTATTACTGCATGTGCTGCTCTAAACATCATCATCATTAATTCCTGGTCTTGGTCCTTAACTCTTCTATCACCATATATTCCTATTAACAAAATTTGCATATTTATATCAAATTTTATTTTAGTATGTAATTCTACCTGGTCTAGAATTTGACTCCAGAATTTTTGTATCTCTTCACATTCCCACCATAGATGTGAATACCATGCTTCCCGACTTCCACAATGCCAGCATTTGGGATTTAATCCCTGAATCATGTGTGCCAGTTGAATTGGTGTTCTATACCATTTCGTTATTTTCAGTTCTAATTCCTTGTATTTTTCTATTGTTATTTTATTTAAACCATTGATTATTTTTTCTATTTTTTCTCTTCCTAGGCCCCCTTCCTTTTCCCACTTGTTTTCCATTATTCTATATATAGATTCCTTATCTTCTATCATTCTTCCATATATTTTGTTAAGACCTTTTTGCCTTGAATCTCTCTTCTAATATCTTGTCTATTATTTTTTCTCACTTACTACTTACTTTCTTTTTAATTTGTTCCCAAATTCATCTTAGTGTTAACCAATTTATCCCGCCCCCCTAATGTTTCCAATTGTTTCCATTCCATTAATTCCTTTTTTTCATTATATAAATCTTTGATTTTACTATATCCCATCTGTTTCAATTTTTTAATGATACTTTCGTCTTCCTCATTTCTTAAACTACCTATCGGGGCTTCCTTTGATAAATATGGCATCCATTTCTCTTTCCATTTCCCCCATATTTTAATGCTATTTTCCTTGGACCTATTGTTCTTTTTATCTCCTCTTTTAAATTATTTGTAAAGATTCCATAAACTCCTTGACCATTATTTGCTTCGTTCTCTATCCTTATCCACTTTTTCTTGGTTGTCCTCTATCAATTCCAGAATTGCTTTCAGTTGGAATGCTTCGTAGTATTCTTGTAACTTTGGTATTCCCCATCCTAATTCTTTATTTGACATATATAGCTCCTTATTACTTATTCTTGATTTTTCCCTCCAAATATCCACTTCCTTATTTCTCCATCCCATTTTTTGAATTTTTGTTGTGTAATCTCCAGTGGTAGAATTTGAAACAAATACAGTAATTTAGGGAGGATACACATTTTAATTGCTCTAATTCTCATTGAAATACTTAAATTCTTATCCTTCCAATTATTCATTTGTTCCTGTATCTTTTTCCATGTTATCTTATAATTATAATCCCAAATCCTCATTGGTTTATTAGTTAAATAAATTCTCAAATATTTAATTTTCTTTTTTGCAATCTGTATATCTTTCCTTCTCCGAATCTCTTCTTGTTGACTTCCTTCTTAACGTAAGGAACCTTGCAAACATTTCCTTAACTTAAAGAGTCATTGCCTCTGATAATGTAAACACATTGTTTTCCCCCAAAAGTTCAACAGTTATTCATTGTCACAGGTCATCAGCCACTTTCTTCACCTCCTTCTTGTAGTTTTCCAGGCTTCAATCTTAGAATGGTACCTCTAGACTATATAGACCCCAATCATACATCTTTCATATAATTCCATTCAAACCATACACCATATTTCAGGCCCCTTCTTCCCTTCCTTTCCATAGATTTACGGCATCTAGGATTCATGGGAGTTAGGGATGGTTCTTCTTTTGGAGCTGCTTCTCCCAGAACCCCTAGCATTTTGGCTCCCTGATGTGCATGGCTTCCAGTGAGTGATAAGAAATCAACGTTTGCCTTCTTTCTATGATATGCGAAGGCCAGCCACCATTTGTTTGAAAACTCATCATTATTTTAACCTTGAAGATAATAATATAACACAGCTGTTTGCCTTCCTGCCAAGGTGGTACCTATTGATCTACTCATATTTGCATATTTTTGAACTGCTGAACTTGCTGACTGAAAGATCGGCAGTTCGAATCCGGGGAGCAGGGTAAGCTCCCAATGTTAACCTCAGCTCCTGCCAACCTAGCAGTTTGAAAACATGCAAATCTGAGAAGATCAATAGGTACCACTTAGGCGGAAAGGTGCAGTCATGCTGGCCACATGACCAGGAGGTGTCTAAGAACAATGCCAGCTCCTCAGCTTAGAAATTGGTTTTTGGGTTTTTTCTGTATTAACCTAAGCTGAGGAGATAGACACGGTTGCCCTTTATCTCCAATGTTATGTATACTAGTGATAGAATTATTAATGAATGCAGTAAGGGTGCATCCTTAAACTCAATGTTTGCCTTCTTTCCAAGATAATAACAGCAACAATAATTTATTTGCATTCTGCTCTATCTCCCGAGGGGACTCAGAGTGGATTCTAGCATATATGCAGACACAGGCAAACATTCAATGCCTTTGAAACACACAATGTAACACAAATACACAAAGGCAGTGCTCATCTCTGGCTCCGGAGGCGATGCTCATCTCCATTTCCAAGCCAAGGAGCCTGCGTTGTCAGTAGACACCTCCTGGTCATGTAGCCAGCATGACTTCATGGGGTGCCATTTTATCTTCCCATCGAGGCAGTACCTATTGATCTACTCACATTTGCATGTTTTCAAACTGCTAGGTTGGCAGGAGCTGGGGCTAACAGTGAGAGCTCACCCTGTCCTGTGGGTTTGAACTGCCAATCTTCAGGTCAGCAAGTTCAGCAGCTCAATGGGTTTTTTAAAAAAAAATTATTGAGTTATGTTGGCATATACAATAAAACTGGAAGGTATATAAAGTATATAAAGTATAGATTTAGGGTATAGATTTGAAAAAGGGATGGAAAGGTAGGAAGATAGAAAGAGGGATTGGTGGGGAAAAGGTATAGAAAGAAAGAAGAAAGAGGCGATAAAGAGGAAAGAGGAGAAGAAAGAAGACGGGAAGGGAAAAAGAAGCGAAAGAAAAAGATATAAAAAGTCAGAAAAGAGGGAAATCTAGGTATAGAAATATAGGATCCTAAAGTCTAGAAAGATTCTTAGGAAATCTTCCAGTCCAGTTTGCGGGGTTCTTACTTTGCTTGTAGAGTCAAAACTTCCCTTATAGTTTCTCTTGAGCGCCACTTGAGGATTAATTCGATTCAGGTTTCACTTGAGTAGTCTTTAGTTCTACTTCAGTTTCACCTCCTTTAAATGTGTTATTACTTGGCTCCAATCCGTTCTATTCTTACCGCTTTGGTCATTAACTAAATCTTTCAAGATATCCAAGTCCATGAGTTCTCTTAGTTTGAGCAGCCAATCTTCTAGCTCCGGCGGATCTTTATTTTTCCAATTTTTTGCAATGACTAGTCTTGCCGCGGCTGATATGTAGAAGAACAGTTTGTCTTGATTTTTCTCTATATCATCCTTCATGATATTGAGGAGGTAATAATCTGTCTTGAGTTGAAAGTTATAATTTAAAATTTCCTGCGTGTGAACATGAACATTTTTCCAGAATTTTTTTTATCTTTTGGCATTCCCACCAGCAGTGTAGGAATGTTCCTTTATGTGTCCGGCATCTCCAACATTTGTCGCATACATCAGTATAAATCTTGGCTAGTTTAGAGGGTGTTAAATGCCATCGAAATAACATCTTGTACCAATTTTCAGTTACTGATGTAAATCCTGAATACTTGGTCTTCTTTTTCCAGATGTTCTCCCAGTCTTTCAATCGTATTGGGTGTCCCAGATCTTTCGCCCAACTTATCATATTTTCCTTTACCAGTTCTTGCTCTGTGTCCCATGTCAATAATTGGTTATAAACCATTTTAATTAGGTTTTTTTCTGAATTCATTACTCTTTCCCATACTGTCTCCTGGTCACAGAAACCTGTTTTAGTATCTATTTTGTAATATTCTTTCATTTGTAGATATTGGAACCAGAAGATTTCTTCATCCATTTTTCTTAGTTCCTCCAATGGTTTCAGCCTCCAGGAGTTCCCCTCTTTCTGTAGTAAACTCTTATAAGTATACCATTTTTTTGGCGGTATCTCTCTTTTATGCTGCGCCTCCACTGGGGAGATCCACATGGGGGTCTTATCATAAAGTCTGTTTTTATACTTCTTCCAAATCTTTAGCAGAGCTGCCCGGATGTAATGATTTGTGAAGTTTTTTTTGATCTTGGATTTATCACGCCACAAATAGGCGTGCCATCCTCTTCTGATGTCATAGCCTTCCAAGTTTAGCATCTTCGTCTTTGATAGGGTCGTCCAATCTCTTACCCAACCTAAAGCAGCTGCATCATAATATAATTTTAGGTTTGGCAATGACAAACCTCCCCTCCCTCTTATGTCTGTGAAGGTCTTGTAGTTTATTCTCGCTCTTTTTCCCTCCCATAGGTATCTTAAAATGTCTTTTCTCCAGATGTCGAAAAGGTAATTGGTTTTAATGATTGGAATACTCTGGAAAAGAAATAACATTTTCGGCAAGATGTTCATTTTAATAGAGGCTATTTTACCTGTTAATGTTAAATTAAGGAATTTCCAGTCCTTCATCTTTTTTGTGATCTTACTCCAGGTTTGTTCATAATTATTCTTGAGGAGTTGATTATTTTTGGCTGTAACTTGTATTCCCAGGTATTGTACTTTATTCACCACTTCACATCTGGCTAGCTCTTGGAGTTTTTCTCTCCTGTCTTTTCCAATGTTTTTTGTAATGATTTTGGTCTTGGAATAATTTATTTTCAACCCCGCCACCTCTCCGAATTGTTTTATCTTCTCCATCCAAAGGTGAATTGCTGTTAAGGGATCTTCAATGATGCACAGGATGTCATCTGCAAACGCCTTCACTTTATGCTCTTCTTTGCGAATACTTAGTCATTTCAGATCTGGGTCAGATCTTATTGCCTCTAAAAGAAGCTCCAGCATCATTATAAATAATAAAGGTGACAGGGGACAATCCTGTCTAGTTCCTTTTTGGATATTAATTTTACCAGAGTCTTGCCCATTGATCAATATATTCGCTGATTGGTCGCCTCTATCGCGTTCCTAAAAGAAAATCCCATATCTCTCTCGACTAGAATTTGTTTCAGAAAATCCCAATTGGCGTTGTCAAACGCCTTCTCGGCGTCCAGAAATAATAGGCCGACTTCCTTCTGACGGTTATTTTCATAATACTCTATTGAATTGAGCAAAGATCTTATGTTGTCCCTCATTTTTCTATTGGGGAGAAATCCCGTCTGGTCTTCTTGGATGACTTCACTTAAAAATGTTTTCAGTCTGTTTGCTATTATCTAGGTAAAGATTTTATAGTCATTATTTAAAAGTGAAATCGGCCTAAAGTTCTTGACGTTTCTAGAGTCTGATTTCTCCTTATGAATGAACGTGATGTTGGCTTCTCTCCAGGTTGCCGGTATTGTTGCTTTTTCTAAGATGTTATTTATTATCACCTTGAGATGTGGTGTCAATTCATCCCGGAATGTCTTATAATAAATAGCCGTTAGCCCATCCGGGCCTGGTGCTTTATTTAATGGGAGAGCCTTAATTGCCTCCTTTATCTCCTCCTCCGTTACTGTTCAATAATTCCCTCTGGTTCTCGTTAATTTTTCCCAGACGTTGGTTGGCCACGTATTCTACTACTTTTCCCATGTCGACATCATCCTTTCTGTAGAGATTGCTGTAGTACTCCTTAAACTGCGCTGCAATTTCTTCTTCTTTGCAAAAGGATTTCCCCTCCTTTATTATCTGGCATATCCACTGTGATTTCCTCTTTCTTACTAATTGACTTGCCAATAGTTTTCCTGGTTTGTTTGCATTTACCATGTATTTCACTTTCAAATACTTTAGGTTTTTAGCCATTTGGTCTATTTGTAATGAGGTTAGGTCCTTTTTCAATAATTCCAAATCAAATCTAATTCTCTTATTTTCTGGATGGAGCTTTAACATTTCCTCTTTTTCTTCCAGTTGTTTTCGCAGGGAGTCTTGTTTTTCATTTCTTAACTTGTTTTTCCTGGCCCCTTGTTGAATAAAACTACCCCGCATGACTGCCTTCATGGCGTCCCACAGTGTCTCATTTTTTATGTTATCTTTATTATTTAGATCGAAATATTCTTTGAGCAGAGTTCTATTAAGTTCGATATCGGCTTCTCAATGGTTTAACCTGTTGTGCCACCATTGCAAAGGCCAGTCGCCATTTGTTTGCAAACTCATTTTTACCTCGAAGACCGTTAGACAGCTTGGCCAGTTCTATACAATCTATGCATTTTCTCTCCAATATCTCCTGAGTGGTTCTCTTTCTCCCTTCCATGATTTTGCTATAATAATTCTTGCTGCGTCAAAGCTATATTGGCACATTTATACCCTCTCTAGACGTAGGCCCCTTACACACTGTCCTTATATTCTGGGATCTGTACTCAGATTATCTGGCAGTGGAGACTCCTATAATCCAACTCAGTCTATAACCTAGGATCAGATCTTGGGATATAAGGACAGTATCGAAGAGGCCCCAGAAGGCACATTGCTGGGTTTTTTTTTTACCTTATGAGTGCGCGTGCTTTTGGTTTCCATAATGATCCCTTTCCAAAATGATATTGTCTGGCATGATGACCAAGTGTGGAGAAAAGTGCCCTTCTGTTTCTTGCATCTCCAGCATCCCTCTTGACTGGCGGGTCTTTCCTTGCAGATGGAGAAGGACCTGCGGAGTGACACGGAGGACAGCGAAAAGGCGGAGGACGAGGCCGAGAAGGAGCTGCGGCAGAACGGAAGCGTCAGCAATGGGAGTTGTGGCGATGGCGTTCTCCTGGGCAAAGAGCGGCCCCTGGAGCTGAACGGCAAGGCCCTCCCAGCCAACGGCCACCACCTGAAGGCCAGATAGCCCTCCGCTTTGCCCAGTTCCTCTCCTCCTTCCTTCCTTCTTTCCTTCCTTCCTTCCATCCATCCACCCATCCATTTTTCCCCAAATGGTTTCCGGTAGACTGTAGCCTCCTAGCCGAACCTCTGCCGCCTGCAGGAATAACCAGAATAACAAGAAGAATAACTATTAACAATAACTGAACTACTACTACTACTACAAGATAAACCTTCTCATCAGTGCCGTGCTTTGAGTCTCAGGAGGAAAAGGATCACAAAGGGTCAAACTTGTCAGATGAGGATTGTTTTGGAGTCACCGGCGTGTCATTTTTGGAATGGAAATACAGATGGACCGAGGATGCAGGGAAGGACCAATGCTGGGCCTGGAGGCGGTGATGCCTTCCCTCCCTCCGCCGCAGCAGAGTCTCTTCCCTCCACGTTGAGCGTGGACAGGGCTCCAGGCGCTCCTTGAGGGTCTTGGGATCCAAGGGTGGGACCAGAATGCCGTGGGAAGGTCTGCGCGGGGCGTTGGCAGGTGGGAGAAGGACGCTTGCATCCCGGACGGAGAAGGACGGAGTGTGGCTTCTGCGTATCTCCACGAGTTTGGGGCACTGTTCAGTGGACCGTAGCCAAGCAAAGGGGGGAATGAAGGATGATGGCCCTGCCTCCGCAACGGGATGCCTGCACTCCCATCCTGGCTGCACTTTGGGTTTTCTTTCCTTGAACCGCCCGGACGCTGGACCTGATAATAAAACTAATTCCAGGAAATGTCTTGGCTTGATCGTATTCCATACTGAGTAGCAACCCTGGGGTGAGATATTGGTTGCTCCTGCCTGTTTCCATGTGGACTGGAAGTCATAATTCATGGTTAGATGAACCAAGGGGAGAAAGGGATCATCTAAGCCAGTAGTTGAATATGGCCATCCACATCCTGGCCTCCGCTTTCATAAAGCCTGCCTCTAGTCACAGGATGATGCCATTGTAGACATAACTTGGTACTTGCAGCACCAGTCTTAGAAATGTTGATTGTACAAGCTCTAGGAGGGCCAAACGGGAGAAGGGGCCGAGCTGGGCTCCAGACAGGAGCTGTGTGGCTTCAAATAGCTTGAGTGCTGCAGGTAGGAAGTGCCCCCCCTTGTGTCAGAGATATTTTAGGATGGCTACAATGCTCCTTTATGCAATCTCAGCCACGTGGTCCCGATTACAGTTGTGTGCAGAACTGTTTTCCTTTGATACATCTGTTCTTTCATTGCCTTCAGGAACACATAACGGGAAGGCCCCTCCCAGTACAAAAATCAGTTCAACATTAAAACAAGCTGGAGCTGATCCCGACTCCTTGCCTGCTTTTAGTGAGCATGTGGCGCTCCATGAAAAGAGAGTGTGTGTATGGTGTGCAGGCCAAGAAAGCGTATACGTCTGCCTGCAGCTGAGCACATACTCTAGAGTTAGAAAGTCAGAACTCGCCTCCTTGCCTTGGAAGGAGAGAATGTGTGTGGCATGCAGGCCCGAGAAAATTGGCACACACCTGCCTGCAGCCAAGCAACTCTCCTCTAGAGTGGAAACAGGTAAGAATCCTCCTTAAAGCACATCCCTGCCTGCAGCTGAATGCCTTTTCTTTAGAGTAAAACAGCTTAAATGCCTAAAATGACAAAGGGAACCTGGGAACCCCACCCCACACCTGCCATAATGGGCCCTATAGAAAATGGATCTTTTGGCACCCCAGAGCAAATACAGGTATCTGCTTTGATTTTGGGAGGCTCCCAAAAAACTGAGCGGGCCCCCCACTAAACCCAGGTCAAAGTTTACCACAAATACACAAGCATAGTCCCCATGCACTTTTCTACTGTTGGAAGAGTGGAAGAGTATTTGAAACATGGGACCAGCTTGATTGTTCCAGGACTCACTCTTGGGTATTTTGGCAAATGCCATGATTTTGGTTTTTCAGCTAGTTAAGTTGTACCATCATAGCCGATCCGTTTGGCAATCTTGTGTTAGTGCTTTCAGTGCCCTTTCAAGGCCAATGGGTGCTCTTGAGAGTAGTGCTGCACCATCTGCATAGAGTAAGTGGAAGTATGTCTTTCTGCTACTTTTGGAGGGGCGGAAATCCATTTATTTATTGTGTTAGAAGCTAATTTAGATTACAGTTATAATTTACAGAAAAAAGACAAAGTTTAAAACTTATCTTGATGCTAAATGTCCATTGACCAGAAGCTGGGACTTGGAATGCCTCTGGTGTGGCTGTGAGAAGGTCCTCTCTTGTGCATGTGGCAGGGCTCAGGCTGCATTGTAGTAGGCGGTCTGTGGTTTGCCTCTTCTCCACACTCGCATGTCGCGGACTCTACTTTGTGGCCCCATTTCTTAAGGTTGGCTCTGCATTTCGTGGTGCCAGAGCGCATCTTGTTCAGCGCCTTCCAAGTTGCCCAGTCTTCTGTGTGCCCAGGAGGGAGTCTCTCATTCAATATCAGCCATGGATTGAGGACCTGGGTTTTCGCCTGCCACTTTTGAACTCTTGCATACTGATGTGTTCTTGTGAGTTACCTCTGTAGATCTTAGGAAGCTATTCCTTGTTTTAAGGCACTGGCATGCTGATATCCAAATAGAGGATGGGCCGGAGATGTCACTGCCTTGGTCCTGTCATTACTGGCTGCTACTTCCCAGCGGATGTCAGGGTGTGCAATACCAGCTAAACAGTGTAATTTCTCCAGTGGCATGAGGTGTAGACATCCTGTGATAATGCAGCATGTCTCATTAAGAACCACATCCACTGTTTTAACATGGTGAGATGTGTTCCACACTGGGCATGCGTATTCAACAGAGTGCCAAAGCGCAAGGGCAGATGTCTTCACTATGTCTGGTTGTGATCCCCAGGTTGTGCCAGTCAGCTTTCGTATGGTATTTCTAGCACTTACTTTTTGCTTGGTAGTCAAGCAGTGCTTCTTGTAGTCAAAGCACGGTCCAGAATGACTCCCAGGTATTTGGGTGTGCTGCAATGCTCCAGTAGGATTCCTTCCCATGTCATCCTCAGAGCTCGAGATGCTTGCCTGTTCTTAAGGTGAAAAGCAGACGCCTGCATTTTAGATGGATTAGGAATCAGCTGGTTTTCCCTGTAATAGGCAGTAAGAGCTCCTAAAGTTTTCAAAGCTCCCTGCTTGAGAAGTGGTGGCACAATCGTCAGCATAAATGAAAGTTGTTAATCATTTGTGTAAATGTTAAACGTTGGTGGTGCAAGCATGATCCCCCAAGGCAGGCCATTCTGTTTTCGCCATTTGCTTCTCCCTGTAGGATCATAACACATCCGCGCATCAAATCTCTTTGATTCTCTCACACCAGAAGCAACTTGCAATATGCAAACAAACAAATGGACCTTTTCAGGTGGAAATCCATGTTGTGAAGATGATCCACCATGAAGTTGACGTAGAAGTTAAATAGCAGTGGGGCCAGGGAGAAGCCTTGCTTGACGCCTTTCTCAGTTCCAACTGCATTGGTGAAGTGATCTCGAGAGTTACGTCCTACTTTCAGTGACATTCCTTCACGGAGTGAAGTAGTTGCCAATCAAGGTCTCCAGTTTTTTTCCATAGTTTAACTTGGGAAATGGAAACGAGCTTTTCCGGCAGATGGATGGCCTCCTCTTATTTTCTCCTAGACGAAACCTCTCATAATATTAATATTAATCTTGTGATCATTAGGGTAAAGCAGCATTGCAAAGGCAGGCCAGCATACTGCTGTTTCAAGAGAGTGCACGCGTTTCAGACCAACCAACTGACCAGTGGTTACTCCAGGTCAAGTTGACCCAGCCACACAACGTCACAAAAGTGAGGTCTTGTTTCCTCAGATAGTTTTCCCACATTGGTTTCCCATCAAAGGCCTTGGCTTCCCCCTTTTGGAGACAAAAAGACAGGCAGAACCAAAGCCATGCCTGTCAAGTTTTTAAAAGCACAAGGTTAATTAAGGGAAGCAGAGTTTGCAAAGAGGTAAGAACAGATTACCATATGACTGGAGTCTCATGCACCCTCCACTCTAATGCTCACCTCAGTTTTCAAAACCCTGAAAGCAAAATAAATATTTGGTGCCAAATATTTATTTGGCACAGCAGCCCAAAGTGTGCTCTTCGTAATATGGCCATTGCAGTGGCTGCTTTCATAGGATTCCTTCTTTAAAAGCAACAGTGTTGTGATACCAAAGCTTCTAGCAAGAGAAAATAAAACCTTTGGTTGCAGCATTTCTGCTGTCGAAGGAATCCATTTTCATTGCCATGGTTCAATGCTATGGGGCTATGAGGCTGTCGTTTGACAAGGCCTTGCTCTTATTCTTGCTGAAGCCTCACCAAACTACAAATCCCAGCCTGGCAGAGCATTGCACCATTACATGAGAGAGCGGATGGATGGACACAGGACTTCTGCATCCAGGGCCTCCTCTTTGGGCCATCGCTGGACGCGGCTCCCTTCAAACCCGTTCCCTCAGACACAGCCTCCCAGGGAAGTCGCGTTGCTCAACAGCAACAGGTGAATCCAGAACAAAACACACAAGAGAGAATCCCTTCTCTTTCCCTGAGGCTTTGAACTGGGATGCCCAGGAGAAACTGGGCTAGCGCTCAACTAAGCCCCAGAACCAATTTACAGGTGAGGCTTACGCTCTCAAGCTAATCTGCCAGGCCTCTGTAGTTATTGTTCGTAGAGTTCCCGAACACACCCAGAGTGCTTCTCTGTCTCTTTTCCCACCTGGAATGGGGAAAACAAATCCCAAGCTTCCTCACTAGGCCTTCCAGGCTGTGCAGAAGTGGGGAGATGGGCCAAACAGTATCAATGATAATATTAATTATAATAACAATGATAGTAATAACTTTTACCAGGTGGGGAGATGGGCCAAACAGTACCAAAGAGGAGGAGGAGCAGGAGGAGAATTGGGAGATGGGCAAAGAGTACCAACCATCATCATCACAACAAATGGAGAGATGGGCAAACAGCAGCATCAACAACAACGTCTACCAAATGGAGAAATAGGCGAACAGTATCTATTATTATTATTATTATTATTACTATTTCTTACCCGCCTCTCTCTCCTGGAGTCTTGAAAGGCTGGCGGCGAATGGGGCAAAGCTGCCTGCGGATCCCAAACAAACCCCTTTCCCCTTCAAATATACTTTATGTATTTTTTCCAATTTGTAGTGTCATTCGAAGGCCCATTGTTGAAAAGAATGAACAGGAGAGGACTGGACTCTGGAGAAAGGGTTTATTAGCAATGCTTTCGGAGGGGTATAAATACCCAAGGAGCATCCAGAAATCCTCCCTGGGGCTCAAGGTGGCAGCAGAGGAGGAGGATGAGGGCTGTGGGGGGGCCCCGGCTGGGGGCGCAGGGCCGGGCCCCATTTCCTTTGGCGCCGGCGGAAGAGCAGGAACAGGAGGGCCCCCAAGGCCAGAAGGGCTGCCAGCAGGGGCAGCAAGACCCTGGTGGGGCCACGGGGACCTTTCTCTTTGGGGCCTGGCTGCACGGAGGAGGGCAAGGGGCAGTCGGCAGGGGAAGTGCACCCTGGAATGAGGAAGAGGACAAACGGAGACAAACGCCCCAGATCAATTCACACAATAATAGCAACAACAACAACACTATGTAACATGGGTGATCAATGTCATGTCCTAATTGGTTTTATCTTAAAAGCATGAGGCAAATGGATTTAACTACAAAATAATAAAATCTAATATCTAATAACAATAATACAGAAATAATAAGACTTATAATAATATAAAATTATGATAACATTGTTTACACTAATCATCATCCTGATTGCCCTATGGGGTGTAAAGCCATGACAAACACAGTTTGTGTTTTTGGGGGGGATGGGGGGCTCACCTCGACATGTCCCGCCGGGGCCTGGCTTCTGGCAGCCCCCCTTAATTGCAGCTGGGTTGCTCCGTGCCATCATGTCCTCCTCCGTTCCATAGAGCTTCAAGGTGGCACTGTCCAGGAACCCTGAAATGTGGAGAGAGATGCGTATACACACAAATATAGACATGCTTTAAGAGCCCAAAGCAGCTATGGAATAGTTTGGATGTCAAGTATAAGTATAGGATCAGAATGCTAAAGTTGGAAGGGAGACCAAAGGACATCCAGTTTAGCCTCCTTTCTGCCAGGCAGGAAAAGCACAACCCAAGCCCTCCCAACAGGTGGCCACCCACCTTCTGTTTACACGCCTCCAGAGAAGGGGCTTCCACCAGCATCTGAAACCCCCTGAACGGTGCACGGAAGGTGGGGCAAGGCAGAAGGGAGGCCCACCTGTGTTGTCGGCATCCCCCTTGTTCTCCAGCTGGAGGGTCCAGGTGCCCCGGGGGTCTTCATCCCAGTGGTGCGTTGACATGAAGGACCAGCCCTGGTAGCCCTGGCGGCTGGTGTCGAAAGGCCTGCAAAGGGACACACAGGCTTCACCCATGGGGCGTATTGGAAGGGACTGCAAGTGCCATCTAGTACAACCCCCTTCTGCTTTCATGCAGGAAAAGCACTATCAAAGCCTCCTGACAGATGGCCACCCAGCCTCTTTTTAAAAGCTTCCAAAGAGGGAGCTTCCGCCGGACCCCAGGGCAGAATTCCACTGTTGAACAGCTCTCACAATTAGGAGAGAACTGTGCATGATGAAGATGATGGAAATGATGAAGACTATATTTATTTATTTGGTTTTATATTCCGCTCCTCCCTGTAGGCTCGGGGCGGATTATAGAGGTGATGAAGAAGATTGAGATGGTAGAGATGATGACGACATAGATGATGAATATTATGAAGATCGAGTAGATAGGATAAAAATGATGGGGATAAAAATGATGGAGATGGGGATAAAAATGATGGAGATGCTAGAGATGATGTGTCAGTGTCTGAGATTTGGTGCTTGGATTCCAGCAGCCAAACTCAAAGCCGCTGACATCATCAAGAGATAGTGCACCTGGCACTACCTGCATGGGAAAGGAGAGCCAGTAAACCCGGCGCAAGATTTTCGTGGGTTTGCGCGGGATGTTGATTATTCTAATGTAGGGGAAGGTATATAAAGGAGTGCCCCAACTTGTAACGGCACTTCTGGCTTCTTGCATGTTAGTATCCTATAGTAAAGATTCTTAGTGATATCCAGATGGCGTTCTGGGTCTTCATTTAGGAGTGGCTATAGAGAGCTGACAATGATGGATATTATGAGGATGGAGAGGATGAAGGCTAGAAATTATGAAGACAACAGAGATGATGATGATGGAGATAGGATGATAGAATTTATGGAGATAGAAATGATGAACGAGACGCCTGAAATCTCAAAGACCCATGGGAAGTCAGGGGGGGGGGGTTGTTGGTTTTTTTTGCTTTTGGTTTTTTTGTTGTTGTTTTTTCCTCTCTTCTTTTTTTTCTCCACAATACACACATTCTTTGCCTACTTTCCTACTTTACTATATTCTTATATGTTTTCCCCCACTTTCGCTGTATTATCACTTTAAAAAGAAAAACCAATAAAAATTATACCAAAAAAAAGAAATGATGAAGGTGATGGAGATCATCAAGATGAAGATTATGATGAAGACAGAGATGAAGGAGATGACGAAGATGGCGTTAGAACAATGATGACAGAGATATTGGAGATGACGAAGATGAAAGAGACGATAGTGATAAAGATGAAGGGAATGATGAAGATGGAGACAGTAATGATGAAGGCGATGAAGATGATTGAGAGGATGAAAATGATGAAGACAATGGAGATATAATAATGGACATTACAGAGATGATGGAGATTTGTTTTATTTATTTAAAACTTTTATATACTGATCTTTTCTACCTCCGCAGAGGGACTCAGGCCGGTTAACAGCAAGAATTCAATGTCAAATTACAATTTAAAACATCATAAAAACAATAAAAGATTAAAAGACAAGTAGAATAAATACATATAAGCCAGGTTGCCAAGATAAAAAACATGTCCAATTTCGATCCACATACATCATCGATAATTAAGTCTATTATTAAACTCACTCAAAAAGGCTGTGGAAGGATTACAGAACTGCAAACACAAAACACAGCTGAGGGTTGAAACTGCACATGGGGGGGATATACTATGTAAGGCAAATGCGCATCAATCCCACAGATAAAGTCAACTATGTTCTCATAAGGTGTATGTAGCCACAGGGGGAATACTTTAAACATTGTTATATTTAATATGTATTGTACCTCTGAATTATGAATACATACACCTTATGAGAACATAGTTGACTTTATCTGTGGGATTGATGCGCATTTGCCTTACATAGTATATCCCCCCCCAATGTGCGGTTTCAAACCTCAGCTGTGTTTTGTGTTATTAAACTCAGCCATTATTCTGGGAATGCTTCTTTCCAGGATTTCAATAGCTTCCTGAAGGACAAGAGAGAGGGGGCAGATCTCATCTCAGTTGGGAGTGAGTTCCACAGCCGAGGGTCCACCACAGAAAAGGCCCTGTCTCTCGTCCCCACCAGCCGCGATTGCAAATGTGGCAGGACCGAGAGCAGGGCCCCTCCAGAAGATCTTAACAGCCTTGATGGTTCGTAGGGGAGAATACGTTCGGACAGGTAAACTGGGCCAGAACCGTATAGGGTTTGGTAGGTCAATTGTGCTTTGAATTGTGCTCGGAAGCTAATTGGCAGCCAGTGGAGCTGGTGCAACAGAGGAGTTGTATGCTCCCTGTACCCGTTAGTAACCTGGCTGCCGAACGTTGGACTAACCGAAGCTTATGGGCAGTCTTCAGAGGCAACCCCACGTAGAGAGCGTTGCAGTAGTCTATTCGGGATATAACCAGAGCATGGAGCACCGTGGCCAAGTCAGACTTCCAAAGGTATGGGCACAGTTGGCGCACGACGATGAAGATGATGGAAGTCATAAAGATGAAGATAGAGATATGATGGAAATTATGAAGATGGAGATAGAATGAAGGAGATGATAGTGATGGAGATGGAAATAATGGAGACGATGGAGATCAGGCATGTAGCCGGGGTCCACGAGAAGGCCTTATGGTACATTATTTAAATTGTTATGTGTATTCATATCATGATCTGATCACTATGCTCAATATATCCCATATCCATGGGGGTATTGGGATGACGATACAAAAGGTTTGCTAGGGTAGATCCTCTCACACCCAGACTCAGCCCCCCAAATCAAACTCACCCCCCCCCCCCCGAATCAAAATCCTGGCTACGGCCCTGATGGAGACGATAAAGATGAAGAAGTGTTGGGAATCAGGAGCTGTTAGACTAAAAAATAACCCTCATTTGGGGTGATTACACAAAAATATAACAGAGCGCCAGAAGCACAGTTCATATCCACAGTTCTCCTCCTAGAGAAATCCGCCTGGAGGTCACTAGGCGGAGAGCTTTCTTAGCTGCCACCCCAAAACTGTGGAACTCTCTGCCACCCAACATCCGAGCCATGCGCGAACTGAGATGCTTTACTGTTGCACTGAATCTTGGCTCTTTGGCAAAGCATTTGATTAGTTGTTTTAATTGTAATTCTTTTAAAGTGTTTTATTGGTTTTATGTTGTAAGTTGCCCAGAGCACCGCTGGGGGAGGGCGACTAAGTAAGTCATAAAAATTGATTGATTGAGAATAACAAAGGTAAGAGAGACCCAGAAAATGGAGACAGGCTGTATGGCCAGCCCAGGGCAATAAAAATACCTTTAAAGAGGAAATTACGTCTTCCCTAAAGAGATCACATTGCTAAGTATTCAAAGGAGGAGGAGATAGTGGCATGCAGTATGAGCAAGGCAAACCCTCCTCCTGAGCCTCTTCTTGAGGTAGGCATGTTCAGGGAATTTACGAGAAGGAATCCCACATTCTAATCTATCTAGGCTATCTACTCATTGAGGGCTAGAGAATTGTACAGTAATTCTGGGTAATGGCTTTGTCAGGATGTCTGCAATCATATCTTCTGATTTGCAATATTCCAGCCTTATAAATCCTTCTTCATACACATTCTTCACAATATGGTATTTTGTATTCGACCTCACCGATCTGTGGACCTGAATCCATTCTCCATATCCAGCGGCATCCTCAGCTGGTCTGTCTTGTCCAAGTACTTCGAGCTCTTTGTGATTTACAGCCAATTCAAGCCTCTGTTTCCAATTCAGGAAGTTCCCTCCAGTTTGTGGAGATTTAAAGATTTAAAGAAAATTCTTACCTTCTTTCCATGGTTATCAGCTTCCCAAAAGAAAAATGCTCAAATAAAACTCAAAGGGGTTTCAAAATCAAGGAAAAATTCCAAAATTCAAACAAAAAAATGCTCCAAAATCTCTTTAAGAACATTTCTCTGCTCCTCTTTTCAATGCAATCTAAATGCTCAGCGCACACGTACTGGGCCTCAATAACCCATTGTTTGGAATCACCCCCAAGCGAGGGGTTTTTTAAAGGCCTAACAGCTTTTGATTCCAAACAATGAAGATTATGATGATGGAGATAGAGATGAAGGCAAGGATGGAGACGATTGCGATAAAGAAGGGAATGATGAAGATGGAGATAGCAAAGATGAAGACCATGGAGACAGAAGGATGGAGATTACAGAGATGATGAAGATTAAGATGATGGAAGCGATAAAGATGATGATGGAGATAGAGATATGAAGGAGGTGATGAAGACGATGGAAATATAATGATGGAGATGATAGAGACAATGGGGATTATGAAGATGGAGATAATGAAGAGGATGAAAATGATGATGGAGATATAATGATAGAGATTACAGAGATGATGGAGATGAAGATGATGGAGGTGATAAAGACTCTGAGGCAGAGAGTTCCACTGCTGAACAGCTCTCTTTACAGTCAGGAAGTTCTTCCTAATCTTTCAGTGCAATCTCCTTTCTTTCTTGCCATTTGAACCCATGGCTCCATTGAGCCCTAGTCTCCAGGGCAGCAGAAAGGAAGCCTCCTTCCTCTTCCTTAGGACAGCCTTTCAAATATTTAAATATGGCTCTCACGTCTCCTTCTCTCAACCTTTTCTGCAGCTCAACAGACCCAGCTCTTTAAGTCACTCCTCAGAGGGATTATTCATGGTCTCCAGCTTTTCAACAGCTGTCTTCCTTTGGACACTTTCCAGCTTAGAGTCATTGTCTTCGTCTTCTTCTCCATCATCATCATCATCATCATCATCACCACTACCCTTAAATTGTGGTGCCCAGAACTAGACACAGGATTCTTATTCCAAAGCAGAAGAGAGGGGTAGCATGACATCCCTCAATCCAGACACTCTACTCCTTTGGATGCAGCCCAAAACCCCATTGGCTTTTTCAGCTGCTGCAGCACATTCTTGGCTCAGGTTCAACTTGCTGCCCACAGAAACTCCAAGATCTGTTTCACATAATGAGCCAGACATCACCCACCCCATACCTTTGCATTACACTTCTCCTTGTTGAAATTCATTGTGTTAGTTTTGCCCCAATCAGCTTTCTGGTCTGTGAAGGTCCTTTTGAATCCTGACCCTGTCCTCTGGAGTATTAGCTCTCCCTCCCAATGACATCCCATCTCCAGATGGCAAAAACAGAACGGCTTGCCTCAGGGGAGTGTGCTTGCTCCATCAATGTCTAACACTTATATAAATGACTAGCCACTGCCAGAAGCGACAGAGACTTTCATCTATGTTGACAATCATGCCATCACCGCTCAAGCAGGGAGCTTTGAAATGGGTGAACAGAAGCTCTGCGAAGCTTTAGGTGTTTTTACTGTCTATTACAGGGAAAACCAGTTGATTCTTAATCCATCTAAAACACAGACATGTGCTTTTCATCTCTAGAACAGACAAGCATGTCAAACTCTGAGGATGACCACAGAAGGAATCCCACTGGAGCATTGCAGCACACCCAAATACCTGGGAGCTACCCTGGACCATGTGCTGATTTACAAGAAGCACTGCTTGACTATCAAGGAAAAAGTGGGCATTGGACATAACATCATACGAAAGGCTGGCACAACCTGGGGATCACAACCAGATACAGTGAAGACATCTGCCCTTGGCCTTGGCGATCTGCTGCTGAATACGTATGCCCAGCATAGAACACATCTCACCACGCTAAAACAGGGGATGTGGCTCTTAATGAGACATCACAGGATATCTACACCCTACACTGCTGGAGAAATCATACTGGCTAGTCGGCATTGCACCACCTGACATCCGCTGGGATGTAGCAGCCAGCAATGACAGGACCAAGTCAGTGACATCACCGGCCCATTCTCTGTTAGGATATCAGCCAGCATGCCAATGCCCTACATCAGGGCTGTCCAACTTCTAACCGGCCAAGGGCCGGAATTCAGGTCACTGATGACCTGGGGGGCCGCCCACAGCCCCAGCCCCGCCCTGGCCATGCCCGGCCTCCATGGTTTCTGAGGCTGGCGAAAGAGGAGGAGGAGGAAGGGAGGATTCGCTCCTCCTCCTCCTCCTCCTCCTCTTTTCCCCGGCTGCGCCACGGCGCTCCCTCCCGCCTTCGGGACACCGGCTGCGCCGGAGGAGGAGGAGGAGGCCGCCCCTCGCTCCCGCCCGCCCTTCCCGGCGCAGCCGGTGTCCCAATCGCCGTGGCACCGGGGGGAAAGAGGAGGAGGAGGATTCCTCCCTCCCCCCCGCCGCGCGAACCAGACTGCAGCGGGCGGGCGGGGAAAGAGGAGGAGGAGGGGACCAGAGATGGAGAGGGCGAGGCAGGGAGGAGGAGCTGGCTCCCTTCCTCCTCCCTGCCCTGCCTCCTCCTCCCCCCCCCCCCCCGTCGCCATTTTTTAAATAAAAAACCCTTAAAAATTCTTTCAGGAGGGTAGCGGGGGCCGTGTCCAACAGGCTGGGGGGCTGTGTACGGCCCGTGGGCCGTCTGTTGGACAGCCCTGCCCTACATCAAGAAATAGCTTCCTAAGTGAAAAAATTGTGATCGCCGCCTAAAGCTAGCATCGAAACCCCTCATAGATTCAAACTGACCACTGACCACTTCGTGAAGACGCAGCCTACAGCATGTGAGAGGATCTATTTCCAATTACGCTGCCACCATATTCACTCTGGCTACCCATATGAGGGACTATCTTGAGGCTTGCCTGTTAAAATGATATGACTGAAAGAGTTTTCTTTAAGTAACATCAAACAGTTTATTTTCCACAACCGGATACAATGCTTAGTTGGTTTCAGACTCCGAAGAGGTACACACTTGTATTTCCAAACTAATTTAACACTGGGGTATAACTTCCCCTGACACAGTTAATAGCACATGTACCAGCAGTTCTACTACTTAACTGCTTACTACTGGGTTACTCTCAACCCTAACTAGGACTAAAACCTGTCCCACACACTTGGGTTTCCCTAAACCCCACACACAGAGCTGAACTGCACACTTGCAGCTCTAACAGACAGCTGGCTATCCCACCAACCACCAAATACCAACTAACTCTGGTCACAGCTGCTGGCCAACTGACAAATTCAAACTCTCCAGCATTCTAATTTAGCCTCCTGACTGGCTCCGCCCACTGTCACTATGGCAACACATTCCCCTAGGAGGGAAATGCCTTTACTATCATAGTTAACCCTTTAGGGTCTGTCTAACACTTAACCCCATATTCCAACAATAAAACAACACACACATTTTTACTTCATTACACTAAGTTTCTACAGAGATATTCGCAGGAACACATCAGCAAGCAAGAGTCCAAAAGGGACAGGTTAGAACACAGTACCTTAACCAGTGGCTGAGAAACTCCCTCCTGGCCACACAGAAGATGGGGCAACTCAGAAGGCACTGAACAGACTGTGCTCTGGCACCACAAGGTGCAGAGCCAACCTTAAGAAATGGGGCCACAAAGTGGAGTCCGTGACGTGAGTGCAGAGAAGAGTAAACCACAGACCACCTACTACAATGCAACCTTCTCACAGCCACACCAGAGACACTCTCAAGTGGCCAGCTTCTGGTCAAAGGAAATTGAGTATAATGCCAAGTTTGAACGTAGTTTGTGGTTTTTCTAACTGTATTTTTAATTCGCTTCTGACACAATAAATAAAAAATGGCACTCCATCAGTCCCTTCTTTCCAGGATGAAGAAGATGAACTATTGGGGAGAAGCACACTTTGGGTTTGGCCGCTTAACCAATTACCGATCCGCCTCAGAGTAGCATTGCTGAGCCCACATTGAATTAGGGAGCTCCTGGCCCCACGCACCTGACGTCGACCAAGACAGAGCAGGTTCCCCTGGGGCTCGAGAGGGAGATGGCCAGGTCCCCACGGCGGCTGTAGCGTAGAGAGAGCTGGACTTGGACGTGCTCCAAGGAGCGGATCCAGTGGCTCTCCTCCAGGCAAGACCCCGTCACGTTCTGGGAGACCCGAAGCCCCGGACCCACCAGCCGCCTGCCTCCGGAAAGAAAGATCATCAATCAATCAACATCATCATCATACTGCATTGACTTGAGTCTCATGTGTCATCAAATCTAATGCTCTCCTCCATTTTCAAAACCCTCACACCCAAAAAGAATGGCTGACAAATGTCATGCACAACAGCAAAAAGTGCCCTCTTCGTGTTGCAAATTACAAGCTTCTTCAAGCCTTCTCTAGTAATTTCTTTATAATCCTATTGCTAACTTATTGTATGTATGTTCTGAATGCAGCTTTATTTCCTTGCTCTATGTTTTCCTAAGAAGTTGTGGGAGGGGCCAGAGACCAGGTGATCTGCTCTGGGATGAGCACAGAGCACAGGCTCCTTTAGATTTTGGGGCTGCCCAGATCACAGACTTGCAAACACTTGCCTGCTGTTTATTGTAAGAGAGATGTTCTGACCGGATGGCTCAGACTGTAACTGACTGAAAAATGGTGAATGTAATTTTTTTTTACCAAAGTCTACTTTATTTTGTCTCTTGAGTGCATAATATAAAACAAGTTGTTTTATGGGAGAGTAAATATATTTTTGGGTACTGAAAAAGACCCCTGAAGAATTGCTATGTATGCACTGGCATATTCTCTGTTTCCTCACAGTTCAGAGACAACAGGTTATTCAGTCTAACAACTGAAGCCTTGCATAATTACATTGGATTGTATACCACTTGAGAAGATTCTACTCAAATGGGTTTTTGGCTCTTCTCTAAGAGGTCATGAATACCATTTTCTAAAATGTTATGATCTCTAAAAAGCTCACGCTTTTCCAAAACTTTGTCATTTTGTCATTTGGTCATACACTCGCTTCCTTCTTTAAAAGCAAAAGTGTTAGGACACCAAAGCTTCCAACAACAGAAAGGAAAACCTTGGGGTACATTTTTGCTGCAGAATATATCCAATAATAATAATACATGTTGTATTATTTTTAATTTGAACCACTTTGAGTCTCCTTTGGGAGAGAAGAAGCGGGATATAAATCCTATCTATCTATCTATATCTATATCTATAGCCATAATAAAAGTGTAAATATGTATGTATGTGTGTGGTTCGGGTGCCCACTTCCACAGACAGGCTTCCAGAAACAGCTTTAACCCACGGTGCTGAGGAGCCATCGAAAGCCCTCCCATCAATGATATTTCAGGCGATAGCAAGCGCCATGAGCATGCAGCCTAACCCCTGCCAATGCCCTCCCCAAATACACACTGCGCACCACCTAAATGAAGGCTTCCATATGAGGACAATTCCATCCTAGATTTTATGTGTTTCCTCCACCACAGGCATCCCATTGTTCCTTTCAATTGGTGTGAAATTTGCATGACCCCGCCCACTGACTCCCCCTTTCCTATTATTTTCTATGCGCAGGGCTGTCCAACTTCTACCGGCCCAAGGGCTGGAATCCAGTCACTGATCACCTGGGGGGCCGCAGTGGGGGGCGGGGCCGCTTGCGGGGGTGGGGCTGCTCGCGGGCATGCGCGGCAGGGCGGGAGCGGCAAGGCGCTCTCCACCATGTCCCTGGCTGCTGCAGCGGCCGCCCCGGGAGCTTACCTTCCTTTCTCGCCGCTCCCGCCCTGCCGCGCAAACTGAGGAATTGATCAGCAATTGAACATACTACAGAGGTTTGGGGGACTGACTCAACATCATGGAAGTTATAGTTCGCCCTGCATCAAGGCAGAGCAGTGACCCCCTTCGATAATGTACCCTTTCTGTGTACATTTGGCACACAGAACCCCCATGGTCAATGAGAAATACTGGAGAGGTTTGGGGAGAATTCACCTTGATTTATAGGAGTTGTAGGTATCGGGATTGATAGTTTACCTGCAATCCAAGAACACTCTGAACTCCACCAACAGTGTACCTGGAACTTGGCACACAGAACCCGCGTGACCAAGAAAAAATATTGGAGGTCTTTCGAGGGATTTATAGGAGTTGTAGTTCACCTTGCATCCAGAGCGAAGTGTGAACCCGAACAATGGTGGATCTGGACCAAACTTGTCATGCATACCCAATATGCCCAAATTTGAATACTGGTGGGTTTTGAGGGGAGTTGGCCTGGACATTTTGGAGTTGGAGGTACTGGGATGTATGTTTCACCTGCCATCAATGACTGACTGACTGACTGACTGACTGACTTTATTATTTCTGAGTCGCCCTCCACGTTAGTGCTCCGGGCGACTTACACACAACAAATTCCACAATTAAAATAGAGTATTTAAAACTAGATTAAAATATTCAGTGGTTAAATGCAGGGGCCAGGCTCGGTATTTGAGTTCCTCTAAACTCCACCAAAGAGGGAATTGGACCAGAGTTTTCAGGGGGTTAACCTGGCATAATGTGAGTTGTTCACTCACAACGTTATGCATTTTGTACAATTACAAAATTGACTTTTTCAAATAACTCAGGCAACACCAGGTACCCAACCTAGTATGTAACAATAATAATAATACTGACAATAAATATTGCATTATTTGTAGTGTGAGCCACTTTGAGTCTCCTTTGGGAGAGTATTATATAAATACTATATGACCCTGCTGACTTTCTCATACCAATGTGTACACCTTACTTTTTGCCTTTGGCCTGAATGTGAATGTTTCTCAACATGTCTAAAATGTGCCAGAGATGCCTGGGACATCCTGGACTTTGGTGTGTTCTCCCTCAGGGAAACCCAGTTAAACCAGTCCTGAATGGGGGGTCCTTTGTGCATCCCTCCCTCCCTCTTCCTTACATGGGCTGCTGGAACATCTTGACAGCGCATTGCCTCTGCGGCCGAGTGGTGTTCCACGTTGCGGCCAAGGCCACTAAGGCCCCAGCATCCAGGAGACCGTATCCGTAATAGTGACTCACTGAAAGGACAAACAGAAGCCACAAGCCAACACACAGAAGGAAACAAAGGGAGAAAGAAACGGCTTTTAGAAGAGCTTGTTCCTGAGGTTCCCAGGCCTGTCTCCATTGAGGGGAGACCTATCCCCAGATGTTCTTCAATGAATAAGACATACCTTTGCGTCCCACTCCGTTTGTGACCCAGTCATCTGCCTGGAGGTGGGCCGGACGAGAGGCTCTGACCACTAAGTGCTGCATGTCACGCCAAGTCAGGGCCGGGCTGAAGGAAGAAAGGGGGGGGGGTCAGTCTCCTCAGAAGATGAATGGATGCTCCTGACTGGAGATCTTTGCCTCGGTTTTATTTATTTATTTTTATTTACTATATTTCTACCCCACCCTTCTCAACCTCCCCCCCCCCCCCCGGTGGGGGACACACTCGGGACACAGGACGGCTTACAAGGCACAATTAGATGCCGGCACAGTACATAATATAAAAGCACTAATACAACAAGATTAAAAACATTAGAATTAAACAATTATCAACAATCAATTAAGTTAAAATTCCAACTATAACAAGTCCACAGTTTGCATCACTGTCTTAAGAATGGACACCAAAGTGACCGACTAGACCAGGCATGGGCAAATTTTGGCCCTCCAGGTGTTTGGGACGTCCACTCCCAGAATCCCTGGCCATGGGACAAGTTGGAAATAGGAGTGGGAATCAGAGGCCCAAACTCCTGGAGGACTACATCTCTTCCCTAAGTTTCCTTACTTGGCCTCCAGTGCAAGGGCAATCATGCCGGCGGCCAGAGGAGCCGAGGCCGAGGTTCCTGTGTGGCTGCCGGTGCAGGTGTGCCTCAGGTCTGTGGTCACCTGGAAGAGGGAGGTTTGGGGGTCAGACTCAGGGGCTTTGGTGCAGGCAAGAGACACCCCACCGCCCTCCTCAGCCTCTTCCCAGAGGCAGCCATAGCGCCAGCCATGATTATGTGATGGAAGAATGAATGAAATGCTATGACTGGGGTCTGACTGGAGCCTATGAAGGTCTGCCAAGGCTGAAGACACCAGTCTAAAATTGAAACCTGGGAAACGGCATGTTGGAGACACAAAGGATGTGAAGAATTTGATTAACTTTGGCATGAAAAGTGCTGAGTGAATGGGAACGGACCTGAGAACTTAAATAACACGTTTACATAGTCAGGGACAATGACTCTTTAAGTCAAGGAAGTTATACAACATCTGTTCCGGAACTGATGAAGCTCCAGCAAGTCTGAGCTGAATGACAGGTTAACTAAACAATCAAGCACAACAACAACCAAGCATCGCAACATAAGGATACCCTTTTCTGTTTCCAGTGTATCAAACTTGCAGGAATGCAGCATTCTGAACACTCATCTCCTTCCTCCCTAGGAGCCGGATGGACTGAATGAAGAAGGATGGTATGAATGTTGAATACATGTGATGGTGAGTATGAATGAGTGAATGAATGGATGGATTATGAGTGAATGTTAGAGAATATGTGATGTTTCCCCTTTTGTGTCACCAAGATAGTTGAGACCCAGTACTGGGGTCTGTGTGTCGATTACTTTCTCTGAAAGTGCCTGATGTACTCTGTCCTACTGGAAACAAGTTAAAGATTGGGTTGTTTTGCGTTTTTCGGGCTGTATGACCATGTTCCAGCAGCATTCTCTCCTGACATTTCACCTGCATCTGTGGCAGGTATCCTCAGAGGTCTGTTCAGAGGTTCATTGGAAATGAGGCAAGTGGGGTGTATATATCCATGTGGAATGATATCCAGGGTGGGGGAAAGAACCCTTGTCCGTGTAAAGCAATGCAAATGTTGCAACTGGCAAGATGAGTAGCCATGAAGTTTGCAAAGTTAATCAGTGCAGTGGTCTCAAGGCACCCTCTGTTTGGGAGGTGTTAACTGGTCCTTGTTTGTTTGTTGTCTGGAGTTCCCCTGTTTTCAGAGTCTTGCTCTTTATTACTGTTCAGATTTTGGTGTTTTTTAATACTAGGAGCCAGATTTTGTTCATTTTCATGTTTTCCTCCTTTCTGTTGAAATTGTTCACATACTTCTTGTAGATTTCAATGGATTCCCTGTGTAGCCTGACATGGTGGTTGTAAGAGTGGTCCAGCATTTCTATGTTCTCAAATAATATTCTGTGTCCAGGTTGGTTCATCAGGTGCTCTGCTATGGTTGACTTGTCTGGTTGAGTCAGTCTGCAGTGCCTTTCATGTTCTTTGATTTGTGTTTGGGCAATGCTGCTGCAATTGGTGTTCCCGATGTAGACTTGTCCACAGCTGCATTGTATTCCAGTAGACGCCTGTTCTTTCCCCCACCCTGGATTTATTTAATTTATTTATCGTGTCAGAAGAAAATTGAAAATACACTTATAATGTACAGAAAAATCGCCAACAAAGTTTAAAACTTGGCATGATGCTAGATGTCCTTTGACCAGAAGCTGGCCACTTGCAGTGCCTCTGGTTTGGCTGTGAGAAGGTCCTCCCTTGTGCATGTGGCAGGGCTCAGGCCTCATTGTAGTAGTTGGCCTGTGGTTTGCTCTTTGCATGTCATGGATTCCACTTTGTGGCCCCATTTCTTAAGGTTGGCTCTGCATCTTGTGGTGCCATGGCACTAACTGTTCAGTGCTTTCCAAGTCTCCCCATCTTCTGTGTGCCCAGGAGGGAGTGTCTTATCCAGTGTCAGCCAGGCATTGAGGTTCTGGGTTTTCGCCTGCAACTTTTGGACTCTTGCTTGCTGAGGTGTTCCTGCAAGTATCTCTGTGGATCTTAGAAAACTATTTCTTGTTTTAAGGCGTTGGCATGCTGGCTGATATCCAAACAGTAGATGGGCCGGATATGTCATTGCCTTGGTCCTTTCATTGCTGGCTGCTACTTCCCAACGTATGTCAGGTGGTGCAATACCAGCTAAACAGTATAATTTCTCCAGCAGCGTAGGACGTATGCATCCTGTGATAATGTGGCATGTCTCATTAAGAACAATATTCACTGTTTTAGCGTGGTGAGATGTGTTCCACTCTGGGCATGCATATACAGAAGCAGAGTAGCCAAGCACAATGGCAGATGTATTCACTGTGCCTGGCTGCAATCCCCAGATTGTGCTTCACCTTCTGTTTCACCTTAAGAACAGACAAGCATCTCGAGCTCTGAGGATATTATTTCTAGCACCCACTTTTTCCTTGATAGTCAAGCAGTGCTTCTTGTAATGGTCCAGAGTGACTCCGGCCAGGCCCGGATCAGGCAGTTTTGGCACCCTAGGCCAAAGGCTCTGCCCCCGCCCTGCCCCTGGCTCCGCCCCTGCCTCCTCGCCGGTGCAAGGAGGAAGGAAAGCCCCACCCCCGGAGACGATGCGGGGCCTCCCCACGGCTCCTCCCTCCCATCCTCCTAAAGCCACCATGCCGGCCTGAGAAGCGGCTGAAATCGCCCTTTTCAGGCCAGCATGATGGCTTTAGGAGGGAGGGAGGAGCCGTGGGGAGGACCCCCATCGGCTCCGGGGGTGGGGTTTTCCTTCCTCCTCGCGCCGGTGAGGAGGCGGGGGTGGAGCCGTGGGCAGGGGCAGAGCCGAGGGGAGCAGAGCAAAGGGGCGGCGGCCGTGGATGGTAATTTTTTTTGGAAATATTTTTGGAATTTTTAAAAACTTTTTGGGGGGGGTCCGGACCTGCAACCCCCCAAAGGTACCTTATGGGTAATCCGGGCCTGACTCCGGCCATTTGGGTGTGCTGCTGTGCTCCAGTCAGATTACTTCCCAGGGAATCCTTAGAGCTCGAGATGCTTGTCTGTTCTTAAGGTGAAACAGAAGAACAGCCTGCATCTGGAGAGCATACTTGCTCCATCAATGTCTAACATTTCCACAAATGACCAGCAACTGCCAGAAGGGGCAGAGAGTTTCATCTATGCTGACGATCATGCCATCACCACTCAAGTAGGGAGCCTTGAAATGGTTGAACAGAAGCTCTCCAAAGCTTTAGGTCAGGGGTGCTTATTAGGTAGCTCGGGAGCTACTAGTAGATCTTTGACCCTCTTCCAGGTGATCTTCAGGCCTCACCAGTCAGATGGAGCACTCCTGCCATGCGTGCACACACCCTGCGCGCGCGCGCACTCCTGCTGCTGGCTTCAGCTCTCGCGGTGCTTCTTTTGCTTGCGGGGCATTGCAGGAAGAAGGAAGCATGAGGCGGGGCCTCTGGAGGGAGCGCCCTGCCTCTCTCTCATCCAGAAGCAGCTGTGCAGCCTCCGTTGCCGGCGAGACAGGCAGGGCGGAACACTCCCTCTGGATGCCCTGCCTTGTGCTTTCTTCTTCCTGCAATGCCCCGCAGGTGGAAGAAGCGCTGCGCGGACGCATAACAGCAGCAGGAGCACGTGCGGTGGCAAGAGCGCGCGGGAGCGCACGGCAGCAGGTAGATCTTTTGGACTTGGCTGCTTTAAGAGTAGCTCGCATGCTGAAAAAGTGTGAGCACCCCTGCTTTAGGTGCTCTTACTATTTGTTACAGGGGAAACCAGCTGATTCCTAATTCATCTAAAATGCAGATGTGTCAAAACCTGAGGAGGGAGATCGAACGGGTTAAGAAAGAACTGAATTCGCTCCAGTTAGATCAAATGGCCAGGAGTATGAAAAGACTGAGAATGACATATCTACTAAACGCGAACAAACCCGGGAGGATGCTGGCAAAGAAACTAACCCAAAAAAGACACAAACAATGTATCTCCAAGTTGGCAAAAGGCAGCGCCTATATCTATACTCAGGAGGAAATAGCTGAAGAGTTCAAGGATTACTACAAAGCACTCTATAAGGAAGAAGCTGTGGACCCTTGCGAGGTTTCCTCGTATTTGGCGTTACAAAAGCTGGACAAAATAACGGACAGTCAAAGAGAAGCCCTAAACTCTCCGATTAGAGAGGAAGAGAGAAGGGACGTCATTAAGAAACTTTCTACGAACAAGGCACCGGGACCGGATGGTCTAACAGCCACCTATTATAAAGTCCTTCAAAAGGAGGTCACCCCCCACCTTAAATTGCTGATGGACAACGCCCTGACCTCGGCGTCAATTCCGGACTCCTGGAAGAACGCGAATATCATTTTCATCCATAAGGAGGAAACGGACCCCCTCCAGGTTAAGAACTACAGACCAATATCCCTCCTTAACCAGGATTACAAAATCTTTGCAGCAGTGTTGGCGAACAGACTTAAAAACCATCTCAAGGAAAGCATTCATGAGGATCAAACGGGCTTTCTACCCAACAGGCATATTCAGGACAACATCAGAACTATGATTAATGCCATAGAATTCTATGAGAAAAACCCGCAGAAAGAGGCAGGGCTCCTATTTGTCGACGCCGAAAAGGCGTTCGACAACACGAACTGGACCTTTCTGAAACAGCTGTTGAAAGAAAAAGATATGGGGTTCTGCCTCGAGAATGCAATCCAGGCAATCTATTCTAATCAGCGGGCAAACCTGTTAGTGAACGGTGAGCCAGCGGGATCAATTAGCATAGAGAAGGGCACCAGGCAAGGGTGCCCGCTGTCACCCCTTCTGTTTATTATGGTTCTAGAACCCCTCTTGGAGGCAATAAGGAGGGATGGAGAACTAAGAGGTCTTCGCATTAGAGGAGAGGAGGTTTATTTATTTATTTATTTATTATTTGCATTTGTATTCCGCCTCTTCCCGAGGGCTCGTGGCGGGTTACAAGACATACATAGTGATCGGCAGGCAACACTCATGCCGACTCACGAACAAAATAAAACAATGCTATAACCATAGAAATAACAAAAATGATACTAAAAAACATCATTAAAACATTGTTAAAATTACACTAAGTGACAAAAAACGGTAACACAGAGTCATAAATCGATTGAAAGCAAGAGGCGTTATATGTCAACCGAAGGCCTGCTTGAAAAGGAAGGTCTTACAGGCCCTGCGGAAGGGGGCGAGCTCCCGTATGGCTCTAGCCTCCTCCGGCAGGGCATTCCAGGCCGTTGGAGCTGCTACTGAGAAGGAGCGCTGCCTAGTTGATGATAGGCGGCAGAGGCGGATCGGTGGAATCTCCAGCAGGTTTTGCTCTGCTGAGCGGAGTGATCTCGGGGATCGTATGGGGCAAGGCGGTCCAAGAGGTACGCAGGCCCTAGACCGCACAAGGCCTTAAAGGTCAACACCAGCACCTTGAAGGTGATTCGGTACTCAATTGGCAGCCAGTGCAGTTGCTGGAGGATGGGCGTAATGTGCTGCCTCACCGGCACTCCTGCCAGCAGGCGAGCAGCGGCATTCTGCACTAGCTTGAGTTTCCGAATCGTCGCCAGGGAAGGCCAACGAGAGGGCGTTACAGTAGTCTAGTCTCGAGATGACCGTCGCTTGATCACCGTAGCCAGGTCATTCCTGGACAGGTAGGGGGCCAGTCGCCTAGCCTGACGTAGGTGGTAGAACGCCACCCTGCTGACCGCTGAGACCTGGGTCTCCATGGTCAGCAGGGAGTCGAACTGAACACCCAAGCTCTTGACAATTGACGACGTGCTTAATTGCTCGCCGTCCAGAGTAGGCAAACCGGCACTCATCCCGGCCAGGCCGACCAGGCCATAGGATCTCCGTCTTCGACGGATTCACCTTCAGCCGGCTGGCCCGCAGCCAACCAGTCACGGCTTCGAGGCACAGATGGAAGCAATCGGGTACGGTATCCGCCTGCCGTCCATTCGCAGCAGAAGCTGGGTGTCATCAGCGTACTGATAACACTCCAGACCAAAGTCGCGGGCCAGCTGGGCCAGGGGGCGCATATAAACGTTGAATAATAAGGGGAGAGAATGGCCCCTGGGGGACCCCACAGTTAAGTGGGAGCCGCCTGAGACCATCCCGCCCCCTCCACGCTGTCCCCGATCCCGGAGAAAGGAGGCCACCCATTTAAGGGCAGTCCCCTGACTCCGGGAGCGGCTAGGCGGTGGGTCAACAATGCATGGTCTACTGTATCAAACGCTGCTGTCAGATCTAACAAGACAAGCAGTGCCGATCCACCCTGGTCCAGCTGGCGCGGTTGGTCTGTAATGGCGACAAGCACGGTCTCCGTCCCGTGCCCAATACGGAAGCCGGACTGGAAGGGATCAAATCCAGCTGTGTCTTCTAAGAACTGCTGCAGCTGATCCGCTGCTGCCCTCTCAATCACCTTGCCCAGGAAGGGCAAGTTGGAAACAGGCCGGTAATTGGAGGGAGCCGAAGGGTCTAAATTCGGCTTCTTCAGCAGCGGTCTTACCATAGCCTCTTTTAATTAAGGTGAAAGCATTCATTGATGACATTGCCTGTGTCGTAGAGAACCCGCTAGAGAGAATAACAAAATGGTTAACGAAAATAACAGACTATGGCGTGCTGGCAGGGTTCAGAGTCAATAACGAAAAAGCCAAAATTTTAACGAAAAATATTGCTAAGGAGAGAAGAGACCGCCTGCACGAAATTTCACACTTCGAATAGCTAGCAAAAGTGAAAGGTATTTCACTTTGCTAGCTATTCCGAAGTGTGAATCTTTCTATCAGCAAATAACAACCAGCTATTAAAAAACAACTACGATACGACATGGGCAAACATCAGAAAGAAACTAGAGAACTGGAGCTATAAAAATGAGCGTGCTCCCGAAAATGATGTATCTCTTCCAAAACATCCCAATACTAAGAACAAACTTTAGCTTCAAGATCTGGAAGACGGATATTCTCAAGTTTGTCTGGGGAGGCAAAAAAGCAAGGATCCACTATAAAACGCTGTGTGACAGGAAGGAAAGGGGGGGCCTGGCCCTTTCCAACCTCCAGCTATACTTCGAAGCGGCAGCCCTTAGTTGGGCTAAAGATTGGGCCACTCTGGAAAAGAGGAAAATTCTTATGGTAGAAGGGTTCGATTTGTGTTGTGGCTGGCATGCCTATATATGGCAGGACAAGTCCACAATCGAAAGGAACTTCTCCAATCATTTTGTTAGGGCGGCCCTTATGAAAATCTGGAAAAAATATAAAGACCGCTTCTTTCAAAAAACACCACAGTGGGTATCGCCCGTGGAAGCCCAACACATGAAGGAGATTCCATCGCATAATTGGCTCACGTACAAACAGCTTATCCAAAGAACACCAATGGGATGGCGCCTGAAGCCGCTGGAACTTCTCCGAGACCAGGAGCTAGACCTCAGTTGGTTCCAATACGCCCAGATAAAAGAGCTCTTTAAACAAGACTCGAAGAAAGACTTCGAGGTACAGGATACAATATGGGACAGGATAATGAGGTCCGAGAAGAAAACAATATCTCTTATTTACAACAAGCTCCTAGAGTGGGATACCGAGCAAGAGCTGATAAAAGGCACCATGGTGAAGTGGGCCCAAGATTTGGGACACTCCATTCTGCTTAAGGACTGGGAAGCTCTATGGAAAGTTAAAATAAGGTATTCGGGCTTCACAAACATCACTGAGAATTGGTACAAGATGTTTTACCATTGGTACCACACCCCAGCGAGACCAGCGAGACTAGCTAGTTACTACAAAAATGTGAAAGACAGCTGCTGGAAATGCGGAGAGCGAAAAGCCAACTTCATGCATTGCTGGTGGGCCTGCAAGGGAATTAAGGCCTTCTGGAAGGAGGTCCACTTCCATGTAAGGAGAATCCTAAACCTCAAATGCGAATTAAAACCAGATTATTATTTAATCAACATTACTGATTTCGAAATGGAGCGGAATGAGGACAAAATTTACTTTTACTTATCGGCAGCGGCGAGAATAGAAATCGCAAGGTGCAGGAAAAATAAAAATCCACCAAAGGTGGATGACTGGCTGATAAAACTTAGGGACGTGATCGATCTCGATGTTTTAAAAAGCATAGTCACAGACCAAAATATAAACAGCAGAATAGACTGGAAACAAACGATAATGTACTTGAAAACTGTGTCCCCAAAAGGAGGAGCACAGGTCTAGAGCAAACGAGACCATGTTGGATGGGCAGCAAGGGGGGACTGATCCAGTATCAGAATTAAACTTGGAAGTTCAAGTTTAAACTCAAGTTCAAATAATGTCAAACCCTGCGGCCGTGACGGGAAGTTAACAACCACGATTTCTCTTTTCTTTTGTCTATCTCACTCTACTCCCTATTCTATTCTGATCCCTCTTCCCCCTCCCCCCCCCCCCTCCCTCCTTTCCATTTCTGTCTCCCCCCCCATTTTTAAGTGTATGTATAAAAAAAACTTTCAATAAAAATCATTCAAAAAAAATAATTAAAAAAATGCAGATGTGTGTTTTCCATCTTAAGAACAGACAAGTCCAAATGTGTGTGTGTGTGTGTGTGTGTATATATGTGTGTATGTATATTGTGTTCAAATTTGGTGTCAATTCATCCAATGGTTTTTGAGTTTTAATCCCACAAACGAACATTACATTTTTATTTATATAGATAAACACACACACACAAACACATACACACACACGCCACTTGCCTCACTTCCAACAGACCTCTGAACAAACCTCTGAGGATGCTTGCCACATATGCATGTGAAATGTCACAAAAATGCTCCTGGAACATAGCCATACAGCCCATAAAAGGCCTTAAACAATACATTAAAGAAACTGGTTAAGGTTCCAAAAGTGTTTGTGACTCACAATCTGCCGCTCACCCTTAGCCCCGCTGCTGTAGGTGGCGGTGAGGGTGGAGGCGCAGGCCTCGCTGTACCAGGGCACCCGCCCGCCTTCACTGGTGCTGCCCACTGACAAGGTGTAGAGGCTGTTGGTGTAGCCATCACAGTTACAGCTGTCGCGGCGCAGGCCCCCATTCCCCGAGGCCCATACAAAGAGCGAGCCCAAGCCGCCGCGGCCCTGGGAGCAAAAAAAGGGACAAACCCTTTGTTGCATTCTAGGCTTGAGACACCTTTTCACCCAGTACCACATCAGAGTCCAAAAGTACTATCTACAAACATTTATTAAGAAAAGCATGTACAAAGGGGGGAAAGGGCAATTACCAAAAGTGCAGTAGAGTAGGAAATACAAAATAGTAGCAATCCAAAAGTGTCAAAGTACACAAAGTCAATAGAGCCAAAATCTTATGCCAGACACATTTGGGCTTCAAATACTTCCCATGGTGTCTCTCAGAATATCTGAATATTCTATTTTTCACTCCCTCCATCCTCAACCCTAATCTGGCTTCACAGGAAAACTCCTCAATGGCCAAAGGCCGTTTCACAAGGGAACTGAACTGCTCACTTTCTGTTGCCTGGGAACAAGCACAGGAATCCCAAACAATGGCCTACTCGGCCTGCAATTCTCTCTGAATAGGACCAGCAACAGGGAAGAAGTCCCGTCCCCCTCCTCTGCACATGCTTAGAGGTGACCTCAGGAAAGCCAGCAATTGAAGAGCTTGTTTGTTATCGCATCTTTATCCTCTTTTTCCAATTGTTTATTATTATATAATGATAATAATGATATATAATAATAAAGCTATACTAAGACTTCTTTCTATTTTAATGTTCATTATATCTTCTATTTCTCTAAATACGTTCCCCGCAAAATTATTTACATATTTACATTGCCACCACATATGTATATATGTACCTGATTCTTGACATCCTCTCCAACAATTTTTGAGTGGTTTTTATTTATGTTTGCTATTCTTACTGGCGTAAGGTACCATTTCCATATTAACTTGTAAAAATTTTCTTTAACCCGTATTGATAAATTTTTAAAATGTCTTTGTCTCCATAATTGTTGCCACTCTGATTCATTTATTTTTATCCCTAAATCTTCTTCCCAAACCTCCTTGAGGATGTCATTTTTTGTTTTCCTTTCTTTTATTTCAATTATTATCTCATATACTTTGCTAGTTATTCCTTTCAAATTTTCATGCTCCTCTAAATCCCTTCCATTTTGTATTATTTGTTCGAATTGGTTTAGCTTACCTCCGCTTTTATTATTTTTTACCCAATTTTTAAATCATTGTTCTAATTGTATACAATGGAACCATGTCAATTTTATTTTGCTACATTCCTCCATAATCACTTCCTTCTTCATTCCAGCCTTTATCCAATCGTCTATTTTGTCTAATTTTTTTCCTTCAACTTTTTATCCATTATTTTTTAAAATTCTTTTTTCAAAAAACACTTTTCTGGCGGTCTGCAAGTAAAACGATTCTGAAGTGTCTGAAGATCCAGGATCCCAATGGCAGCTCCAGCCCAAATGCCTCTGGAGGGCCCAGGTGGTCACTCACGACCGAGGGAGGATGAGCCCACCACCCCATTCCATGCCCTGGAAAGGGTGCCTCCAAAGCCAGGCAAGGCCTGGACTGGAGGCTGGAGGGGGGAGAAGGGGCCGTGGAGATAGGGCCCGGACTCACGCTGAGCACCCCTTTGCGGAAGGCTTCGGTGGCCAGAAAGCCAGGGCCGTCCACGGTTTTCCCGTCATCCTCTGGGCCCCAGCTGGCACTGTAGATGTGGATGTGCTGCGGGCGCAGGCTCAAGGACTGGGCCTCCACCACGTCTGTCACCGGACCATCCAGCATCCGCACACCTGCAAGGGAATGGAGAGGCAAGGGCTAAGATCATAACAACTGTGTTGTCGAAGGCTTTCATGGCTGAAATCACTGGATTGCTGTGAGGTTTCCAGGCTGTATGGCCATGTTCTAGCAGCATTCTTTCCTGACATTTCATCTGCATCTGTAGTTGCTGGCACTTCAAAGATTCTGTTGTCCGTGAGGCAAGTGGGATGTATATATCTGTGGAATAATGTACAGGGTGGGAGAAAAAACCTTTGTCTGTTGCAATTAATCACCAAGCTGCAATCAATTTTGCCAACCAGAAGAATGATAGTTCAAAGCCCAGGTCAGGGAGAGCGCCTGACCTTTCAGTCCAGCTTCTGCCAACCTAGCAGTTCAAAAACAAATATGTGAGTAGATAAATAGGAACCGCATTAAAAGCAGGGAGGTATTTTAGACACGGCTTTTCCATCAGAAAAAAGGAGGAAAGTTTACGAAAACATATAAACGCTCTTCAGCAAGGAGACGGAGCAACAGCACCCCACCCCCACCCCCCACGGCCGGTACTGAGCACAGCCTCCAAAGATACCAAACGATGGGAAAGCCTAAATACATACCTCTATCTGTTGTGTGTCTTGTTGTTGTATAATTGTCATTGAATGTTTGTCGTATGTGTTCTGTGATTCCCCCCAAGTCCCCTTCGGGGTGAGAAGGGCAGAATCTAAGTACTGTAAATAAATAAATCGAGGTAGAAACAGGAGAACTTGAGACAGAAAACAATTAAGGGCTGGTAGACACCTACCAAACAGAGGATGCCCCCAGGCACCAAAAGCCAGGCTACCTCTATGCAAATACCCCAACTAATTGACTCTTTGGCTTTATTTAATTATCATGTCAAACTTCATGGCTACTCCAATGCTAATTCAAGCTTGCTAGTGGCAACATGCACACTTGCTTCAAACTGACAAGGGTCATTTTTCCACCCTAGGCATCATTCCACAGAAATATATATATACACTCCACTTGCTTCACTGCCAACAGAACCTTTGAAGATGCCAGCCACAGATGCAGGCTAAATGTCAGGAGAGAAAAAAACCCCACAGCAATACAATTGTTAAATTGTTTTGCATTGTATTTTTAACTTCCTTGTTAATTGCTGCCTACACAGCTTGTTGTCAGAGGAAGGGGAGGAGTGCTACAAGGAGTTGAGACACAAAAGATTTTTCACAGCTCTGAAGCTGTAGCCAGGAAATCCTTCTTGGGAGGAGAGCAAGTGAAGAGTATAGATATCACACTGGCAATGAAGATCTGCATAGTTAAAGCAATGGATGCAAGAGCTGGACCATAAGGAAGGCTGAGTGAAGGAAGAGAGACACTTTTGAACTCTTGTATTGGAAGAAAATGCTGAGAGTGCCTTGGACAGCATGATGATCCAACCAGACCATATTCCAGGAAATAATGCCCAGTTGCTCACTGGAGGGAAGGAGATTATAGGCAAAGATGAAGTACTTTGGCCACATCATGAGAAGACAATGATGCTGGGGAAAATGGAAGCGAAAAGGAAGAGGGGCAGACCAAGTGCAAGATGTATTGATGCTATCTTTGAAGTGACTGACTGGACCTTGAAGAAGCTAGGGGTGGCCACGGCTGACAGGGAGCTCTGGCCTGGGCTGGTCCAGGTGGGCAACAAGAGTCGAAAGCAACTGATCAAATAAACAACAACCTCACTGGAGGTGTTATCGAACCAGATTTGAGCTCCCAGCCCAAAGAGGGTCCGCTGAGACCTTGACAAGCCCGGAGCGACTCAGGTCCCCCCAACCTTCTCGTCCCCGGAGGCCAGATTATGCTCACCACGATCCAAGGTAGAAGCCATGAAATTGTTTATTCTACTCAGCTGAGAGGATGCGACCGCAATTCCCTGATTCCGCAAAGTCCGCATCCATTTACATTCAAAACATTGGTTTTTAAAGGTTACAGAGCTGTCAAACATTTGAATTTTCCCGCCCGCCCCTTCCCGGCCGGCTTGTCGATGATTGGTTGGAACGCTGGGACCAGCTGATGGGCGGGACGCAGGCCGGCTCCAGGGAGCCAATCAGCGCCCTTCCCCATCTGCCTGTTTTGACCAATCAGATGCCTTCTACCAAATATGGGATTCTGGAATGGGGAGGGCTGGGCGAAGCTGTCATCAGGAAGGATTATGGAGAGCAAACAAAGGAAGTCCTTCCCAGGTGTTGCCTGGGGCAGAAGAGTCCGGTCCTGGCTTTTGTCACCAGGAAGTGTAATTCACAAGTTCATATGTCCCTTCCTCATGTTTGAGTGAGGAAGAAAGGAAGGCTGGATTTAGATGATTTACTTAGATGGCTGAAATGACAAAAGTCCTATGGTGGGTCTTATCTGGTTTCCGAGGCCAAACAGAGGACCCGCTGTGCGTCCTGATTTCCTTTTGTCCAATGGCCCTTGGCTGACCCAGATTGACGAAACTCAGAGGTCTGGGCAGCCTCAGAGATTAGCCAGGTGTGAAGATAGGAAAGAACCGAATCTCCATTACAAGGGCCTGACCAAAAGTCTATTGCTCCATGCAAACACGAAATGGTGAAACAAAGGTGTGAGATGGCTCAGGGCATATGCGGGACATATCCTCTCAGCAAACATGGCAAAACATAATTTCAAGGCAATCTTCCGGCTATTCTAATGAATGGGGAGGGGGGGGGGTTACACAGGGTCAAAGGGGAGACTTGTAGGGTCACATTCCTATAGTTAAAATGACAGTAATAAACAGGGGTGCATGTGTGCAAAAATGAATCCTTTCGGATGCGGGCCTAGAACCCGGTGCCTCTAAGTTTGCAGCTGTCAGTTCAGAACACAGATGGGGGCCTCCAGCCTCCTAGGCCAAATTCATTGTTCTTTCTTTTGACAGCTCAGTGGAGCTTTTATATGCCCTGAATGTCCTTATGAAAATATATATGAAAAATGGGAATCCCTTGCCAGCGGAGTGGCACAGGGCCGCCAAATTGCCAGGCCTGGGTACCCCCAGCCGAGGGGCAAAAAAAGGGGGAACCTTCCCTCCTCCCTTTCCTTGGCCTCGAACCGGCGGCCCTCAGTTCCCCGCGGCCTCAACCTTGCTTGCTGAGCCACCGCGGTTCCCTTTGGAGTGCAGCTTCTCCTCGCGTATTTGAGGCGCCCGCAAGAGAGGGGAAAAAAAGAAAAAATAATAAAAATGGAAAAAAGGTGTAAAACTCTGGGAGTACCGAGGGGTCCTCCCTTGGGGAAGGGTCCGGGTCCACATTGTGTCTGGAAACAGGGTTGCGTGCAAGTGTCTAGGAACGACCTGCTGCGTGAAGTTAATGAAAAACTGTTAATTTTGCGGCGGGAGTTTTTTTGGATTCGACTACAGAGGGAAGGGTATTAGAGGCAAAGTTGAAGTACTTTGGCCACATAATGAGAAGGCAGGAAAGCTTGGAGAAGATAATGATGCTGGGGAAAATGGAAGGTGGGACTGATCAAGGGCAAGAGGGATGGATGGTATCTTTGAAGGGACTGGATTGACCTGGAAGGAGCTGGGGGTGACCACGGCCCACAGAGAGCTTTGGCATAGGCTGGTCCAGGAGGGCACGAAGAGTCGGAAGCAACCGAATAAACAACAACAACAACGAAGGGAGTGATATTCCTGAGTGGACGCCAGCCAGCAAATGTTCACTTGCCCCCAATTTTGGCTCTGTAGGCAACACCGGCTCCACAGACATGGTTGTTGGCGGCTGCAGCTACCTCTCCCGCACATCGCGTCCCGTGTCTGGGAGGGAAAAATGAAGAACCATTTTAACACTTAGCACCTTTGTACCATTAATGCAACCGATCTCTATATCCCTTGTGCTGAACTCATGAATGGGGCAAAGCACAGATCCCCCTAACTCTTTCTATTATTTTTCCAGTATCTTCCTGAAACTAACCTGTTCTCATCCCAGGGATTGTATCGCGGCTGAGGGTCAGGATCGTTGTCGTTGAAGTCATAACTCGCCAAAGGATCCTGCAGAAAGAGGGAATCGGGAACAACAACAAACAAACAACAAACAAAAATAATATATAATAAATATAATAAATATAAATAATAACAATAATGTAATAATAAATATAATAAATTATTATTATTATTGGAAATTTAATCCCTGAGAGATAGCTGAACATGAGGAAGAACTTCCTGACTGTAAGAAGAGTTCAAAAGGGGAATTCTCGGCCTCCTCCGAGTCCGGTGGCTGCTCCCTCCTTAGAGGATTTTAAACAGAGGCTGGATGGATGGCCATCTGTTGGGGGTGCTATTATGGTGCTTTTCCTGCCTGGCAGAAATAGGAATTGGACTGGATGGCCCATGTGATCTCTTCCAACTCTAGAATCCTATCTATCTGTCTATGTATCTCTTAAGAGGTTGGACTGGGTGGTTCTTGGGCTTATTTTCTAACGCTAGGCTTCTGTTAACTTTCAGTGTGGCTGAAGTCTCCATTTGTAAGCAGAGGCTGGGTAGCAATTTGCTGCAGCTGTTTTGATGGTGCTTTTCCTGCCTGGCAGAAAGAAGGGGGCTGGACTTTAGAGGTCCCTTCAATCTATATTATTTGTTTGTTTGTTTCATTTATATACCACTTACACATCACATATTTAAAATAACACATAACTATAGATTAAAAACCAGTAAACTATAAAACGTTGGACATAGACAAAAACATAAAACATAGAACACTAGACATTGCACCAATCCCGAGGTTATCATTTAACTACTTCATCTCACTCCCTGAATGCTTGCTTGAAAAACCATGTTCCTGAAAGCGAGGAGGGAGGGGCCCAATCTGACCTCACTGGAGAGGGAGTTCCACAGTCAAGTCGTGCCTCTGCAGGGGGTGGGACCGAGAGCAGGGCCTCCCCAGCTGATCTTCACGCTCTAACTGGCTCATAAAGGGAGATGTGTTTGGATAGGTAAGCTACACCAGAACTGTTTAGGGATTTATAAGCTAAAGCCAGCACTTTGAATTGTGCTCAGTAGCAAACCGGCAGCTAGTGGAATTGACTCAAAAGGGCGGTTGTATGCTCCCTGTGAGTCACTACAGTTAGAAACCTAGCTGCTGCCCATTGGACTACTTGAAGCTTCCGAACACTCTTCAAAGGCAACCCCATGTAGAGCGCGTTGCAGCAGTCCATACAGGATGTAACCAGGGTGTGGACCACCACAGCCAAGTCAGTCTTCCCAAGTTATGGGAGCAACTTGCACACAAGTTTTAATTGTGTGAATGCTCCCCTAGACACCGCCGAAATCTGAGGTTCCAGGCACAGCGATGAGTCCAAGCTGCAAACTTGCACCTTCAGGGTGAGAGTAACCCTGTCCAGAACAGGCTGTAGCCCTCTGCCCTGTTCAGCTTTACAACTGACCAGGAGTACCTCTGCCTTGCCTGGATTCAATTTCAATTTGTTCGCCCCATCCAGACCATCACAGCCACCAAGCACTGGTTCAGGACCTGAACAGCCTCCCTAGCAACAGGTGGAAAAGAGTGATAGAGCTGGATGTCATTTGCATACAGACGGCATCGAACTCCAAAACTCTGGATGATCTCCACCAACGGCTTCATGTAGATGTTAAACAACATGGAGGACTGTACTGAGCCCTGCAGGACCATGCAAGTCAATGGTTCTGGGGTCAAGCAGGTGTACTCCAACAACACCTTCTGGGAATGATCCTCCAGGAAAGACTGGAGCCACCACAGAACAGTGCCTCCAAGCCCCTTTCCCACCAGGCATCCCAGAATACTGTGATCGATGGTATCAAAGGCTGCTGAGAGGTCCAGGAAAACCAACAGGGACACACTCCCCATCCAGTTCCGGGAGTAGATCATTTATTTATTTATTGTTCATTCTTGTATACTGCTCCTTCCAGCAGGCTCGGGGCGGTTTACATAAAATCAATTTATAAAACAGCAACAATTCAATTTAAGAACAGCAACAATATAAAACAGAGCATAAAAACAACAGTTTATATAGGACTCAATAATTTGACGTCTTCCTCAGGAGCCATTTAGGTGAAAAGCCTGCCTAAAAAGGGACGTTTTACAGGCTCTCCGAAATGGGGCCAATTCCTTAATGGCACGGACTTCGTCTGGCATTGAATTCCATAGCGATGGTGCCGCTATGGAAAAGGCTTTTGATCTTGTTGTGGACAACCAGCAGGAATGAATGGATGGAACGACTAAGAGGTTTTGCTCTTCCGAGCGCAGTGATCTCAGGGGAACATATGGGGTAAGGCGGTCCCTCAGAATCCACTAAGGAGGCCAACAAGGCTGTCTCAGTTCCCTAGACCATACAAGGCCTTAAAGGTTAACACCAACATCTTGAAAGCAATCCATTCATCGATCTGTCTGTCTGTACGTCCATCTATCTCTACCTTGCTTAAGGGGTTTGACTTGATGGCCTTTAGCAGTCCCTTCCAACTCTAGGATTCTATTTGTCTGCCAATCATCTATCTGTCTACCTATCTACCTATCTGTCTCTCTCTCTCTCTCTCTCTCTCTCTCTCTCTCTCTCTCTATATATATATATATATATATATCGATCTTTCTATCTATATATATCTTAAGGGGCTGGGCTGGATGGCCTTTAGTAGTCCCTTCCACCTGTAGGATGGTTCGATGATGCTTGTAAGCCCCGCCTCCAACTCACATAGTTAGGTGCCAGGTCTGGGTGGTCCTTCTCGAGCCCGTCATCCAGGATGCTGACCACGACCCCGGATCCCGTATAGCCCCATCTCCAGGCGCTCAGCACCTCCAGGTCCGGGTGCAGCTCATGGTTCTCCGGGGGGAAGAAGAAGAAAACAAAGGGCCCTCAGACACAGGGGGGAGGGGCTCTTGAGCGCCTGGGGACCAGCCCTGCTCCATGCTGCACAACGCACCATGTACCACTGCTTGGGGAACCAGGGGTCGCTGGGCACCGCCCTCCGCACACGCCGATTCAGCGTCTGCTGCTCGAACCACAGGATCTAGAGCCAAAACACACCGGGAGTCACCTGCCTTCGAACAGGGGGTATTCTGAACAAGAGGGGTCCAATCGATCTATCAATAGGTAGATAGATAGACAGACAAGCATATAGAAAAAGGCAGGGATGAAAATGGAGAAGTATAAAGAGTTAGAAAGTAAATTTATTTGGAAATGGTACAAAAGACCAGCCTAACAATCAAATATGGGAATGGGAGTAAGCTGAACATGTTGGCATTGTGGAGAAAATAAAGGTCAGTACGCCCACCTGTGGAGGAATGCCCAAAGATAACAATTTTCTGCGGAAAGACAGTAAAGAAAATGGGGAAACTATTTACAATACCAATTTGGGTAAATATGGAGTTAATGTTAATGGGAATACTATGGAATAATAAGGTGAATGTAAAAAAAACCCTAAGTTTTATTCTGAAGCAATGATTTTAGCAGGAAAGGCAGTAATTGCATTGGGGGGAGACAAAAATGGAACATGGAAAATTGGAACAATTCCCTATTTGATCAAGTTCAATCTGACCTTATAGCATGTATAGTTCAAGAAGAAGAAAAAAGAGAAATGAGTGACTTATATGAAATAGATAGTAAGTGGTGAAACCAATATAGATATTGTACAAAGATTAAGAAAATTGTGTTCATGGTTAAAGATAAAGATATAGAGGAAATGTGGTAGGGGTATTGGGGGAGGTGGAAAAGAGGTAAAATGTGAAAAGAATAACTTGGAAAAGAGAGGACTCTTCTATACACATAATAAAAGTGAGAATGTGTACGTGTGTATGTGGCTGGAGTGTCCACTTACACAGACAGCCTCCGGCCTCTACAAACAGGCTATAGTTCCCACTATGCAGGAAACACCCATGGTCCTCCCTCCACTGACATTGCAGGCTATATCCGGCACCATGAACATGTAACCCAACCCCTGCCAATGTCATACCCAAACACTATACTGCCCACCACCCAAGGAATGCTTTCATTCAGGGACAATTTTATCCGAATTTTCATGTGTTTCCTCCACCAATGACACCTCCCAGTGTTCCTTTCTCTCCCCATTGGTGTGGAATTTGCATGACTCCACCTACTGCCTCTCCCTAAGGCACACAGCAGCAGAACGTACTTGAGGAGGTTGGGGGACTGACTCAACATGATGGAAGTTGTAGTTCACCCTGCATCAAGGCAGAGCATTGTGACCCCCACCAACAATGGACCTGGACCACATTTGGCACACAGAATCCCCATGACCAGGTTTGGGGGGAACTGAGTTTGATTTATAGAAGTTGTAGTTCAACTACATCCAGCGAGCACTAGGAACCCAACCAACAATGGATCTGGACCACACTTGCAATGGATGATGGGATTTGCAGAACCTTCACTCACTTCCACAGACCACTGTGACCCACCACCACCACCACAAATGATGGACATGGACCAAACTTGGCACACAGCCCCCCCCCCCCCAAATGACCCACTATACATCCTGGTGCGGTTTGGGGGAGGATGGACCACGGATGTTGGGATTTGCAGTACCTTCTCCCAATTCAGCTCCAACTTCCACAGACCACTGCGACCCCCATGAATGACGGACCTGGACCAAACATAGCACACAGACACTCCATGACCAACAAGACATACTGGAGAAGTTTAGGGGACACTGACATTGATTTATGGGAGTTATACTTCACCTGCATTGAGAGAAACTGTGACCCCCCCCCCCCCCCAACGACAATGGACCGGGACCAAACTTGGCATAAGGAAGCCCCATGATCACCTGAACATACTGCAGGGGTTTGTGAGAATTGACTTTGATTTGGGTAGTTGTAGTTTATTCTTTTCCAGAGAACACTGAACCCAGCCAACGACGTGAAGCCCCGTCCACCTCCCCTATAAATAGCCCACCTCAGCTGTCACCTCAGTTCTCTTTATCCGCAGCAATAAGGAACCTTCGCTGGTCAGCTCGGATAGATTACTGAGAGCTAGGACTGCTTTACCAGGCAGCTTTATAAATTATATCAGAAGACAAGATCAGACTATAACTTGCCTACCAAAGGTAAAATGTCGGCTACGACTTCATTCAAGCGTTGTGCCAACTGTCCTAACAATTTCCCGGACAATGGCCATGCTCTTTGTTTGGTATGTCTAGGAGAGGAGCATTTAATTCAAAATTGCAATATTTGTAGGGCTTTTACTCCTCAAAAGAGGAAAAGCAGGGAGACAAGACTTAAGGCAGCCTTATATGAAAAGGCTCTTCTCCCTCAGCCCCCTCAAGGCAACCAAACAACTAAGAAAAGTGATAAGAAGCCAGAAAAAATGAAGACATCTGCTATATTGCCTAAAAAACAAAAGAAAAAGGCCAAAAATGTAAATCATATGGACCTTATTATTGAGAGCCGGAGGCAACAGTTATGTCCGTTAGAAACGTTGGAGAGCCTGACTCATGCACGAGCCCAGCCTAACTGCCCAGCTTCAGATGTAATGCCTATACCAGCAATGGAGCAGGATGCTCAGCTGGGGCAGAGGCAGCCATTGACAGCTAAGCACGCTCCGATCCCTAACAGAAGCCCGATATTGGGCGAAGGAGGGAGGAGCCGGCCGGCACAGCTGATTCCAGCATGCCGAGAACCATGGAACCAGCAGGGCAAACTGCTCAATCAGCTGAGGAAGGGGCGGAGCAAGAGGCTCAAATGCCAGGCCCTCCACCTCTGTCAGGGCCATACGCACGGGAGCCTCGCTCACCGGTATCGCAGACGCCTCAACAACTGAGAGAGCGCTCTCCCTTGCCAGCTGTCCCATCAAGGCCATACCAAGAGGGAAGCGCGCTCCCCGGTATTGAGGCAGCACCGAGTGGAGACGCGCTCCCCAGGATCAGAGAGGCAGCGGAATGAGAGAGAGCGCCTCCCATCGCGAGCTGTAAGCCGCGTATCGAGGAGAAGGCGCAGACAGAGCTCTTCGCCCAGCAGTGACGACTCCTCCTCTTCTGCTGCAAGCAGAGCGCATACAAGGAAGGATAGGGGGAGGAGAAGGGATAGAAGCCACCTATCCATTCCAACGTGGAGAGATTATGAACAACCACCTCCACGCCCACCATATGCTCACCACTACAGAGACTATGATCAGTACTACCACCCATGCAATTCATGCCCACCTCGGCCTCAATGCAGTGTTCACCATACCCAAAGATATAGTGAGGAGGGACCTCACTGTTCTGCATATCCTCCATACCCTTGCCACTATGGAGGTGGGCATAATGACCATCAACAAAGAGGTTGTCAACATGAACAGATCTGTCACCAGTCAGTTCAGCATGGGCATCAACCCCATCAAGAAGGACGAGGCGACAATGGGTTTCCAGGTAGAGGACAGCATTATCGTCATGCCCCTGCACAGGCAGCTATGGCAGCAGCTACATCAACTGACACTCCAGTGGCTGAAATAGACCCTCCAGAGACAACTCACCAAAGCCTTAGAGAGGCATCTCCTATAAGGGGATCTAACACAGTGGATCTGCTAGACTCTGATGACACTGAGGAAGATAAGGAAGGAGAGTAGGACACTCAGTTACAACCAGATCTAAATAACTTTTTGGCAATGATGAATAGAATGATTAAAGCCCTTGAGTTACCTACACCACAACTGCTTTAATGTGCTGCCATTTGGACTTACCACAGCACCAAGGATATTCACTAAGTGCATGGCAGTGGTCACTGCGTTTTTGAGAATGCGGCGAATACCAGTTTTTCCTTATTTAGATGAGTGGTTACTGGTGGCCACGTCTAAACATAAGTTAGAACATAATATTTCTTTTACATTTTCTCTCCTGCAGTCATTGGGATTGGTGGTGAATACAGAAAAATCCAATTTAGTCCCGTCTCACAGGATCCAATTTATCGGAGCAGTGATAGACTCGATAGAGGAAAAGGTTTTCCTTCCAGTGGAGAGCTACATTGCTCTTCAGACTTAAATAGGGAAAATTCTAAAATGCAACAAGGTGACACCCAAACAAATTCAAATCCTGCTAGGTCACATGGCTTCCACCACAGCGGTCACCCCGCATGCAAGGTTGAGACTCAGACCACTCCAATCATGGCTTCAATTGGTATTCAACCCCCAGCGAGACAGCCCACATGTTACCGGGTTAATGCCCGGTGCTGTCCGCAACACGCTACTATGGTGGTTAGAGCCAAATCATGTGTGTTGTAGCCTTCCATTCCAACATCCCAGTCCCACTCGTTCTGTCACCACAGATGCATCAATGAGTGGATGGGGAGCTCACTCAGAGGGTCTTACGGGCCAAGGCCACTGGTCCAAGGAAGAAAAATCACTACACATAAATTGTCTAGAGCTCTTGGCAGTAAAAATGGCTTTAGAAGCTTTCGAGCTACTACTAAGAGGTCGTGTGATACAATTGCTGACAGACAATACGACAGTGATGTATTACATAAACAAGCAAGGGGGTACACATTCGCAAACACTGCTACGCATAACTCTACAGATATGGGACTGGTGCATAGGCAGATGCATTCACATCATAGCCATTCATCTGCCTGGAGAAAGAAACACCGAGGCAGATGCGCTCAGCAGGACTCAGTTGACAAATCACGAATGGTCGCTGCATCAGGACGAGGTCAATCGAATATTCAAAGCATGGGGAATCCCGGAAGTCGACCTCTTCGCTACTCATCAAAACACGAAATGCAGGTCGTTCTGTGCTCATCAGACAGCCGATCTGGACAACGGATGCCTAGGGGATGCCTTCCTAATAGTTTGGAAGGGACGTCTTCATTATGTGTTCCCACCATTTCCACTATTGTTGAGAGTGGTAGCGAAACTTCAGAAAGACAGGACAAACGCCATAGTCATCACACCATGGTGGCCGAGCAACCATGGTTCTCTATCCTCCTAACCCTGAGCAAAGGGGTGTTTGTCCGTCTGCAGAACAGAATAGATCTACTATCCACACAGAGCGGACAGGTTCTGTATCCAGAGGCATCCAAACTGAGGCTGACAGCAAGGAGAATTTGCCCAACCGATTAAAAGGGCAGCCTCAATTATCTTCTCAGGTGTTGGAAGATCATAGAAGCAGCGCATCGAGAGTCCACAAGACAATCATATACTTATAAGTGGGCGCGTTTCTCTAAGTTCGCAGAATCCAAGAAGACGGATCCTTTACAGGCATCAGTTACACTAGTACTAGACTTTCTGGTTTCCTTAACGGACTCAGGCCTGTCACTACCATCCTTGAAATGCTACTTAGCGGCCATCTCATGGTATAGGAGAAAATCTGGACTACCATCTTGTTTTTCAGAGCCATTGGTGAAGCTATTTCTCAGGGGCTACAGCAATACACACCCACCGGTATCTCTGGTGGTACCTGCATGGGACTTACATTTAGTCTTAACTTACCTTACTAAGAGCCCCTTTGAGCCAATGGCCACAACGGACATATCATTCTTATCATGGAAGATGCCCTTGCTGGTGGCTTTGGCGTCGGCAAGGAGAGCTAGTGAACTATGTGTGTTGCGTTCTGTTACTCCTTATATCAGATTCCATAAAGACAAGGTGGTGTTGAGGACTGATGTGGCGTTCCTGCCAAAAGTGGCCACGAAGGTCCACATGTCTCAAGAGATAATTCTACCAGCTCTTTTTCAGAGCCCGACTACCTCTTTGGAAAAGACATTACACTGTTTGGATGTCAGAAGAGCATTAGCCTTCTATTTGGACAGAACTTCTGCTTTTAGGAAGACAACTAGTTTGTTTGTTAAATACAGGAAGGATGCTAGAGGGCTTGCTTTATCATCCCAGAGGTTGTCTTCCTGGATTGTTTTGGCAATTCACCAAGCTTATAAAATGGCAGGTAAGATTCCCCCTTTGCAGGTGAAGGGGCACTCCACTCGAGCGGTTTCTACATCGACAGCATTCATGAAAGGAGTCCCGCTCGATGCAGTGTGCCATGCAGCCGCCTGGTCTACTCTGCATACCTTCGTGACACACTACAAGATGGATGTGATGTCGAGGAAGGAGTTGGAGTTTAGAAGGGCAGTCCTTTTCGCTGCGGTGGCATGACGCCCACCATCCAAGGTTAGTAGCTCGCGAATCTACCAAAGGTACGATTCACAGTGACCACGATAGGGAAGTTTGGGGGACACTGACATTGATTTATGGGAGTTATACTTCACCTGCATTGAGAGAAACTGTGAACCCCCGCCCCGCCCCCCCGCCAACGACAATGGACCGGGACCAAACTTGGCATAAGGAAGCCCCATGATCACCTGAACATACTGCAGGGGTTTGTGAGAATTGACCTTGATTTGGGTAGTTGTAGTTTATTCTTTTCCAGAGAACACTGAACCCAGCCAAAGACGAATCTGGACCAAACTTGGCACACAGACCCAACACGGGCAATTTTGTATACTGGCAGGATTTGGGGGGTGATTACCCTGGGAATCTGGGATTTGTAGCTCACCCTTATCTAGATATCACTGAACTCAGCTGATGTCGGATCTGGACCAAACTTGGAACAAATACCCAACATGGCCAACTTTGAATAATGGCAGGGTTTGGAAATGATTAACCCATGATTCTGGGAATTGTATCTCACCCACATCCTTATGCATTTTCTAATGGGAGCATTCATAAAAAACAAAAGGAAAAACTGGCTTAAAAATAGTGTTACATTACCAAACTGATATTACCAAACTTCGCAAAACAAACAATGCCTTTCTCAAATAACCTGAGCACCACTGGGTCCCCAAGCTAGTAAACAATAAATGATGATGGTAATAATAATAATGAATATTATTTCCAACATTATACTATTAATAGCTGACCCCATTTCAACACCAGGGTTGGGGGGGACTGACCTTTGGCTCTTTCTCCAGGCGGAGGTACCATCCCCGATGCTGCCTCAAGGACTTCTGGGCCAAACCCCGGTGCTTCAGGTGGAAATAGGGCTCTCCTTCAATCACCTGGGAAGCAAAGAGGGCATCAACTGCAAAGACCAGAAATGATGGCATTTTTAGGTCCTTCAGCACAACTCTATGCTAGAGACCCCGCAGATTGGGAGCCATATCAGAAATTCAACTTGGCTAAGAGTCGAAATAAAGCCTTTTATTTATTACATTATTTTTTATTTATCAAGATAAATGAAATACATAAAATGTATTTATTTATGGGACTTCGGGTGGGAAATGGCGACGGGACGGCCACGCTAAGAGAGGGCTCTTCTGGCGAGGACTCACATCAAGCAGTGTGGTAGAGCTGAAGGCTCCCAACCCCCTCCAGATCAAGTGAGGGGGTGTCGCGAACCCCTTGGTGAACCTGTAGACCCCGAAGAACTTTCTCCCCTCAAGGGAGGGAGGTCTAGGGGGTCCGGGTAAAATCCGGGGAAAGCGAGCCTCTCCGTGAGAAGCAGACGCAAGACTGTAAACCACTGCTACTCCCACTAACAAGAAAAGAAGAAGGAAGCAAAGAAGCCTCTGGGAAGAGGAGGAGGAACATAAGTTCCCAAACAAATAATTTCAAGCTTACTAAATATAGATACAAGTGGATAAAAGAAAGAAAATAAAGAAGAGAAGAATTGTAAGAATTGAATGATATATGATTGGAAATAATTGGCAATAACCGGAATATCTCGTTAATATTATTTCAAATTGTAAGTCCGATTAAGTAAAGCCAGAGGAATTATGAAATCGGAAAGATCGGTTTCAGGAGAAAAGGAGGACTTTAATACAGAGATTGAAAAGAACTAAGAGTGGTCATCCAACCCCTTTTGTCTAAAGCTATTCCCCCCACGATTGAATTTAAGAGAGAAAAAAGCCCCCACAAGATATCCTAAAAGCAACTGGAAAGAAAGGGAGAATCTGACCTTGGCGCCATGTTGTTATGGCTAGCAGGCTCCGTCTTCATAAACAACTGAGAAGATAAGAGAAGCAAAGCGGAACAGGAAGTGAGGACAGAAGAAGGACAAAGAGGTGCCTGCGAGTAAGTGGGGCGGAAGTGGTGCGCTGATATCGGGGGAAGGGCAGAAGGCGCGTCATCCAGAGAAAGAGAAGAGGAGGGACATAGAGGAACGGAAGTAAGAAAGCGGAACTCAAGACCATGGACGAAATCCCGAAAGACAAAATAATGGAATATATAGGTCAATTTAAATTAGAAAAGATTAATGAAGCCACAAGAGAAAGACTAAATAAGGAAATAACAAATGAAGAAATAGAAAAAGCCATAAGTAACTTAAGTCCAGACAAGGCCCCTGGACCGGATGGATATACGGCAGGTTTTTATAAAGTAATGAAACAAGAAATAACCCCTCTACTGAAAAAAGTTTTAAATGAAGCAATGTCTCTCCAGAAAATACCTGATTCATGGAAAGGTGCGGAAATAATGATTCCGAAGGAAGATTCTGATGGAACAGATATTAAAAACTATAGACCTATCTCATTGCTAAACACAGATTATAAGATATTTGCGAATATCTTATCGGCAAGACTAAAGGAATTTTTGAAGGATTGAATTGGGGAGGAACAAACGGGTAGAAGCAAATAGAAGCATGAAAGATAATATATGGATGGTAACTAATTTAATAGAATATTACAAACAAAATCATCAAAAAGAATGGGAAATTCTCTCAGTGGATGCCGAAAAACATTTGATAATTTGAACTGGGACTTCTTTAAAATTCTACCACAAGAATTAGACATGGGATACAATTTTAACAATGCCATAAACTCGATATACGAAACACGAAAAGCAAAGATTATATTAAATGGACAATCAACTGAACAGTTTGTGATATCAAAAGGTATAAGACAAGGTTGTCCCCTGTCTCCACTACTTTTTATAATGGCATTAGAAATATTAATGAAAGCTGTAAGAGAGGATGATAGTATTATCGGATCCAAAATTGGAAAACACCATTACAAAATACAAGCTTTTGCAGATGACGTGGTGGGATTTAGTGAAGACCCATGTAAAAATATAAATAACTGGATTCAGAAAATAGAAGAATTCGGCAAACTGGCAGGATTTAAAATGAATAGGAAAAAGACGATGATCCTAACTAAGAATTTGAACAAGGAAAAACAAGAAAAATTAAAAGAACAGACAGGATTACAATTGATGACAAAAATAAGATACCTGGGTTTATGGTTAACTGCTAAAAATTCCCAACTTTTGAAAAATAATTACGAGATGGTTTGGAAAAAGATACAGAAAGACTTGAATAAATGGAAAAATTTAAATCTGTCACTCTTGGGACGTATCTCATTAGTGAAAATGAATATACTTCCAAAACTGTTATTTTTATTTCAAAATTTACCAATAATCCGCAATCAAGGGAATTTAAAGAATGGAACAGAGACTTATTAAAATTTGTATAGAGAGGGGGGGAAAACCAAGAATCAAATTTTTAACATTAACAGACAAAAAAAACAAAAGGGGGCTTTGGCTTTCCGAACTTAAGACTTCCGCATTAATATGGTTGAGAGATTGGATGACTTTACAAAGAGAAAAAATGATAAACCTAGAAGGTTTCAATCTAAGAGTAGGCTGGCATGCATATGTCTGGTATGATAGAGAGAAAAAGGGGAAAAATTGGCAACCATTTTGTGAGATCCTCCCTTTTAAGAACGTGGCAGAAATATAAAAAAATATTTTTATAATAAAACTCCATTATGGGTCTCATCAATGGAAGCCAACCAAAGAAGATTACTAGGATGGTCAGACTGGCCTACATACAAAGACATATTAGTTAAGAATACAGATCAAATGAAATCACACGAGGTACTGAAAGAGAAATTTAGTAATTTAACGTGGTTAAATTATTTGCAAATTAAGGACCTTTATAACAAAGGTAAGAAAGTTGGATTTAATCTAACAGAAACTAGCTGGGATAAGATCCTAGAGACGGAAATAAATGTGATAACAAAAATCTACAAAATTTCATTAGAATGGACTACAGAGACAGAAGAAGTAAAAGGCTGCATGATCAAATGGGCTGAAAATTTCAGAAGATCAGTACATTTAAAAGAATGGGAACAATTGTGGAATAGAAAATTAAAGTATACGTATGCATCAGACTTAAGGGAGAATTGGTTGAAAATGTTTCACAAGTGGTACATGACACCTGTGAAACTGGCAAAGATGAATAAAGAAATTTCAAGTAAATGTTGGAAATGTAAAGAACAGGAGGGAAGTTTTTTTTTCATATGTGGTGGCATTGTAAAACAGCCAAGAAACATTGGACAGAAAAACATAAAGAAATGCAAAAAATTCTGAAAATAAACTTTAAGAGAAAACCGGAGTACTATCTCTTGGGAATCACGGACTTGGACTTGATGTTAGATGAAAATACAGACAAATTGTTTATATATTTGACAACTGCAGCAAGGATGGTCTTCGCTAGACTTTGGAAACTTGAAGAAATTCCCGAAATGGAAGACTGGAAGAAAAAAGTAAGGGAAATCAAAGACATGGACAAATTAACTTTTTTTAAAAAAAAGAGATATTTGGGGAGACCGATTAAAGAAACAAATTGGGAGCTCTTCCAAAATTATGAAAAATTACTAATGAGAAACTAAACAAAAAAGGAGAAACTGTAATTTAACACAGGAAAGAAATATAAGTAAAGCAAGCTTGAAATAGAAGTCAAATTTCTTTTAATTTTTTGCATTGTTATCTTTTTGGGGTGTTTGGACATTTTTTTCTCTCTATTTTAAAAAATTATTTATTGTTTTTGTATTTCTTATTGCTATCACCTTTCTAGCTTTCCTATCAACTTTACTGTTCTCCCTCTTTCCATGTATGAATAGTGTTATAAAATCAATAAAAACCATGTAAAAATGTATTTATTTATATTGTTATTTATATTTATTTATATTATAAATATATACACACACAGGCATATACACAAACATTTGGGGATTCATCACACACACATACAGGCACACTTCTTTTTATTATATCAAATTTTATTACAAACAACATATGTACACACACATTTACACATTTGGCCACCCATCTATTTATGATATTATACAATATTTTATTATAAACATTAATACACGCACACACACTTGGTACCCATCTTCTTTTTCATTATTATTTTTAGTATAAAATACGTGAGTGTGCGTGTATGTACACACATACACTTGGGAATCCTATATATATACACACACATACATACCCCACACACAATTGGGCACCTCCTTTTATTAGTATATCTAATTATAAATGTATGTGTATGCATAATATAAATATTAATAATCACACACATTTATACACACACACACACACACTTGGTACCCATCTTCTTTTTTATTATTAAATTTTTATTTTTATTATTATAAAATATGTGAGTGTGCGTGTATGTACACACATACACTTGGGAATCTATTATATATACATACACACACACAGCCCACACACACAACTAAGCACCTCCTTTTATTAGTATTATATCTATATTATAAATATATGTATATGCATAATATAAACATTAATATACACACATTTATATATATACACACACGGGCATCCATCTCTGACCATTACACTGAGCCAAGGCACGTTGCCGTTTTTGAGATATAATTCTCATTTGCAAGTCCATTTAAAGCCCTATTTGAAATCCCAAATCCACTCTTCAACCTTTTAATGGCAAATAATGTTTTCTAAATGGCCCCATTAGGCTCTGGTTTGGCTCCATCAGACAGCTCTAAAGACACTTCCAAACATGTACTCTCTTGATATTTATTTAATGGGCTAAGTAAGAAGAAACTGACTTAGAAGAGGACATTGATGAGTGCAAAGGATAGACCAACAGAAGGAAGCTTAGATTGTGCAACCACCATTAAGTGGCTTTTGGGCAGGAGTTGTTGTTATTATTATTATTATTAGAATGAGCAATGTCATCATCATAATTATTAGAATGGCCAATGTGCCATCATCATCATCATTAAAAAGGCGAATGTGTCAACGTCAATATTATTGTTGTTAGAATGGCCAATGGGCCAATGTCATCATCATCATTAGGATGTGCCAACATCATTATCATCATCAATGACATTGGCCAAAGTGTCAATGTCATTATCATCATAATTAGAATGGCCAATGGGCCAATGTCGATAATATTGTTTATTTATTTATTATTATTTCAATTTGCTAAACCGCCCTTCCCGAGGCTTGTTGTTGTTAGAACTGCCAATGTGCAGTCATTATTATTAGAAAGGCTAACAGGTCAACGTCAATATTATTTTGTTGTAGAAGGCTTTCATGGCCGGAATCAATGTGTAGCTGTGACTTTTCCAGGCTGTCTGGCCATGTTCCAGAAGCATTCTCTCCTGACCTTTTGCCCACATCTACGGAAAGCATCCTCAGAGGTTGTGAGGTCTGTTGGAAACTAGGAAAATGCGGTTGATATATCTGCGGAATGATGTCCAGGGTCTGCTTGATTAGCACTGAATGGCCTTGCAGCTTCAAAACCTGGGATAATCTTTTGTTGGGAGGTGGTAGCTGCCCCTAATTCCTGTCTGGAATTCCCCTGTTTTTGAGTGTTGCTCTCTATTTACTGTCCTGATTTTAGAGTTTTTAATATGGTAGCCAGATTGTGTTCATGTTTTCCTCCTTTCTGTTGAAATTGTTGACATGCTTGTTGGGGCCAGCTAACACCTCCTAACAAAGGATTCCCTCAGGCAGGAAGCAGCCATGCTTTGGGGCTGCAAGGCCATTTAGTGCTGATCAGGGTGGCCAATGGCAATGTTCACACTTGCCTCAAGCAGACAAGAATTTTTCCTCTCACCCTGGACATTATCCCACAGGTTTTATTGAGTATTCTAAAGCCTCTGACTGTGTGGATCATAATAAATTGTGGCAAGTTCTTGATGGTATGGGGATACTAAGGCCACCTAGTCTGTCCCCTGAGGAATCTGTATAATGACCAAGTAGCAACAGTAAGAACTAACCACGGAACAACAGACTGGTTCAAGATTGGGAAAGGCATACGGAAGGGTTGTATACTCTCACCCAATCTATTCAACTTGTATACAGAACACATCATGCAATGTGCAGGGCTTGATGAATGCAAGGCTGGGGTTAAAACTGATGGAAGAAGCATTAACAACCTTAGGTATGCAGCTGATACCACTTTGATGGCCAAAAGCGAGGAGGAACTGAGGAGCCTTCTCACCAAGGTGGAAGAAGTGCAAAAGCTGGGTTGCAATTAAACATTAAAAAAACCAAGATTATGGCAACCAGACAGATTGATAACTGGCAAATAGAGGGAGAAAACGTGGAGGCAGTGACAGGGTTTGTATTTCTAGGTGCAAAGATGACTGCAGACACAGACTGCAGCCAGGAAATCGGAAGATGTTTACTTCTTGGGAGGAGAACCATGAGCAATTTCAATAACATAGTGAAGAGTAGAGACATCACACTGGCAACAAAGATCCGCATAGTTAAAGCAATGGTATTCCCCGTAGTAACCTAGGGATGTGAAAGCTGGACCATAGGGAAGCCTGAGCTAAGTAATATAGATGCTTTTGGACTGTGGTGCTGGAGGAAAGTTCTGAGAGTGCCTTGGACCGTAAGAAGATCCAACCAGTCCATACTTCAGGAAATAAAACCCGACTGCTCACTGGAGGGAAGGATATTAGAGGCAAAGATGAAGTACTTTGGCCAATTAATGAGAAGGCAGGAAAGCTTAGAGAAGACAATGATGCTGGGGAAAATAGAAGGAAAAAGGAAGAGGGGCCGACCAAGGGCAAGGTGGAGGAATGGAATCCTTGAAGTAACTGGCTTGACCCTGAAGGAGCTGCGGGTGGTGACGACTGACAGGGAGCTCTGGTGTGGGCTGGTCCATGAGGTCACGAAGAGTCAGAAGCGACCGGACTACGTAATAAACTATATATATATATATATATATATATATATATATATACACACACACACACACACACACACACACACAGGTCCTTCTCAAAAAATTAGCATATAGTGCTAAAGTTCATTGTTTTCCATAATGTAATGATAAAAATTAAACTTTCATACATTGCACACCAACTGAAATATTTCAGGTCTTTTTTTGTTTTGTACTGATGATTTTGGCATACAGCTCCTGAAAACCCAAAAATACTGTCTCAAAAAATTAGCATATTTGGTCGGATGGAATATGCTAATTTTTTGAGATATGTATGCCAAAATCATCAGTATTAAAACAAAAAAAAAAGACCTGAAATATTTCAGTTGGTGTGCAATGAATCGAAAATATATGAAAGTTAAATTTTTATCATTACATTATGGAAAACAATGAACTTTAGCACTATATGCTAATTTTTTGAGAATGACCTGTATATATATATATATATATATATATACACACAGGTCATTCTCAAAAAATTAGCATATAGTGCTAAAATTCATTGTTTTCCATAATGTAATTATATATATATATACACACACACCTTACTTGCCCAGTTTTCAACAAACCTCAGCACCTCTGAGGAGCCCCTTGTGGTGCAGTGTGTTAAAGCGCTGAGATGCTGAGCTTGTTGACCGAAAGGTTGCAAGTTTGAATTCGGGGAGTGGCATGAGCTTCCACTGTCAGCCTCAGCTTCTGCCAACCTAGCAGTTCGAAAACATGCAAATGTGAGTAGATTAACAGGTACTGCTCCGGCGGAAAGGTAACAGTGCTCCATGCCGTCATGCCGGCCACATGACCTTGAAAGTGTCTACAGATGCCGGCTCTTCGGCTTCGAAATGGAGATGAGCACCACACCCCAGAGTCAGACACAACTGGACTTCATGTCAGGGGAAAACCTTTACCTTTACCAGCACCTCTGAAAATGCCTGCCATAGATGTGGGCAAAACGTCAGGAGAGAATGCTTCTGGAACATGGCCAGGCAGCCTGGAAAACTCACAACCCAACATTTATTACTATTATTATTATATTATTAAGACCAATGTGCCATCGTAATATTATTACTATTATTATCAGGATGGCCAATGCATCAATGTCATTACTATTGTGGTTATTATTATTAGAATGGCCAATAACGTAATGTGTGAATGGAAACCAAGAGGGAGTCTCATCTTCCCAGAACGAGGCCCATTGAGACGAAAGCCCTCTCACATTCCTCGTCAGGTTCTGAGAGGCACTCTGCGCATACTCCGAGGTGAAACTCGGGAAAATAATGCGCTTACCTCAGAAAACAAATTATCTGTACACAGCCACTCCCTCCTTTCATAGGGAAAGCGCTCTGTGTATGCTCAGAACTCCCCTCCGAAACGCAACAGGTTTCAAAGAAATAGCGTGATTAGGGTTCCCATATGTCCCTTATTCTAACATCCCTTATTTTGGCCCTAAAATTTGTGTCCCTTATTTTCAGGCCCTGTCCCTTATTTTTGACTAGCAGGACAATGACTGGGCGGGGTTGACCAGAGGAAGGTGCGCGCTGTGGTTTCCATGGCAATGGCTGCCCGGGGATTCCAACTCGCAGGGCAGCCTGCGTCCCCGTTGGAAGGAAGAGGCGATACAGGACTTTTTCAAAGTACAGTAGACTAATTAACAGTTACCCAAGGGGAATGTTGGATCATGTTGGATTAAGATAGTTTCTGGTTGCTTGAGAGTTACTCTTAAAATAGGCCTAGCTGTGCATCCCATACTAGTATAACTGTGCCCCTGGTCCAAGGAAATGCTACTGTATTTTATCTTGTACCTCGGGATGTGATGTGTGTTTTTATGTTTTTATTGTATGGCCGCATGGTTGGTACATGTTGCCTATTTTATATGCTGTAATCCGCCCTGAGCCTGCAGGGAGGAGCGGAATACAAGACCGAACAATAAATAAATAAATACTATACTATACCATTAACTATTGACATAATAATCATGAAGGTGTACTGTCTTATAAAATTTATTGTATTTTAATGTTTAGACAGTGCACTTTTAAAGTCAGCAAAGTCAAGTACTAAATACAGATGGAGAAAATAAGGTAGTTCTAATAATGTTTTTTCTGCGCGACAAAGCATGCAGAAACATACCATGTCCTGTTAAGAGTAGGGTTCCCATATTTTGATATAAGAATAAGGGACAGGTCCCTAAAAATAGGGAAATTTTCACAAAAATAAGGGACACTTCATAAAAACTTGAAAATCAATTGATGATTTTCAAGTTTTTATGAAGTGTTCCTTATTTTTGTGAAAAAATCCCTATTTTTAGGGACCTGTCCCTTATTCATATGGGAACCCTAGTTAAGAGGGTATAATAAGTCAGTTTCTTTTGTGAGTTTCAATCATTATCTTATTCTGTTAATAAAACTATTTCTACCTAATGTTTGAGATTCAAGTTTTTAATGAAGTGTCCCTTATTTTTGTGAAAAATCCCGTAAATGCCCCTTATTTCTTGTATCCAAAAATGGCAACCCTAAGCGTGATGCGTATGCGCAGTTTCCCTCAGCAAAGAAACAGGTCTGCCTCAGAAAATCTCCCGCCTGAGGAATGGCGCTCTGCGTATGCTCAGAACTCCCATCAGAAAAGCAACGTGCTTCCCTCACAAAGTTTCTCCCGCCTCTGAGGAAAGGCGCTCTGCGCATGCTCCATTTTCCTCTTTCAAAGGAAAAATGCTTCCCTCAGAAAAGCAACGGGTTTCCCTCACAAAGTCTCTCCCTCAGAGGAAGAGCGCGCTGCGCGTGGTCAAGAGGCGCCCTCTCTCCTCTCCTCTCGCTCACCTGCCCGAGGAAGAGCAGGGCGTACTTGCGGGCGAGGCGCTGGGCCTGGAAGCTCCCTCCGGGGACGCGCACGGCCCAGTGGTTGACGTACACATGCCCCTGCCCGCGCCCAACCCCGCTCCCCAGGAGGAGCAGCAGCAGGCCCAGCAGCCCCAGCCCCGCCGCCCTCATGGCGTCCTCCCGCGGACGCAGCAGACGCCTTAGAAGCCCACCACGGCCTCCCGCTTTATGGCCTCGGGCCGCGCCAGGCGGGCCACAGCCATGGTCGCCATGGCAACAGTGGGGCCCCGCCCTTATGAAAATACTGAGTAGATTCGAGTTTTTAGACTGAGAAACCTCTTTCCCTGGTAGGCGTGGTCCCGCCCCTTCTCTCTCATTGGCCGACCGGCGCGGCGGGCGTTGCCTTCTGTACTGAAAGCCCTGCCCACCTGAAAACGCCGAGCTCCCACTGGCCGCAACGGTGCGGGTGGCGGTGCCCTCTGTGGCCTGGAAGCCCCGCCCACCTGTTACACCTGAGTAGCTTAGAAAAGTATTTTCTCTGCCAGGCGTGGCCCCGCCCCTTCTCTCCCATTGGTCGCTCGGTGAAGAGGGAGTTGCCTTCTGATCTGGAAGCCCCGCCCACCTGTAAGAGCTAAGCGGCTTAGAGATCCTCGCTGGTCCCCGTCTGGGCTTTGTTTCGCGATGGACCCGCTGCAGCGCCGCTTCCAGGCCTTTCTGGACCAGCCGGGCTGGCTGGGCGACCTCCTGGGCGGGCTGGAGGCCAGGACCGGCGTGCAGCGCTATTACCTGGCCACAGGTGAGCCCCCACCTGCCCTTGGGAACCCCGCGCATGCACACGAGCGCCCTTGGCCCACCTTTGGCCCTTCTCCTCAGCCTGAGAGGTGGGCAGGCAAAGACAAGCGGCCTGGTCATATTATTATTATTCTATTATTATTGGTATATATAATTTTATTTGTATTATGACATATTGTGACATATTATTTTATTAGATCTTATGTTACTGTATTCTTATTTTATTTGTATTATATATAATTATACATTATTATTCATTTTATTATGGTATATTATTAGATTAGATTATTGTATTATTAAGTTTTGTATTACATATAATATTTTTGTATTTTATATAATTCTGTTATATAATATAGTATTTATATTATGTTATTTGTATAGTTTTATTGTATTTTGTTATTTCTCTTTATTATTATATATTATTGTTATTATTATTATTACTTGGGGTCAATTGCTCTTTCTATATTACTCCCCCCCCCCCCCCCATACTTTTTGCACTGTAATTGCCATCAACCTCCATCCAGCCTCATGGTCTTTCCAGTCCAATGGAAAGAGCAGCCTTTCCCAGCAGGAGGAAATTTATTATTATTATTCTAATATCTAATGCTATTTTAATGGGTTTTAAAAATAATTATTCAATGTATTTCCTGAGCATATTAATACACTATCACTAAAAAGGGGTTCATGCATGACACGTAAAACTTACGCAGCGTAACTATATGCAATAAGTGAGCCTCTTATTGCATGGGGTATTATTATTTATTATATAACATAATATATATTTATAATTATTATATATTATACATTATATATTAATTATTATGTTATATAGTAGATTTTAATCATATAATCATTAATATATTAATATATTATTCATATTGGCATATATTATATTATTTTGTATTATAATGCATTATGATTTATTATTATTTTAAATGTTTTAAATATTATGATATATCATCTTGTTATATTTATATTTTTGTTACTATATTTTTATTAATGGCATATATTGTATTATTTCTTGTATTATAATATGATGTATTTGTTATTTTTATTATTATTTTATTTGTATTAAATATTATATTATGATATATTATATAATATCATTAAACATATGTATTTACAATACATTATATTATTATATTCTAATATTATATTCTACTATTCTATTATTATTGTTATTCTTATAGCAATAATAGTAATAGTAGTCGTAATAATCAATTGGTGTTTCATCCCAAAATTAATTTTCTTCCAACCAAAAAATAGAACACATTTATTAAACAAACCCACCCTCTTCCTCACTTTGGGAGAACTTTCTTTCCTTGGCAACAAACTTTATTTTAAAGATATTTTTTTTCACATTTAGAAAGAATTTCGGAAGAATGTAATGCATTTCCATAGAAATGCATTACATTCGAGCCGTTAGCCCCAGAAGGGATTTCAAACTGGAATATCGGGTTTGCACAGTGTGTCGCAAAGCTTTTTCCAGAATATTGGTGTTTTATTTCAACGTTTCCTTGCACTTTGCCTTTAAAATGTTTAATAATTGTCCGACCGCAATAAATAGTTCCGGGTTCAGAGATCGGGTCGTTAAGGCTTTGCAGATCATGACGATTTGCATACTAACTTGGGTCCCTGGCATTGCCTGGTTTATTTCAAAAAGTCATTTTTTTACTTGTACAAAATGCCTAAGGTTGTGGGTTAGCCTGACATCATGCCAGGTTAGCCTGAGAAACTCCATCAGGACTTAAGGTTTGTTATGTTGGGCAAGTTTGCTCTACTCTAGATGCATCATTGGAGGGGTTCAGTGTGCTCTTTGGCTTCCGGGTAAACTACAACTCCCATCATGGTGAGTCAGTCCCCTCAAACTCCTCCAGTAGGCTGAGTGAGTCATGGGGGGTTCTGTGTGCCAAGTTTGGTCCAGGTCCATCATCAGTGGAGATCAGAGTTTCTCTGGTTGGAGGTGAACTACAACTCCCAGAAAGGAAGGTCAGCTCCTCCCAAACCCCTCTAGTAATCAAATTTCAGCATATCAGATCTATGTGCCTAGTTTGGCCCAGATCCATCAGTGTTTGGCTTCACAGTGCTCTCTGGGTGAACTACAACTCCCTCAAATCAAGATGAATTTTCTCCAAAGACCTTTTCTTAGTCATGGGGGCTCTGTGTGTCAAGTTTGGTCCAATTTCATCTTTGATGAAGTTCAGAGTGCTCATTGATTTCAGGTGGACTGTACATCCCAGTACCTACAACTCCAAAATGTCCAGGCTAATTCCTCTCCAAACCCACCAGTATTCAAATTTGGGCATATTGCGTGTGCATGTCAAGTTTGGTCCAGATCCATCCTTGTTTGGGTTCATAGTGCACTTTGGATGTAGGTGAACTACAACTCCTCTAAATCCCTCCAAAGACCCGTGTACCTGGCGTAGTCTCGCGATAGTTAATACAGTTGCCGAAATCTCGGGATTCAGCGGCTATGCCAGGGCGAGGCTGGACAAGGCCAAGGCGAGGCCTGCGAGGAGCTCCGCCTGGGCTTGCTCCAGCTCCTGGCCGCCCTGCTCGGCGCCAGCGAGGGGCCGGCCCTGGTTCCCTTCCTGCCCGAGGCCTCTGCCGCCTTCCGCGCCGGCCTCCGGGACCCCTTCCTGCCCGCACAGAGGCAGGCCTGCGACGCCATCGCCGCCTCCGCCCGCGCCTCCCCAGGTAATGAACCCACAGCCTCAGGGGTTGGGAGGGTTCCCCCAGGCAGGAAGCATTAATTATATTTCATTAATGTATGTATATCCCCTCCCTCCATCCATGTCCCTTTCTGATATTATTATATTTTATTAATGTATGTATATCCCCTCCCTCCATCCATGTCCCTTTCTGATATTATTATATTTTATTAATGTATTTATATTCCCTCCCTGGAGCTGGGGGAGGGGGCGGAGCCTGGGAGGGGGCGGAGCCTGGGAGGGGCGGGGGCGGAGGCAGACCCTTTGGCCCCCCAGGTGATCAGTGACCGGAATTCCGGCCACAGGTCCGGTAGAAGTTGGACAGCCTTGGTCTATACGGGATGTAACCAGCACGTGGACTACTGTGGCCAAGTCAGACTTCTCAAGGTACAGGCACAGCTGGCGCACGAGCCTTAACTGTACGAATGCTCCCCTGGTCACCGCCGAGACCTGGGTTCTAGGCTCAGCAATGAATCCAGGATCACTCCCAAGCTGCAAACTTGCGTCTTCAGGGGGAGTGTAACCCCATCCAACACAGGCTGTAACCCTATGCCCGGTTTGGCCTTACGACTCACCAGGAGTACCTCTATCTTGTTTGGATTCAATTTCAATTTGTTTGTCCTCTTCCAAACCGTCAGTCACCAAGCACCAGTTCAGTACCTGAACAGCCTCCTTATTAGCAGGTGGGAAGGAGTGACAAAGTTGGACGTCATCTGATACCGCACCCCGAAACTCCGGATGATCTCCCCCAGCGTCTTCATGTAGATGTTAAACAACATGGGGGACAATATTGATCCCTGCAGAAGCCCACAGGACAATGGCTGTGGGGTCGAGCAGGTGTCCCCCAACAACACCTTCTGGAAACGGCCCTCTAGGAAGGACTGGAGCCACTGCAGAACAGTACCTCCAAGGCCCATTCCTGCGAGGCGTCTCAGAAAGATACCATGGTCAATGGTATCGAAGGACGCTGAGAGGTCCAGCAGAACCAACAGGGACACACTCCCTCGTCTAGCTCCTGGCATAGATCATCCACTAAGGTGACCAAAACTGTTTCGATTCCATGTCCCTGCCTAAAGCCAGACTGTGCCAGATCCAGATAATCCGTGTCTTCCAAAAACACCTGGAGTTATGAGGCCACCACACGTTCCAGGACTTTGGCCAAAAAGGGGAGATTGGAAACTGGCCGATAGTTGACAAATTGAGTGGGGTCCAGTGATGGTTTTTTCAACAGTGGTTTTATTACAGCTTGTTTTAATCTGGCTGGAATATTGGCTTCCCGTAGGGAGGCATTAACCACTACCTTCACCCACTCTGCCAAATCCCCTCTGGTTTCCTTTATCAGCCAGGATGGGCAGGGGTCTAGGATGCATGTGGTCGTTCTCACCTCTCCAAGTATCTTGTCCACATCCTTAGCTGAACCAATGGAAATGAATCCATCAAAACTGGACAAGCAGGTGCTCGTGCTACATCCTCAAAAACTGCTGTTAACATGGTGTCCAGGTCAGAACGGATCAAAGTGACTTTGTTTGTAAAGAACTGAGCAAATGCTTCACAGCGTGCTGCTTAGTTGTCAGGGATCCCATCTTGGATGATGGCATTTAACAACCCTCTGACTACTTGGAACAGCTCCGCTGAACGGTTCCTTGTGGACACGATACTGGCTGCCAGAAAAGATTTCTGTGCAGATTTTATTGCTGCTGCGTATGCTCTTAAGAAGGTATATAGCCATGTCCAGTTTGACTCGCTAAGCCTTGAACGCTACACGCACTCTAGTCTCCTCTTCCTTCATTTCATTGCTGTCAGCTCCTCATTGAACCAAGGGGCTGGTTTAACTCAGCTACTCAAGAGGGGGCGTTCCATTGCAATAGTGTCTATTGCCCTAGTCATCTCCCCATTCCAGAGATTAAACAGAGCATCAACAGGATCACCTACCGAGGTGGCGGGAATCTATCAGGATCCATAAGCCTCCTGGGCCAGACCATCTTAATGGGTCCTCCACCCCTGCAGAGGTTAGGGGGCAGAGTAAGCCTAAACCTGATCAGGTGATGGTTGGTCCATGGTTGGTGATGGTCGGTCCATGGCGATGCTCAACTCCTCCACACTGCTACCTTCCTCCCATCCCTGGCAGAAAACCAAGTCTAGTGTGTGTCCAGCACTGTGAGTAAGGCCAGATACCAGTTGGGACAGTCCCATGATTGCCATGGAAGACATTAAGTCCTGAGCCACTTCTGACAGGGTGGTTTCAGCATGGATGTTGAAGTCCCCCAGCACAATGAGCCGTAGGGACACCAATGCCGGGCTCGAGACCATCCTGGCGACCTCAGGTAGGAAGACTGTAGTGCAGGGGTCAGGAACCTTTTTGACTCAGAGAGCCATGAAAGCAAAATACTTGGAAATGTATTTCAGTGAGAGCCATATAATATATATAATATATTTTAAGACTGAATTCAACTAAATATGAGTATATACGTACATACTATGAGAAAAGGATTCTCCGGCAGAATGACAGGACACTTCAGACCTGGCTCTGCAAAAGGCATGCTCAGGAATCTGGGAAGGAAGAGAAGACGGAAGGAAGGGGGAAAGAAGAAAGAAAGAAAGAAAGAAAGAGGAAATAAAAGGGAGGGGGAGAGGAAGAAAGAAAGAAGAACGAACTATGGAAAAGGAAGAAAAGAGACAAGGGAGGGGAAAAGAAAGAAGAAAATGGGAAGGGAGGAAAGAGTGGGGAAAAGAAAGGAAAGGATATGAGGAAAAAGTAAAATAATGAAGGGAAAAGAAGAAAAGAAAGGGGAGAGAGGGAAGTGAAAAGAAAGGAAGGTGAAGGAAAATAAGATTTGGGGAAAAAGAATAGAAGAGGAAGGAAAAGGGAGGGAGGGAGAATGGAGGAAAGAAGGAAGGGGAGAGAGGGAGGGAAAAGGAAGGAGAGAAGGAAAGGGTGAAGGGGAGAAAAAGGAAGAGGAAGAGAATGGAGGAAAGAAGGAAGGGGGGAGAGGGAGGGAAAAGGAAGGAGAGAAGGAAAGGGTGAAGGGTGAGGGGAGAAAGGAAGGAAGGAAGAGGGAGAATGGAGGAAAGACGGAAGGGGAGAGAGGGAGGGAAAAGGAAGGAGACAAGGAAAGAATGGAAGAGGGAGGGAGGAAGAGGGAGGGAGGAAAAAGAATGAAAGAAAAAGGGGGAAAGGAAGGAAGTGGGAGGGAGGAGGACACGGGGCCAAGACGGATCTTGGTGTTGACATCGGCGAGGCAGTCCCTCCGAAAAGCGTCAAAGAGGCCACGGCTCTTGAGCTGCCAGTTGATGAGGGCGATGAGCTGGGCGTCCCCTGGGGGCAGCGAGGCCGGGTTTGAGTCGCTAAGGCCAGGCCTGCCTCCCCCAAGGCCCGTAGCAAAGGACAAAGAGGAGGTGAGGCACCGCCGGCGAGCTCTGCCATCCCTGGTGAAGAGGGCGCAGGGCTGCTCTGGAGAGCCAGATGCAATCATGAAAAGAGCCATATCTGGCCCCCGAGCCATAGGTTCCCTACCCCTGTTGTAATGCATCAGGGTGGACAGTACACTAGCAGAATCCTTATTCTGTCCCCATCACCTACCCTCAGGTGGACACATTAAAAAATGGTTGACTGTGGGATGGGGCACCAGGTCAGGGAGATGGAATCTCTATAGACCACTGTGACCCCGCCTCCCCGCCCTCCAGATCTCTGCTTGTATTGCACGGAGTAGCCTGGTGGGCAAAGCTGAGTCAAATTTACACCTCTTCCCTCATCCAGCCAGGTTTCCATTACACACGTCAGATCTGCCCACTCATACAGAATTAAGTCCTGGATGAAAGCTGTTTTCCCATTGATAGATCTGGTGTTCAACAGTATCACCCTTAAACCAGAGGGAACGCCATCCTGGGTACTCAAGTTTACCATGCCAGGAGACCGTTTTGGAACAACTAATATTCTCTCACGTTCCCTAGGCTGAACTGATGGTCTCCGTTTACCGTCTCTCCCCCCTATGGGGAGGGGGGGTGTCCTCAACCAGTGGCGCCCCTACCTACCTCAAAACATCTAACCTCCCCCCTTACTCCTTGTGGCTCAAAGGCTAAACTTGGCTAAAACGTTCTTTATTAGAAACTGGCATCCTTCCCCAGCCCTCCCCAACCCCCACAAAGTGCAAACAAGAGTGCTAAGTGCAAAGGGTCAGAGAGTAGCATGGGAGCAGATTATATAGGTATTACGAGTTTGTAAAGTGCAGGTAAATTGTGAAAAATTGAAGTCAAAGGGTTAAGTTTCCAGAAGTGCCGAGTAGTCAAGTCTAAAGTGTCAAAGTGCAACAACTCCTACTCAGTGTCCTCCCACTCCTTGTAAGGTCTTATGCTTATAAATGTTGCGTTTTTATGCTTGTGTTTTATTGTATGGCTGCATGGATGCCACATGCTAGCCTATTTTACATGCTTTTATCCGCCCCGAGCCTGCAGGGAGGAGCGGAATACAAGATGGAATAATAAATAAATAAAAATAAATAAATAAAACATCTATGGATCCATGGATTGTACATCTGCTTAGAAATGTAAGAATAAGTGCTAGAAATCGGCTCCCCCTCCCTCCAAAGTAGCCCCAGTCACCAATAATAGTAATAAATCCTCAACGTAGTTATGGACGGATATTCTGGGCCTAGGTTTCCTGCTTTGTACACAATAGCCAGAAAAAACACGAAGCTCAACATATGAAAACACACAAATATATATAATGACAAATGCATATAAGAGACAAATGTATACTACCCGTACAGCGGAGTCTTCTCACAAGTCTATATTAATAGGCAGTTAAGTAGATGATGAGAAACACCTCAAAGGATGCAATAATCCAGTACAATCAAAAGGTCGGTGTCTCAATCCTGTAAAAAGCATTTGGTTTGTAATCCAAGCAAACCGTGATCGGTTTGGGAAGGATGCAGGCAAGTCGCAATGGTATCAAGACACTTCAATGCACATCCAATTTGTAATTCAGGCAAACCGCGATCTGTTTGAAAACACTGCTGGCGAACCGCAATGGATTACAAACCAAATACTTTTTACAGGATTGAGACACCGACCTTTTGATTGTACTGGATTATTGCATCCTTTGAGGTATTTCTCATCTACTTTATTGCCTATTAATATAGACTTGTGGGAAGACTCCGCTGTACGGGTAGTATACATTCGTCTCTTATATGCATTTGTCATAATATATATTATTGTGTGTTTTCATATGTTGAGCTTTGTGCTTTTTTCTGGTTTATCAACCACCCTTGCTTGATTATATTCTAGTTTGTACACAATAGTAGCACAGCATCTTTGGCCATGTTTTTCTAGAACTTTCGTAAGTTTCCGTTATTCCGGTTGCTTCCGTTGGCTTCCCCAAACCCACAGCATCTTCTCTGTTGTGTCTCTCTGGGGATCTTTCCTCCTTGCCCTCCCTCCTAGGCGTGGTGGCCTTCCTGGGCCTCTACCTGATGTTCGGCTACGGGGCCTCCCTACTCTGCAACCTCATCGGCTTCGCCTACCCTGCCTATGCCTCGTAAGTATTCAAAGGCCCACCTTCCACCTGGAAGTGGTGGGGAAGTCATGCATTAAAAGACCCACCTGCCACTTGGAAATAATGTATTAAAAAGCCCCCCTCCTACCTGGAAATGGTTGGGAAATCATGTATGAAAAGACCCACCTGCTTCCTTAAAATGATGGGGAAATCATACATTAAAAGACCCACCTCTCACTTGGAAATAATGGATTAAAAGACCCACCTGCTTTCTGAAAATGATGAGGATATAATTGATTAAACAACTCACCTGCTTCCTTAAAATGATGGGGAAATCATGTATTAAAAGATCCACCTCCTGCCTGGAAATAATATATTAAATGATCCACCTTCCACTTGGAAATAATGGATTAAAAGACCCACCTGCTTCCTGAAAATGGTGGGACAATAATGGATTAAAAGGCCCACCTAAAATAACAGTAAAATAATGTATTAAAAATTCTACCTTGTACCTGGACATGGTGGGGAAATCATGTATGAAAAGCCCCACCTGCTTCCTGAAAATGATAAGAATATAATGGATTAAAAGACCCACCTGTTTCCTGAAATTATGGGGAAATCCTGTATTAAAAGACCCACCTACTTCCTAAAAATAATGGGAAAATAATATATTAAAAGACCTACCTGCCACTTGGAAATAGTGGGGAAATCATGTATTAAAGATCCTGCCACCTGGAAATAATGTATTAAAAAACCCACCTGCTTCCTAAAAAGGGTAGGGAAATAAAGTATTAAAAGACTCACTTGCCACCTGGAAATAAGGCGGTTTCCTTGGTGTTTACTTTTATTGATTTAACCTAATTTTTATTGTGCATTTTATGTGTTTTGTTTGCACTGTTGCTGTCTTGTAAGCCACCCCGGGTCCCTTTGGGAAGATGGGGCAGGATATAAATAAAGATGGTGATGATGATTATTATTACACAACTCACCTGCTCCCTAAAAAGCATGAAAATGTGTTGAAAGACCTACCTGCCACCTAGAAATGATGGGGAAATAAAGTATTAAAAGACCCACCTGTCACTTGAAAATAACGGGGCAGTAATGTATTAAAAGACCCACCTGCTATCTGAAAAAGGGTGAGAAAATATTGTATAATGCCACTTGAAATTAATGGAGAAGTTGTGTCTTAAAAGCCCTCCTCCTTTCTTTGTGGAAATGATGCAAGGATGCCTTTTTTCCCCAGCATCAAGGCCATTGAGAGCTCAGCCAAGGAGGACGACACAATGTGGCTGACCTACTGGGTGGTCTATGGGCTGTTCAGCGTTGCCGAGTTCTTCTCCGACACCTTCCTCTACTGGTTCCCCTTCTACTATGTTGGGAAGGTAAGCGCAGGTGGTCGTCCATCCATCCATTGAATTGGATTATATAGTCTTGCTTCAGTCCCTGGCCATGCCTGAGGAGAGGGTCATTTGGACAGTTCTCATCCTCCTCCTCTTTGTTGCAGAGCCTGTTCCTCGTATGGTGCATGGCGCCTGTCTCCTGGAATGGCTCGCAGGTGCTCTACCGGCATGTTGTGCGGCCCTGGTTCCTGCAGCACCACCAGCAGGTGGACAGTGTCCTCAACGACCTCGGAGGGAGGGCCGCCGCTGCCTCCAAGGAAGGTAGGGAATAATGTCTCCCTGTTGGAAGACCCTCCATCAGACTCTGTTGCCCAGCGGCTCCTGTTGTGCTGCGGCCCCTATTATCCATCAAATCCCATTGTCCATCAAGTTCCCTCTCGCCCAGCAAATGCATAGTGTTCTCATCCAAAAGCTGCCATCATTATCCTGTTAATCCTGTTACTCCCACCATTCTATGGCTCCCGTTGTTGCACTCTAGCCTTGAGTCACCTTTTCACCCAGCACCACACCAGAGTCCAATGGTCACTAACTACAGCAGTTTATTTACAAAAGGGGGAAAAGGGGATTTCCAAAAAAGCTGTCGAATAATCCATATGTACAATAGTCCATATATACAAAGATCGGTAGTCCAAAATAGCAAGGTACATGAAATCCAGGAAGTCAGGAACATAAGCATCTCCATAAGCATGAAAACAGGAACTTTTCCAAGGCAAAACTCTATCAGGAACATAGGCAACACAGAGAAGACTCGAATCTTGAGCTTGAGAGCTGAAACAAGAACTTGAATCTATGGCAAAGTTGTCTACTCTGGAGACACCGAGTAAACATCACTTAATTTAAACTCAGACCCAACCAAGAAGTCATGAGGTCATGCCTCCGACACCTGAGTTTCAAGAACTTCTCATGGAGTCTATCTGAATGCCTAATTAATCTATCCTTCACTCCCTCCGAGAGAAGGCATAATCTGATATCAAGGGAGAACTCCTCCTCTTCTGCTGAAGGCCGATTCCCAAGAGAAACAGACTTTTCCCCAGTTCCTAATGAAAGGACATTGGAATCCCAAATATCTTCTGTCTCGTTTTTAGCTGCTGGCACGTCTCTCTGATCTAAGGTCTGCAATTCACCCTGATCACACACAGACTCCTCAATGGAAAACCCATCACCCACCTTGTCCCTTGAGAAATCCCCAGCATCTTGCTGCTGAGCCTCAACACCCATGACCCTGCAAATCCTATTGTCTAGCAGGTCCCGTTATCCATCGGGTCCCCTCTTGTCCATCAGGTACTAGCTCCCATTGCCCAGCAATCCATATTGCCCTGCAGCTGATATCATTGTGCAAATCCCATTGTCCAATGTCTCCCATCATTCTGTTCTTCTGTATCATCCTGCAGTCCCTATTGTCCTGCAACTCCCATCATCATTCCCATCATTCTGCAGCCACTAATATTGTTATTATTGCCCAGTGGTTCCCATTGTCCATCAGATCCTATTATCCACCAGGTTCCCTCTTGTCCAGCAGCTCTCACTGTCCTACGGCTCTCAGTGCCCCACAGCCCCTCTTGCCCAGCAAATCCCATTGTCCATCAGGCCCCCCTCTTGTCCCGGAAATATTGATGAGGCTCCTCTGCCCCTGAATGGCTTCCTTAGGGCCTCTTTTTCAATCAGAATCCAGAGATGAAAATATTTAAAACACAATAGTTTAATTTGCAGAATAAGGGAGGGGTTGTGCAATAGAAAAGTGTATTATGGGTTTTATAGTCGGCCAGAGTATTGTCCTGTGGCTCCCACTGTCCTGCAGCCCCTATTTTCCAGTGGTTCCCATTGTCCAGTAAATTCCATCGCCCTTCTGTGTCCTGGGAATGATGGACATCGCAATGCCCAGAGACTGCTCTTTTTGGTCCCATTTGTGCCAAGCCCAACATCCCAAAATACCCCAGCAAAGGGCCCTATCAATGGGGTGCATCCACTCCTGCATTTAGTCCAAACTTGAACAGATTCGGCAAAGCCCTCTAAGTTTAAGGCTCTTTAAGGTTTAATATCTCCCTTTGCTCATTTTAAAATCAGTGAGGGGTTTTCCCCTTTTTTCAAACTTGGTCCTTTAGCTGTCTTGTTTTCTTATTATTTTTTCCTTCCTTCCTTCCTTCCTTCCTTCCTTCCTTCCTTCCTTCCTTCCTTCCTTCTTCCTCTTCTGGCTTCAGTGCTCCAGTCTCTGGTCAACGGCTGAATCCTTTTGCTACCAAAGAAAAAGGGGGAGCTTCCAGTCGTTTGTACATCGATCCGTACGTAATAACCCCAAATCCACCCCCTTCGTAAAGGAAAACTATGTGTTTTATCCCATTCTGTGTTTATTGCCAACCTATCCATTGGTCATTGATTAAAAAAACACTTTCTTGAGGGAGATGGGAAAAGCCCCAGTGGGTCAGCCTACCATGCTCAAAGCAGTCGTCTGTATGATTAAGTGCATTTGTTTATATGTATGTATGCTTGTATGTATCTGTGTTTGTATGTATGTACATAATGTATTGATATTATCCAGGCCCTGTTTCCCATCTGCCAGACAGCCAGTCAGTCATAAATCTCTACTATCCAAGTCCCAGATAGTCACTAGAGACAGGAGATCGCCATTATAGTGAGTTTATGAATCAGATAAACACATGGTGAGCTTTACACAAAATGGAGCGCCACACACATTTCAATCCAGCTTCCGTTTTTATAGACATTCTTAACTTTCATTCCCAGATAAACTTTTCTCTTCTGTGTGCAGGCACTTAAAGCCATTTGGCATTATGCCATCTATTTTATTGCTGTGAGCATGCACATTCAGACCCATCGTGTCAGTGCTAGTCAAGTAGCCTCCTACTTTTCCCCATCTGTGAGAATATTTATGGCCTTGCTGTGTTGACCATTGCATCATTATTACATTGCTGTGAGCATGCACATTCAGACCCACTGTGTCAGTGCTAGCCAATTAGCCTCCTAGTTTTTTCCCATTGTCTATGAAAAGATTTATGGCCTTGCTGTCTTCCTCCCTATGTTTAAGCTTGGAAGTCTTCACAAACAACTCCATTAGTTTCATCCCGGGTCGAACTGACCCTTCTTGGCTAACTAGATGCTAATTTTAGGCGCAGAGCAGTGATCAATATCAACTTGCATTATTGTATTATTAGGCAGTTATCAATATATACACAGTGTTGAAAATCAGAGGTTAATACACATGATGCAATTATTGTTGAGTACACTTGTTGAACAGTTATCATTAGCAAACATCACAGAAGTTATTGTAAGCTAATACTGTAAAGCAAATGTCTTCAGATTTCAATTATTTCAAGCAGTGTGTCTTCATTCCCTCCATGGATTGGGGTTCTATTTCAGACCAAAGAGGCTTAATGCCTCTGTGAGCCCAGTTTGCAAAGTGGATTAAGCCAGCATTACCTGCTCTGCGGCTATTTTTGTCAGGCGACAAAAGGACGAAACTCATTGAAATACATTGATATTTATTTTCCCCTTTTTATTTGTTTCTCCAGTTTCCAAAGAAGCCATCAAACGGAACTTTCGGGCAAGAGAAGACTAAGCTGCAGCTGACATAGATAGAGAGATATTTATAAACAACCCAAAACTCCAAAATAAAAAGATGCCTAAATGTCTGGATTCTGTACATTCTATTACACCTGGAAATTGAGTTTCTTGGAAGTCATGCCTATGTGTGAGTGTGTGTGTATCTGTTTGCTGTGTGCCATAGAAAAGAATTATGGGAGAAGCGGTGGGCAGGGTCATGCAAATTTCACACCAATGGAGAGAGGCTAAGGAACACTGTGCCTGTGGTGGAGGAAACATAAAATTTAGGATGGAATGGTCCTCTAATCTGATGAAAAAATAATATATTTAGCATAACCTGATGATCGTTACAAACACCAGATCAATGCAGGCCTGTTAATAGCTTTTTAAATGCGCACAGCAAGAAGCTTCTGGGGAACAGAGCTAGGTAGAGAATGCCTGGAGGCTTAAGCAAAGTTTAGACCAACCAAAAAGACACAGCCACCCTCTTTTCTCCCTTTAAAAAGCACACATGAAAATAACTAGTTCAGACACAGAGTTAAAAGTTAAAAACAGTTTACTTACTAAGAAAAGCTTGCATGATGTAAATATCATACAGGTAACAGTCAGTCAGGCCTTAAGAATGGCAAGCAGGCCTCTCTCTCCTTAATGGTTACATCTCAAAAGTGGCAAAGAGGCAATGTAATGCAGCAGTTAAAGCATCAAACAAAATGTATTTTAAGCATCAACATTGTAATGCACAAGCATATCAACATAAACATATAGTAAGGTGTAATCCTCTCTCCATATACAGAATCAATAGCCGTTGCGTACTCACAGTCCCCCCGTCTAAATAATAACAGTTTACTGTTATTATTTAGACGGGGGGACTGTGAGTACGCAATGGCTATTGATTCTGTATATGGAGAGAGGATTACACCGACTATATGTTTATGTTGATATGCTTGTGCATTACAATGTTGATGCTTAAAATACATTTTGTTTGATGCTTTAACTGCTGCATTACATTGCCTCTTTGCCTTTTTGTATACACTGATTGTTAGAGGGTTTGACTGTATTATACACTTATAGAGTATTACATCTCAAAAGTAACAAACAGCAAACTAGTAAATGGCAGATGGGCAAAAAGGGCAAATGAGTGAGAACAAAAGGAATACATCCCCTTGCAAACATGTGCCCCAAGACAACGTGACCCAAAGAGCATATCACATGGTGGACATCTCATTAGCTTACATGCATATTTAAATCAGGTGCAATAAAACTTTGGAATTTGAGGAGGTCACATTACAGCATGGTACAAACAGGAAACAAAATGTGTGAGAGATTGCAAATCCCAACAGCCCTCCTCAATCGTACACACATTTCTTAAATTAGTCCCATTTTGACACAAAGGTCTTGAAAACCATCTCTTGGTAGTGGTTTGGTCAATATGTCCGCCACCATCTGCTTCGTTGGACAATATGTCAATTCAATCATTCCCTCTTGTGTGAGTCTGCACACACTATGATACCTAATCCCAATGTGCTTAGTGTGCATCATCACCTTTTCTGATTTGGCAAACTTGATGCAACTTTGATTGTCTTCAAACACTTGAATCGGCTTCTGCTCATCTATTCCAAAGTCAACTAGAAGTTGATGAAGCCATAGGAGTTCATCTGATGCCAAAGAAACACCTATGTATTCTGCTTCTGTTGTAGACTTGGCTATTAGTTCTTGTTTCCGGCTGACCCAAGAGACAGAACCATCTCCATACAAGTAAAGGTATCAGCTGACTGACGTGCAGTCCGAAGAATCTCCAGCCCAATCCGAGTCTGAAAAACTAACTTTGGTTCATCACTAGCTGGTAATTTTAATTGTAAGTCCATTGTGCCTTTTAGATATCTTATAACTCTCTTGACAGCAATCCAATCTTTCTGAGTAGGTGCACTGACCTTTCTGTTCAGAATTCCAACAGCCGACGATATATCTGGTCTTGTGTTGGTAGCTAAATACAAAAGTTTTCCTATTGCTGTTCTGTACTTGTCATTGTTTGGCAAAAGTTCACTTTCTTCACTGTTTCTTAAGAAGTCCGTGACCATTGGTGTTGCAACTGGATTTGCGTCTTGAAGTCCAGTAACTTCCAACAAGTCAATGATCTTCTGCTTCTGGCTCAAGAGAAATGATCCATCGTCTTCTCTCCTGATCTGTATTCCAAGATAATATGAAACATCTCCAAGTTCTTTAATCTCAACTTGTTTGCTCAAATGACGTACAAGTTCTGTGTAGTCTTGAATTGAGTGCGATGACACCGCACTCCGAAACTCCGGATGATCTCCCCCAATGGCTTCATGTATATATTAAATAGCATAGGGGATAGTACTGAGCCCTGCGGGACCCCACAATACAATGGCCGTGGGACAGAGCAGGAGTCTCCTAGCAACACCTTCTGGGATCGACCCTCAAGGAAGGACTGGAGCCACTGCAAGGCAGTACCTCCAAGGCCTATTCCAGAGAGGCATCTCAGAAGGATACCGTGGTCAACGGTATCGAAAGCCGATGAGAGGTCCAGCAGAACCAACAGGTACACACTCCCCTTGTCAAGCTCCCGGTGTAGATCATCCACTAAGGCGACCAAGGCTGTCTCAGTACGTGTCCCGGCCTAAAGCCCGACTGCGCCAGATCTAGATAATCAGTGTCTACCAAGAATTCCTGGAGTTGTGAGGCCACCACACGTTCCATGACTTTGCCCAAATAGGGGAAATTGGAAACTGGCCGATAGTTGACGAATTGAGTGGGGTCCAGTGATGGTTTCTTCAACAGCGGTTTTATAACAGCTCGTTTTAAGCTGGCTGGAATACTGCCTTCCCGAAGGGCGGCATTAACCACCACCTTTACTCACTCTGCCAAACCCCCTCTGGCTTCCTTTACCAGCCAGGATGGGCAGGGTTCTAGGATGCATGTGGTCGCTCTCACCTCTCCAAGAATCTTGTCCACATCCTCGAGCTGCACAGATTGAAACGAATCCATCAAAACCGGACAGGCAGGTGCTCGTGGATTTCAAGTTCTTGCAATCGCCCAACAGGAGGTGGCATTGCATTGCATTACATATAATTTATTTTATTTATTTATTTATATTTGTATACCGCCCCTTTCAGCCCGGCGACTCGAGGCGGTTTAAATTTGGCAATCAATGCCCCATAAGATAAAATACAGTCAAAAACAATTACATATAATATAAACCATATAAAAACTGTAAACAATTAAAACCATTTATTTATTATTTGGACTTGTACGCCGCCACTCCCCGAGGGCTTGGAGCGGCTTACAAACATATAAAAACATCACAGGAGTAAAAACAACATATTAAACTAGACCAATAAAGATTTTCCAGCTTAGCAATCAAAGGCTAAACCATAAAGTACAAGTCCTCAGCGTCTCATAATTAAAATCATTTTCCGTCGCATTGTCCTATCGTTCCATGGGTCTCAATCAATTATACTGTGTCTGCAAATGCCTGTTCAAATAGCCAGGTTTTAACTCTCCTTCAAAATGTTAGGAGGGAGGGGAGCCAATCTAATATCCCTAGGAAGGGCGTTCCATAGCCGAGGGGCCACCACTTCTCAGCCCTGTCTCTCGTCCTCATTACTTTCCTTGCTTAAAAAGCAGCTATCATCATAATCTTATTATTATCTTATTATTATATTAATATGATTACATGAATGATATTGATAGCATTATTATTAATCTCATTCATATTATTACCATTTTTCTTTGATTGTAAGGTTCGCACTCATTTTTGTAATGCCAACAGATAGATATAGATATATAAGTGTTGGTGTGGGTTTGGGTGTGTCTGTGTCTATATATACACAAATATATAAAGAAATATAAATGTGTGTATATTAATATGTAGAGAAATATATACATGTATATAGAAATATAGATTTCTATAGATAGACAAACATATATTTCTCTAGATACATATGTATATGAATGAGGCACACACACAAATATAATGAATGGGGTGCCTCATTCGTATACATATATAATATATAGGGAAATGTGTGTGTGTGTGCGTGCGTATATACAGGTCCTTCTCAAAAAATTAGCATATAGTGCTAAAGTTCATTGTTTTCCATAATGTAATGATAAAAATTAAACTTTCATACATTGCACACCAACTGAAATATTTCAGGTCTTTTTTTGTTTTGTGCTGATGATTTTGGCATACAGCTCCTGAAAACCCAAAAAAAAGACCTGAAATATTTCAGTTGGTGTGCAATGAATTGAAAATATATGAAAGTTTAATTTTTTATCATTACATTATGGAAAATAATGAACTTTAGCACTATATGCTAATTTTTTGAGAAGGACCTATACACACACACACACACATATACACACACACACATATTTCTTTCTCTCTCTCTCTCTCTCTCTCTCTCTATATATATATATATATATATAGAGCGAGAGAGAGAGAGAGAGAGAGAGAGAGAGAGAGAGAGATATTTGTAGGGAGAAAGAAACGAAGAATGTGGGTGTGACTGTTGGTACATCATCATAATCATCATTATTAGATGTACAACAAGATTAGTCCACAGCAAACAAGATCACTCTGCCGGCTGTTGTATTAGATCACACATTGGACTCTTCCCAAGTGTCTAGGACTGTGTGATGTATCAGCAAATAATGCATGTAGATCTGAGTCAGGTGGCCTTTTGCAGCCGACAGGTGGTGATTTGGTCAGCACCAATTGTTTTTAAGTGCAGGCCGAGGTCTTTAGGCATTGCATATTGTTGTTGTTTGCTTTTAACCATGTTTTAACTTTTGTGCTTTATGCTTTACTTCGTTATAAGCCACCTTAGGTCCGCTTGCAGAGAAAGGCGAGGTAAAAATACTAATTATTATTATTATTATTACTACTACTACTATTCTGTTCCTGGGCTCTAAATGTGCCTTGATAGAGAGTAGTGAGGGCTGTGTGTTGGAGGCCCACCTGGAGGGCTTTGACCCAATTATCCCCAATTAGAAGAGGCTTCGGGGAGAAGGAAGGACAGCTGCGAGAATGGGCCCGGCCTTATTATTATTAGGGGAGAAAAGGGGGTCCCATAAGGGCAGTGCTCCCCCCCCCCCCGGTGCAACCCTTTTGAACTGTGATGCTGTTCAGGCCAGACTGAAGAGGGGGCAGCCAGGAAGACCCAGCTCCATCATGTCTCCTGCAGCATCACTTGGGAGCCCCTCAATATTATATGCAATATAATAATATATAGGTTGTAATAACTATTGTAAATAATAGATGTAAAATAAAAAATTAAAATATATGTAAATAAATATATGTAAATAAATATATGTAAATAAATATATGTAAAATAATATATGTAAAATATATGTAACATTGTAATGTAATAATACTGATGTTATATATAATAATGTTATATATACTACAACTTATGATGTAGTACAATATATTACATAATACTCTTCTCTCTTGGCTTTTCTTCGCGAACAAAGATTCAGGAAGGACTCATCCCTCGCTTTCTACAAGCATGTTGATGACTAAGTTGGATGTGTCCTTCGAGCCTGTGCAATGGATTTTTCTGGTGGAGCGCAGCGTGCACAGAACTGGCCTCACCCTTTCAACCAAAGGTTCATGTGCCGGGGCCTAGCAAGCTTGGACGGTGGCAGCAAGGTCCTCAGGTCGTAGATTTGATTAGAGTTACTTTCTCTTGGATGGTTGACAGGGTTAGACGAACACCACCTGCCCGGGTTTGAATTTAGAGTTTTCCTTCTCTTAGGATGGTTGCCAAAAGGCTAGAGAGCCCATCCTGCCCATTGACGCTCTTTGTCAGACTCTTTGGTTGTGACTTATCTGGCATGGGAGGCCCTACCGGTGGCTATTATGCCACCGCCAGCGTAGCTCACAACTTCATTAGGGTACACAAGCCTCTCCCCCACAACAAGGGGGCGCCAATGGAGAGGATATATACTGGGAGCGTATTACATATATTGTGGTATTCTAGATTAACATAAATAATATAAAATAATGCAATCTATACCATATATATATATATACACACACACACACACACACACACACACACGTCCCCTGCCACGTGTTACTGTGGCTCAGTCTGGTGATCTGGAAAATAAAGTAATGAGAAAGTGTTGGTTTCTAATATATGTAATTTCTTTATGCTTGTAGGTAAACAGTATTTCTTGTTTATTTGTCAGAGTTGATGTAGAGATTGTCTGGATTTGCCTACTCTGGAACATGCAACATATAATTGTCCTTATTTAGGGGTCCCTTTCAAATCTATGATACGATTCCATCTCTCCTCTCCTTCAGGAAAAAACTCAAGTCTTGGCTCTGGGACCAAGTATTCGAGCAACTGGCTGAGCAACAACTGTAATGACTCATGAGAATTGTCAATTGTGGTGTCCCAGCCTCTTAGTGTGACCCCCCCCGCCTCTTAGTGTGACCCCCTAGCCTAGTGGGCCAAGTCTGGTACCAATGGTGCCAGAGGATCAGGCCCAGAATGAGGAGGATGAATGGCCTGAGGTGGACACGTCTATGGATGCAGACCTATCTTGGGATAATGATTGGTTGCATGGGAATTGGCCTGAGGAAGGGGTTAATGAAGATTCTATGAAAATAAGCTTTGAAACTGCCAGTGAGAATTCTTTTGACCTTGGCTCTCACAGGAACCCATCTCCTTTGCCAGCTGGGGCCCAGGCAGTTAGGGAAGATGAACTTTCCCACCAAGATAGTAGACCACCTGGTGAGACTAACGAGCAGGCTAGTTTTGATAGAAGGGTGAGTATCCGATCTAGGAGGAGAGATTGGAATGTGAGACACGGGATTCAGTGGACTCACAGAAAATAGATTTGCTTTAAAGACTGGCTCTGGGAAAAGTCCAACAGACTGGAAGCTACGTTTGGAGTGAACGTTTCTCTGCACCAAGACTCTAAGTTCAAGATATTGCTGGGGCGGACTTGCCCTGGTGCTCCAAGTTCCTTGTTGACCGTTGTTTCGGTTTGCCTAGACTCTAAGTTCCTGTTTTCGGCCGCTGGCGCAGTCTGCCTTCATTTTGGATTGCTTTCGTTGGGTTTTACTCCGTTTTGGAAAACCTTTCCAGTTTTACCTTGGGACTTGCTTTTGCTTCATACCTTTGCCTTTTTGGTCATTTGAAGGTCGAGAAAAACCCCTGCACATGAGCTCATCTGCTAGTGCGACGTGGCATAAGATGAACCAATCACAATAAAAGGTCAATAGCTTGGAAAGTACCCTTATACTTGTAGCACACAATAAAAAGGGACTGCCCCAAAACAGGGGAGGTCTCAGATCTCATACCTCCAAGATGTCTCCGTGTCTTTTTACACCCAAAACCTACAGCTGGTGACCCCAACGTGATCAAGAGAAACCACGCCATGAGGAGCTGCTCGCCTCGACTGGAGAAATCTGCGCGCAAATTCAGGTGAGATGGGGCAAAAACTTTCCAGCGAACAGAGACAACATGCTAGGGAATTGCATGAACTCATTCGCCGTTTGGGGAAGGACCGAGTAATATCATTGGGGGAAGTGGAACAATTCATTAAAGAAATTTTCTATGAATGTCCATGGTATCCAGAAAGAGGAACATTGGATAAAGAATCATGGGAAGAATTGGGGGATTACCTTCATGATAAATCCCGGGTAAATACTCATCATTTGATAATTTGGCAAGTTATCAATCAGGCGGTTGGAAAACTTAGAGAGACCTCTCCAACCGTCCCTTTGGGCTCCCTTTTCAGCCTGAGGCATCCACCTGTAAAGTCCCTATTGTTTTACCTCCAAAGCCTCTGGCGCCACCGTATAGTGCCAAACAATTAAAGTAGGAGCTGTAAGGAGGGGATTACAAGAGGCAAAAGCTGCTGGGTTAAACCCATGGGAACATGAAGATCACAAATTGTGGCATGATTCCTGCACAAATCCATTTTTCTTTCCTGTTACATATACCAGAGAAGTGCAAAATGGTAACTAGGTTCATGTTCCCCATTGGGAAGCATTGCCTTACTCTGTGATGAGGGAATTAAGAAAAGCCATCACAGAGACCGGAATTGAATCAAGTTTTGTACAAGGGATGATTGAAGGGATGGCACAAGGTTATACCATGATACCACAGGATTGGAAAGATCTGTTTCGCATGATTCTCACTCCAGCCCAATATGTGGTCTGGGACAGTGAATTTAGAAATTCAGCCACCACTATCCAATTGGCTGGAGTAATACCAGACCAAATCTATGGCACTGGCCAGTTCGTCACTGTAGAAATACAGGCACAAGCAGGTTATTCAAGCAACAGCCACATGTATACAGAGAGCCTTCAAAAAAGTCCCAGAAGTTGGCAAACCCCAGAAATCTTTTTCCACTGTGAAGCAACAAAATACAGAGCGCTATCCACAATTTATAGATAGATTAAAAGAAGCTGTCTCCAGACAAATAGATAATCCCGAGGCCCAAGATGAATTGTTGCAAAAGCTTGCTTATGAAAATGCAAACACTGATTGTAAAAGGGCTTTGCAAGGAACCATCCATCACCCTGGATACCGTTTAGCAGACATGATTCAGGCCTGTGCAGATGTGGGGAGCCAAAATTATAGCATGAACCTTTTAGCTGGAGCACTTCAGCAAGGGGGGAAACCCACTGGATCCTGTTTTAATTGCAAAAAACCAGGACATTTCAAACGGGAATGTAGAGCTCCAGGAGGAGGAGCACATAAAGGATCAGCATCAGGGACAAGCAATGCTCAATCAAAACCTAATAAAAAATGTCCAAAATGTGGAAAAGGTTATCATTGGGCTAATCAGTGTCAATCCAATCCACTAGAGGGGTCGGGAAACTGAATGAGGGCCCCAGTCCAGGGCCCCGAAAAACTGGGACCGTTTTCAACACCCCTCCAGCCACCCCTCCAGCCACTGCCAAAAGTGCGGGGATTGATTTAGTGGCTGTAGAGGAGGCTTATACTTAATATCTCGGGGAAGTGGTATGTTACAAAACTCAAATATCTGGACCATCGCCTGATCGGCATGTGGCATTGGTCCTACCTCGCTCCTCTTCAGGAAAGAAAGGAATTCACATCATCCCAGGGGGTCATTGATGCAGACTATCAAGGTGTAGTAAAGGTTCAAGCCTGGAGTCACCTTCCATTTCGAGTCATGAAAGGGGACTCCTGGGTGCAACTTGTTACACTGCCAATTTTTGTTCCACCACTGTCTTCAACTTGCATCTGCACAGGAGGTTTGGGATCTACTCGATTGGATATTCAGTCTGCGGTTGAGGTAAACGCTACCTTTTCCCCTGGTCCTAACATTCGCCCCATGTCAGTATTTAATGTGGAAAATGTACAAATTACAGGACTACTAGACACAGGGGCAGATGGGTCAGTGATCTCTGTGGACCAGTGGCCTCGACACTGGCCCACAAAAACTAACAGTAGGGTGGTGTCTGGGGTTGGAAGACAAACATTTGCAGCCCAGAGCACCAAGTGGCTTACAGTTACAAAACCTAATTCCAAGGAAGTTATAGCTCACATCAAACCTTGTGTGCTACCCATTAATTTTAATTTGTGGGGGCAAGACCTGTTGGAACAATTGGGGGCTACCCTTGCGTTGCCTGACTAGCAACTAGGTATGGCCCGCCCCATTCCTTTATCATGGAAAAATTTACCCTCTGTCTGGATTGATCAATGGCCACTGCCTCTGGAAAAGTTACAGGCCCTGCAGGAATTAGTAAAAGAACAATTAGAACAGGGCCACATTCAGCCTACCACTAGCCCCTATAACACCCCCATGTTTGTTATTAAGAAAAAATCAGAAAAATGGCAATTTCTACATGATTTACGAGCAATAAATAAAATCATTGAGCCTATGGGGCCTTTGCAATGTGGTCTTCCTAACCCCAACCTCATTCCAGAAGGTTACCAGCTAGCAATAATTGACCTAAAAGATTGCTTCTTTTCTATTCCTTTAGTTGAAAATGATAAAAAATACTTTGCATTTACAGTTCCAGAATTAAATAATCATTGCCCTACCAAACGGTACTGTTGGGCAGTACTCCCGCAGGGAATGCTAAACTCGCCCACTATTTCCCAAACATTTGTAGATGCTGCCTTGCAGCCTTTTAGGAATAGATATCCCAAGTTACTGGTTTATCATTTTATGGATGACATACTAGTCGCTGGCCCAATTTTGCCACCTGATTGGCTGAAAGATCTAACATTGGATTTAAAAAATAGTGGCCTTACTATCGCCCCAGAGAAAGTTCAAATAGAAGAAACATTCAAATATTTGGGTCACATAGTCTCTGCTGCTCGGGCAGCCCCAGTTGTCCCTATCTTGAAAATCAACCCTAAACTGACTTACGTTGAACTTCAAGAAGTATTAGGCCACCTTAATTGGCTTCGCCCATACATTAAATTACTCGGCCTCAGAGGTCGCAAGAACACAGGAGAAATAACTTTGCTACTATATCAACTAGCGGTAATACAGCAACAGGAACCTATTTTTGCTAAATACCGGACTGACCGTGCTCAAGATGGCCTTCCGCTACAAAGGGCTTTTTTTATGAGCACGGTCGACAACCTATGGGCGCATTGCTTCAGTTGACAGCAACGCATCAAGTAAAAATCATTGAATGGATATATTTAAATAATTTAGGAAATTCAGTATCAACGCCCATGGAAATGTTTGCACTTCTTATTAGAAAAGGTCACCATTGAGCTCGCCAACTCCTTCGTTGTGACCTGCAAACCATCTATTTCCCATTCCTTCTACAGTACTGGAAGCAATTATTGCAGAATTCTCTCACATGATATTAGCCCTCACAGGGTTTATGGGAGAACTATCATGTCATTTCCCCAAAGACCCCTGCATTCAAGCCACCTGAATTTTACCATTAGTTCTCCGTTCCCCAGCCAAAAGTACCCCCTTGGTAAATGCATTATCTGTTTTTTCAGATGGGTCAAAGACTCGAGGAGTCGTTACTTGGTAAATGGCTTGCCCAATTCATATTGCCTCAAATCTCTGCTCAACGAGCAGAGCTAGCTGCTGTTATTCTTGCTTTCACGCTTTTTCCTTCTCAGGAAATTAATCTCATTGTAGATTCTTTGTACTGCCATGGTTTAATTAATCGGTTACCTTTCAATTATGTCACTCATAACATGGATGACAATCTATGGGCATTATTACCAACTCTTCAAACTTTGCTTGAACAGCGAGTCACACCGTTTTTTGTATGTCATATTCGCAGTCATCAGCCATTTCCAGGGTACCTGACAGAAGGTAATCAACATGCAGATGGTTGTCTCCGTCTGTTTCCCTGCATGTCCCCATGGGAAAGTCATGAATTGCATCATCAGAATGCACATAGTCTCAGCCAGGAATTTCATATTTCACTCGACCAAGCTCAGAACATTATACAACAGTGCCCAACATGTTCCATCTCACACCCTGTCCCAACCAATGGGGTTAATCCCCATGGCACAATGTCCAACAACCTCTGGCAGATGGACATTACTCTTTTTTCCCCTTTTTGGAAATGGAATAAAATTCATGTCACTGTAGACACATATTCAGGTTTCATTTGGGCCACCCCTCAAAAAGGGGAGACTGTCAAACACACTATTAATCATTTGATAAGATGTTTTGCAGTCATGGGCAAACCTGCCTGCCTAAAAACTGATAACGCCCCTGCTTACTGCTCAACTCCGTTTGCAGAATTTCTAGAACAATGGAACATTGTCCACACTTTTGGCATTCCCTACAATTCTACTGGCCAAGCGATTGTAGAACGATCCAATCGAGCTCTAAAAACAGCATTAGAGCATCAAAACAAAAAAGGGGGAATTCCCGGGAGCCATGGGAAACCTGATGGCCCATTATCCTTAGAGGACTGTGAGCAATTGCTATCCAATACACTCTATACTGTTAATTATCTTAATTTAAAATTTGATTCTTTTTCTAAAACTACATGTTCGAGAGTGGAAAAGCATTTTTGCACCCAGGTTCCGGTGAAACGCCCTTCAGTGATTTATCGCCTCCTGCCGGGAAAGCAGTGGAGTGAGCCAGTACCGTTGGTGACTTGGGGCCGTGGATACGCTGCTGTACAAACCTCTACAGGTGTTTGCTGGGTCCCTGCAAAATTTGTCCGCCCTTATGTCGTGGCACCAGGGGCTAAAAAATCCCATCCCTGAATTTTTCATACACTTGCAGCCTGCTCAAATGGACAAACGGAAGAGAGGAAACAGAGAACGCCGAGCTCCAGTGGGATGGGGAGATTTTAAAAACTTCATGAACTGCTAGAGAAAGAAGGAAAAGAGAAAACTGATTAAAATTTCTTGGCAGCTGTAATCGCTGCACTCAACGTAAATTCATGTATCATATACTGTCTGTTGTTATTGCTAATTTTTGGGACAGGGAACATAGGTGGAGGGATACGGGAATGATTTGACTACATGCATGCAGTATAATTTGTGGGTTCATCTATCTGGCCAGATTCGCACTCAGAATGCAGCTAATTTGGCCCAGAAAAGGCAGCATTATACCTATGCTGAACTGCCCAAAACAAAAAGGGGGAGATGTAGCATATCTGAGCTCTGGCAAACCAAGCTTATGATATATGTGCATGCTCCCGGTAAATATAGAACACAATTAGGTCATTTGGAGGTCAAGAAAAACCCCTGCACATGAGCTCATCTGCTAGTGCGACATGGCATAAGATGAACCAATCACAATAAAAGGTCAATAGCTTTGAAAGTACCCTTAAATACTATAAAAAGGGACTGCCCCAAAACAGGGGAGGTCTTGGGTCTCATACCTCCAAGATGTCTCCGTGTCTTTTTACAACCAAAACCTACAATTTTTAATGTATTTTAATGTATTTTTACTATTGTTGACCTGTTTATGTTAATTACTGTGTTGTAATTGTTCTTTGTCAGCATCTAATGATTGCCAATTGTAAGCTGCTCTGAGTCCCCCTTCGGGGGTTGGGAAGGACGGTATATAAATGTTTTAAATAAATAAATAACGTGTGTGTGTGTGTGTGTGTGTGTGGCTGGATGGCTCTTTGTCAGGAGGGCTTTCGTTATGTTTTCTTGCCCTGGTGAAGGGAACTGAACTGGATGGCCTTAAGGAAACATTTCTCAACCTGGGGGTCAGGACCCCGGTGGGAGAGTCGCGAACGGTGTCAGAAGGGTCGCCAAAAACCACCAGAAAACACCAGCAAACATACGGTTCTGGCCCAGCTTACTTGTCCGAACGCATCGGCCGCTACGTCCCATCCCGTAACCTAAGATCATCCGGGGAGGCCCTGCTCTCGCTCCCGCCGACCTCTCAGATGCGGTTGGTGGGGACGAGGGACAGGGCCTTCTCGGTGGTGGCCCCGCCTGTTGAATGCGCTCCCTACGGAGATACTTTCCACCTCATACCTCCAGACATTCAGGACGAAGGAGAAATCCTGGCTCTGGGATCAGGCATTCCCTCACCAGCACTAGGCGGCATGTGAGACGGAATTTTAATGGGAGGAGGAAGAGGGTCAATGTTTCTAGGGTTGAATACTGTTTTAATTGGAATGATTGTAGATGTGTTGAGGGATTGTATTTTAATGCCTTAATGTTTTAATGGGTTGTGGGGTTTGGGGTTTTACGCTGTTGATGTGGCATCGAATTGTGCCTGCTGTAAGCCGCTCTGAGTCCCCCCTCGGGGGTTGAGAAGAGCGGGGTAAAATCCTGAAATAAATAAATAAATAAATAAATAAACTTGAGGCTACCAATATAGACAGGCGCCTGCTGGTTCTCATTCACAGCCTTTATGAAAAAACACACCTGCGAGTGAGATGTAACCGAGAAGGCCATCTGACTAGACCAATACCCTCATTCACAGGAGTAAAGCAAGGTTGTGTTCTTGCTCCCATGTTGTTTAATATTTATATTAACTCCCTGGTGAACTCACTTTCAGAAAAACCCTCACCTCCCTAAATTGGCTGGGAGAGCAATATCGGTCTTACTTTACGCAGATGATGCCGTACTTTTATCATTAACATGTGTTGGGCTGAGACGACTCCTAAAAAGGTTAGATGTGTACTGTAATACTGAACAGCTGGCAATTAACTATGACAAATCAAAAGTGCTAGTCTTTACTCGGAAAAGATGCACACACCGCTGGCAAATCAATGCGCACCCAATAGAACAAGTTAAACTCTATAAATATCTAGGAGTCATTTCCCAGTCCACCGGTTCCTGGAATGCTCAAGTGTCCCATTCTATAGCAAATGCACGGCGGAGTTACTTATTTCATTTGGTGGCCAGCATGTACCTTCAGCAATTCAAGTTTTTAATGCTAAGATTTTGCCTCAAATGTTGTACGGAGCACAACTGTGTGCATTTAAAAGTGTTAAGGCTTTAGAAACCATCCAGACAGAATTTCTAAGAAGCATCCTTAGCCTCCCAAGCTGTGTGCCTACTGTAATTTTACTTCTAGAGACAGGTCAGATCTCTGTTGAGTCTCGGATCTGGATCTATAAACTAAATCTTTGGTTAAAACGAATGTTTTCGCCTAAAGGTTTGGCCCCATTCACCCTTGGTGATCCATTCCAATCAAGGTGGCAAAAGATAGTTCATGAGAAAATCCTAAACCTTGGATTTTCAGTTAATACCATTCTGACCATGGGCTATACAAAAGCCAAAGAAAACATACGACAGCGTATCTGGGACACAGAGCTGCAAAACTACCTAAACGCAGCCTCTACTCTTCCAATCTTCAAAGATAATGGGAGGGCACTGCTTCCTGCAGAGTACTTAGGCAACCTAACCATCCCTAAACATAGGAAGGCGTTCTCTTTGGCTAAATTCAATGTACTCCCTTCTGCTGTATTGGAGGGAAGATACAACAAAGTACCATACAATGAATGCCTATGTCCCTGTGAGGCGGAGGCAGTGGAAACTGTGGAGCACGTTTTGTTGCATTGCTCTTTTTACCGTGACCTTCATAAACATTTTATAAATCCAATTTTAGAAAGTCTACCTGGGAGATCTGTAAGGTTTTATATAGATTATCTCTTGTCTGACCAACACCCCAAGGTCAATGTTAGGGTCGCCAGCTTCTGTGCAGCATCTTGTCGGCGCAAGATGCTGTCACAGTCTTAGAAAGTTTTAATATTTATTTCAGTTTTACCATTGTCATTTTAGCATCTAAATGTTTAATACCATTTTAACTATCTTTTTAATATTGGGTTTTAAACTTTGCCTGTGTGTACACTGACGTTTGTACATTTGTGTACATGTGTTTGTACATGTATGTGTACCCTGATGTTTGTACATCCTGATGTTCGTACATTTTTTATGCTGGTCATTGACCGTAATAAATCTTGTCTGTCAAGTATTTTCTGTTGGTTATATGGGTTCTATGTTGGAAGTTTGGCCCAATTCTATCATTGGTGGGTTTCAAAATGCTCTTTGATTGTAGGTGAACTATAAATCCCTGTAAACTAAAACTCCCAAATGTCAAGGTCTATTTTCCTCAAACTCTATCTGTGTTCATATTTGGGCATATGGAGTATTCATGCCAAGTTTGGTTTAGATCCTTCATTGTTTGAGTCCACAGTGCTTTCTGGGTTTAGGTGAACTACAACTCCAAAACCCTTCTAGTGTTTTCTGTTGGTCATGGCAGTTCTGTGTGCCAAGTTTGGTTCAATTCCATTGTTGGTGGAGTTTGGAATGCTCTTGTTGGTGGAGTTGGAAGAGACCTCGTGGGCCATCCAGTCCAACCCCCTGCCAAGAAGCAGGACAATCGCGTTCAAAGCACCCCCAACAGATGGCCATCCAGCCTCTATTTCAAAGCCTCCATAGAAGGAGCCTCCACCAAACTTCAACTCTCACAGTCAGGAAGTTGTTCCTAATGTTCAGGTGGAATCTCCTTTCTTGTAGTTTTAAGCCATTGTTCCGCGTCCTAGTCTCCAGGGCAGCAGAAAACAAGCCTGCTCCCTCCTCCCTATGACTTCCCCTCACATATTTATACATGACCACCATGTCTGTTCTCAGTCTTCTCTTCTACAAGCTAAACATGCCCAGCCCTTTAAGCCACTCCTCATAGGGCTTGTTCTCCAGACCCTTGATCAATTTAGTCGCCCTCCTCTGGACACATTCCAGCTTGTCAACATCTCTCTTCAATTGTGGTGCCCAGAATTGGACGCAATATTCCAGGTGTGATCTAACCAAGGCAAAATAGAGAATAACATGACTTCCCTGGATCTAGGCACTATACTCCTATTGATGCAGGCCAAAATCCCATTGGCTTTTTTTGCCGCCGCATCACATTGTTGGCTCATGTTTAACTTGTCCACAAGGACCCCAAGATCTTTTTCACACGTACTGCTCTCAAGCTATGTGTCCCCCATTCTGTATCTTTGCATTTCATTTTTTTCTGCCTAAGTGGTGTCACTTGCATTTGTCACTGTTGAACTTCATTTTGCTAGTTTTGGCCCATCTCTCTAATCTGTTAAGATGGTTTTGAATTCTGCTCCTGTCTTCTTGAGTATTGGCTATCCCTCCCAATTTGGTGTCGTCTGCAAACTTGATGATAATGCCTTCTAACCCTTCATCTAAGTCATTAATGAAGATCCTGAACAGGACCGGGCCCAGGACGGAACCCTGCTGATGGCACTCCGCTTGTCACTTCTTTGCAGGATGAAGAGGAAGCATTGGTGAGCACCCTTTGGATTTGTTCGCTTAACCAATTACAGATCCACCTAACCGTAGTTTTGCCTAGCCCACATTTGACTAGTTTGTTTGCCAGAAGGTCATGGGGTACCTTGTTGAAGGCCTTACTGAAATCCAGGTACGCTACATCCAGGCCATTTCCTGCATGTACCCAGCTTGTAACTCTATCGAAAAAAGAGATCAGATTAGTCTGGCCTGACTTGTTTTTGATAAATCCATGTTGACTATTAGCGATGACTGCATTTGTTTCTAAGTGTTTGCAGACCACTTCCTTAACCATTTTTTCCAGAATCTTGCCTGGTATCGACGTGAGGCTGACCGGACGGTAATTGTTTGGGTCGTCCTCTTTTCCCTTCTTGAAGATTGGGACCACATTGGCCCTCCTCCAATCCCACATGGAATTGTTTTCAATTTCGTCCGTATCTATGCTGTTGTGTTGTACTGTTTTAATTGTTATGTTTTATGCCTTTGTTGGTAGTTCGATACATTGTAAACCGCCCTGAGCCATCTGGAAAGGATGGTATACAAATCGAAATAATAAATAAATATAAAAAAAATAAATCTGCTGGGACTTCTCTCATTCTCCAAGAACTCTCAAAGATGGTTCCGAGATGACTTCCGCTAGTTCCTTCACTACTCTTGGGTGTAGTTGATCCAGCCCTGGGGATTGAATTCATTTAGAGTGGCCCATGTATTCTGGGAAGACTTGTTTCCCTATTTGGGGTTGGATTTACCATATCCATTTACCCTTTCCATGTTGCTGAGGCTGAGGAAGACTTTCTTTTTGTGAGAAGACTGAGGCAAAGAAGGCATTGAGCAGTTCTGCCTTTTCTCTACCCCCTGTCAACATTTTCCCACCTTCTCATTGCAGAGGCCATATCGCCTCCTTGTTCTTCCTTTTTCTACCGTAAGCAAAGAAGCCCCTTTAATTATTTTTAATGTCCCTGGCAAGCATGAGCTCATTTTGCGCTTTAGCCTTGCCAACCTTCTCCCTACAGGAGTTGGTTATTCATACAATAAGGGATTCTGTATAAGAATATATAATAATATATGCTATAGAATAAAATATAATGTATAATAATAGATTCTATATCTTACTATCCAAGAAAATACAACATATAATAGTTATATGTATATATCATGATAATGTAAACCTCTGACCCAACCTTTTGGCCAAAATTGATTCTTTCTCAAAAATCTGTTGGAATGTTTGCTCTGGATGCCAAAACATTGCACACGTTTTTGCAAAAATTGTTTTTATTTTTAAATAAACACTGGATCCCCCAAGCATACCCGCACAGAGAGAGCGCTTCCCTTCTCTCCACCTTGGCCTGTCTTAATTTTCAGTATAAGAAATATTACATTATAAGGAATATTCCGAAGGAGAAGCACCGATACCTTTGGACAGAGAGAAGAAAAAGAGGATTGAGAGAAAGCTGCGGATTGCATTTGTTTGACACGGCGACAGCATTGGGAGTGACGGGGACCCAAATTCCCCTAATGAGCTCCTTCTAGGGCAGCCATGGGGGTCCCACCCAAGCCCCTTTGCGTCAATGGGGCAGCCAGGCGTGCTCGATTCATCTCCCAGCCCTTTGTAGGCCAATCAGAGTGAAATCGAACCACAAGTTGTGCTGTGCGGATGGTTCCTCCTTTCAGAAACTGCTGCCTCATTTGCAGCAATGGTGCCCAAACGGTATCAAACTGCAACAAGGGTGTTTGCGGACGATTTGGGCCGCCATAGTTGAGGAATTGGGGAAAGGGGACCACTCATTCCCTTTCTTTTGTTTCCATGGGGCCATAGCAGTCTAAAGGGCCATTTGTTCTCTTTGGGCCCTTCCAGACAGGCCCTTTATTCCAGAATCTGATCCCAAATTCTCTGTTTATCCCAGATTATCTGGCCGTGCAGACTCATATAATCCAGTTTAAAGCAGAAAACCTGGGATCAGATCCCGGGATAAAGGACCTGTCTGGAAGAGCCCTTTGATGTTGTTTGATTTGATGTCCGGTGACCTCTGAACCTTGGTGTGGATTCTGTCCAAACTTTGACCAATGGACAAGTTTTGGAGGGAAATGGGCAAAGTGCCATGTCCCACAGTTAATGGCATGCCTAGCACGTGGTGCTTATTAGTATACGGAATACTTGGCAGTGTGGTGATGGGTAAATAGGTCATGACTAGCAGTGGGGTGATGTTGCAGAAAGGATGGAAGGGGTCAATCTTCCTCCTGGTTCTAACAGGCAGAGTAATCTGTATGTAAGAACTTACAGGTGGCAGCAATTAAGGACAGAGGCCTGCAGAGATAGGATGTAGCTGTAATCAACTGTATAAAAAGAGCCTGGCGAGAGAATAGGAGAAAAGTATCTGCCATGCTTGGCTGTGGATGTTGGTGTGTGGATTGTGGTATCCTGACCTCTCATGAACTCTTGGAACCGTGTACCTTGAAGGTCCCTTGTTGGTCTTGTAGCCTGTTGTCCCTAGACTGACTCTTGACTGCGTATTTTGGATTTCCCTTGAACTCTGGACCTTCTGGCTGGACCTTTAGAACTATGACTACGCTTTGGCCTCTTGAACCTGGGAACCCTCAGCATGTGACTCCCAGGCTGCAGCCTTGACTATGGTGGACTCTAGGTCCTGAACCAGCATTTGTAGCATGTTTTTTGCTTTGTATCTGACGCTGTGTGCTATCTTTATGTTTTGAGCTTGGACCTTGAAACAGCCGAATGAGTCAGTGCTGCTATAAGGAAAGAGTTTTGAGAAAAGCCCTGTGTTGTCATGGTTAATCTCGGCCTGCCTGCGGCAGAGCCCTGGATCTTGACACTAAGTCATTGGCTCTCTTCAATGCCATTTGATTTGATGTCTGGTGACCTCCAAACCCTTGGTGCAGATTCGGTCCAAACTGCGACGACGGATGGACTTAAGACTAGGAGGGAAGAGGGCCAAGTCTCTTTTGTTTCGACGCCGCCATCTGGGCCTTGTGCGACCGATGCCTCGATACGGATCCCCCCTTGAGGCTAAGGAAGGGTCCTTTCGCTCTTTCCTCTTTGTGTCCGGTTTCACTGAGGCCCAAACTGTCCCGGGCCGCCATGGTGGGCGGGGACTGCCGACCCTTGTCCCCCGAGTCCTGCTCAGATGGGCTGCCAGGTCTTGTCGATGGTCTGGATGTGCTCCTTGGCCTTTAGGCGCAGGGCGGCGATGCTGGAGCTGCGCTGGTCGGCCTCCTCCAGCGGGAAGGGCGAGCCCCCCACGGCGGCGCAGGGGAAGCCCCCCATGCTCTGGGGCAGCGGTTGGGGCCCGTTCAGGAAGGGGAGGGGCCCGTAGGCCGGCGGGGGGGAGGCCCTGCCCGGGGCCCATGAAGCCCGCCAGGCCGGGGAGGGCGCCGCCCGGGGCCCCGAGGGGGCCGGCATCCAGGAGTCAGGGAGGGGCCCCACGCCCGGGGCCAGCGGGGGGCGCCCGAAGGAGAGCAGCGGCGCCTCGTGCAGCCGGGACGCCCCGGACTCCATCTTCTCCTGCCGTCGCCACTTGGCCCGACGGTTCTGGAACCACACCTGGGAGCGGAAGGAAGAACAGAAGCGGGTTGGACTGTGTCCTCTGGCACAATGGAAACGGGGTTGGACCGAATGGCCGTCTGTTGGGAGGGATTGGGCGGTTTCTTCTTATCTGGCAGTAGAGCAGTAGACTAGATGGTTATCTATTGAGAGATTAGATGGTGTCCTCTGGCACAGGCATGTACCCGGGGGGGCTAAGGGGGTTTCAGCCCCCCGAAATTCTCAGGGTGGTCCGCGAAAAAGCCTTACTGGTACATTATTTAAACTGTTATGTTTATTCATATCATGATCTGATCACCATGCTCACATTAATGCTCACATATCCCACATTAATGGAGTTATTGGGATAACAATACAAAAGGTTTGCTAGGGTAGACCCTCTTCCACCCAGTCTCAGCCCCCCTCCCTCCCCCGAATCAAAATCCTGGCTATGGCCCTGTCTGGCATAATAGAAATGGAGTTGGACCAGGTGGCCAACTCTGAGTCTATTGTTATTAGTATTATTAAGCAAGGTGGCCATCTGTTGAGAGGGATCTGAAATAATATAAATGAGTTGCGACTGGGTGGCCATCTGTCAGGAGGGATCGCATGGTGTCCTCCTGAGTAACAGAAAGAGGGCTGGACTAGATGGCCTTGGGGGAACCCTTCCAATCCCAGGATTCGAGGAGGAGGAGGAGGAGGAGGAGGAGGATTCTGCGTACGCACCTGGACGCGGACCTCGGGCAGGTTGACCTTCATGGCCAGCTCCTCGCGGCTGTAGACGTCCGGGTAGTGGGACTTCTCGAAGGCGCGCTCCAGCTCGTGCAGCTGGTAGGTGGTGAAGGTGGTGCGGTTGCGCCGGTGCTTCTTCTTGGGGGGCTCCAGCCCGTCCGCACCTCCCTCCGGGATGCCCTCCGCCACGCCCTCCGCCTCGCCCTCCTTGCGCAGCGACACCAACTCCCCCTCGCACTTCCCCAGGAACATCCCGGCAACGGCGGCAAAGGCTGTGGGGTGACAGGCAAGGCGGGCCTCAGCATCGAGGGTGAGGACCTCCACAGGCCATCGAGCCCACCCCTAGGAGGACTTCTCTAAGGCTAGATGGCCTCGGGATCTCATAGAGCAGGAGGAGACCCCCATCTAGTCTACCCCTCATCTAGTCCACCTCTCAATGACCACACTGGCCCTCCATAAGACTAGGTGCTCTCGGGATCTCATACAGCCAGAGGAAGCCCCAAAGGTCATCTGGGAAGGGTCTCATAGAGCTAAAGGGAATCCCAAAGGTCATCTATCCTGCCCCTAAATGAAGTCCACCTCTAGGGGACCTCCATAAGAGTAGAGGGCTTTGGGATCCCATAGAGCCAGAAAGGACCCCCCAAACGTAATCTAGTCTGCCCCCTAAATGAAGTAGATGGCCTCAGTATCTCATAGAGCCAGAGGGGACCCCCCAAAGGCTATCTAGTCCACCTCTCAATGACCAAGATGGCCCTCTATAAGACTAGATGGCCTCAAAATCTCATAGAACCAGAGGGGACCCCCAAAGGCTATCTAGTCTGCCCCTAGTAGAACCTCCTTAAGGCTAGATGGCCTCGGAATCTCGTAAAGTCAAAGTTGTCATATGGGAAGGGTCTCATAGGGCTGGAGGAGATCCCAAAGGCCATCTCGTCCACCCCTAGGAGGTCCTCGCTAAGACTAAATGGCCTCAGGATCTCATACAGCCAGAGGGACCCCCAAAGGCCATCTAGCCAACCCCTAAGGGGACCTCCCCAAGGCTAGATGGCCACAAGAACTCATAAAGTCAAAGGCTTTCATCTGGGGTCTCATAGAGCTAAAGGAAACCCCAAAGGTCATCTATCCTGCTCCTAAATGAAGTAAGGTGGCCTCAGAGACTCCCAAAGGCCATCTAGCCCACCCCTAGGTGGCCGTCCCTAAGATTAGATGGCTTCAGAATCCCATAGAACCAGAGGAGAACCCAAAGGCCACCCAGTGTCTCTTAGGACCAGAAGGGATCCCCAACGCTCAGTTAGTCTGTCCCTCAATGTATGACCAAAATGACCTTCCATGAGGCAAGAAGGCCTCGGGATCTTTTGGAGCCAGAGGAGACTCCCAAATGCCATCTAGTCCAACTGTAGGTGCCCCCCCCCCCCAAGGCTAGATGGGCTTTGGTGTTGCCTCCAATAGATGACCTTTAAGGTCCCTTCCAACTCTGTGGGATCCTATAAGGAGGGCAAAGAAACTGGAGGTGACCCAAAGATCTACTCCACCTCTAGATGGGCAGGATGAGCATCCCCAAGACTAGATGGCTTTGAGAGTCATCTAGAATAATGGATGACCTTTGGAGAACCTTCCAAATCATCAAGTATTATTATATTATCATTGTTATTATGGGCCCCACTTCTGGAAGGGTCTTATAAAGCTGGAGGGGTACCCCCAAAGGCCATTTCGTCCACCCGTTGATAACCGTCCATAAGACTCGATGGCCTGTAGGGTCCCTTCAAACTCTATAAACATAGATAGTCTTTAGGGTCCTAAGTCTATGAGATCCTACAAGGCGGGCAACAAAGCCCTTCCAATTCCATAAGAGTAGATGGCCTTGGTGGGCCCTCATATGCAACTAGACGGCCTTTGCAGTCCTATTCAACTTCTATAAGACTAATGATAGATGAAGTTTGGGGTCCCTTCAAACAATATGAGATGAGATGACCTCAGTTGATGGAATGAAATGACCTTTGGGATCCCTTCAAAGCCTATGAGACTGTAGGCTTTGAAGGTCCCTTTTATTTGAATTAGATGGCCTTTGGGGGTCCCCCTTTAAACTATATACAACGAGATGGCTTTTGGGGATCTCATGGCACGAGGTGGCCTTCGGGGTCCTTTCATAAGATGAGATGGCCTTTGGGGGGTCCCTTCCAATAATCAGAGGTGACTGTCAAGCCCTAGAAGGTCCTTTAGTTCGATTTCCTCCCCTTTTCCTCTTAGGAATCGTTCCTCGCCTCTTGAGTCCCCTGGGGAGGTAGGGGAGGTTTTAAATAAAGTATTATATTATATTATTATTATTTATGATCTCATGTACAGAGGTCTGGTGAGAAGCTCACAATCAATGCATTTATTGGGGCGAGATATCTCTATATCTCTACATCTATCTATCTAATCCCTCCCCTCCCTTTTTTCCCTCCTTCTTCTCTCGACCATCCGTCTTTGCAGCTTTCTTCTGATTTATTTCCTTCCCTTTTCCCCCGGCTTTAAGGTCTTAAGCTCAAAGATTGGGAGGGCAAGCAATCTTCGGAGGGATTTAGTCATCTGCCTCCGATGCCGCTTTCGCCTTAAAAATGCATATATATATATATACACACACACACATGCGTGTATACATACATACATACATACATACATACATACACACGCATGCATCTTTAAGGCCAAGACCCGAAGCAACAGGTTCCTAGCGCCATTTCGGGAAGAAAGATTAATTAATATATTTATTATGAATGTGAATATATTAATATTCACGGCATCCTCTTCTTGACCTATATTAAGCTCATATTATACTTGATATTATAATTGATAATAATAATAATAATAAGTCGTTATAACAGCTAAGACCATCCCACGTTTTGCACTTGTTGCAAAGCACATGCTGATCTTTTCCGGAACATAAATCTAGCTATATTCAATAGTGTGGAACTGCTTATTATTATCATTATTTATTTATATCCTGCTTGTCCATGGGTGGGACTCTATTAATTATACAATATGGGTGTAGGTATATACATTATATACCCTGTGTGTGTGTGTGTGTATATATATATATATATGTATTATTATTTATTATTTATATGCCACTTTTTCTTATTTAAAAGAGAGAAAAGCACCTAACAACGCTACAAAATACACACACACATAATTTATCACCTAAGGCATCTAAACACTAAAACAGAATTGAACATAGGCTACATATATACAATTTATATAGACAAATATATAAATAAACATAAACACAATAATATGTATATACTACTACTACTACTACTACTAACTTTATTATTTATGAGTCGCCCTCCACGAGTGTGCTCTGGGCGACTTACACAGCTTAGCAATAACAGTACTAAAATATTAAAAACATTAAAATATTAAAATATTAATATATATATGTTGTCTGCATACAGATGTATGTAGCTTAAATATACATATACAGTCTATGTATATATGCGCACACATATAATGCAGTATATATACACACACACATTTATGTATGTAGTGTATTTGTGAGTATATATATGGGGTACATATACACATATACATATACACTTACATGCTGTAATATAACTACATTTATACACACATATATAGATGTTTATGTAAATAAAAATATAGTATGATATGTGTGTATGTATATATTCACACATATACATATATGTGTAGTGTGTGTATATACATACACGCATATATGCTGTAATATATTTACATGCATATTTAGGGTTTTGTTGCTTAGACAGTTAGTTGTACACGCTGAAACACATCTATATATACGTATGTGCATGTATATACACACACACATACATGCACATGCGTCTAAATAGATGTGTGTTTCAGCGTGTACAATTGTCTAAGCAACAAAACCCTTTCAGCCTTGCTGGCCCTAATCGATTGATCGCATGGCATTGGATGGGAGCCGATGTTGCCTCTGACCCAACGCCGTCCCGCATGGCATCCCCTATAGATCTAGCAATAATGTGGAAATATCCGGGGACTCTTGTTGGCGAATGGAAGGAGGCCCAACTGTTGCATGTTGGCGGCAAGCGGGAGGCCCCTGGGCTTCTCTCGGGCTGGTGGCCCGCAAGAGGAGCGCTCCACGGGGATGCCCTCTGGCGCGGGTGGGACCGGGGCTCCGGGGCCGGAAAGGGGTCCGGGAAGGGGGGAAAGACCCCGGAGGGGGTCCCCTGGTTACCTGCCTGGGGGGATGGCGGGTCCCAGCGTCCCCTTCGCCTGCCCAGCTGCTGGCTGCGCTCCGGCCGCAAGCGCAGAAGTCTTTATTTAGTCTTGCAGATGTCACCGGACCCTGAAGATTGGAAACGAGTCCAAGGGATTAAGGCGAAGGAGGTTATTAATTGGAGGCCTTCCCCTTTAAGAGTGATTGACAGTGACTTTCGGGATCAGTAATTGCTCTAAGTGGGAGAGGGAGGCAAGGAGGGACCGGCGGGTCGGGTGGGGTCCGAGTGAGTGAGTGGGGGGCCCACCCCTAATCCCCTCATTACGATGGCCAGGCACCACCGCCTTTGTCTCACGGCCAAAAGGACACCCGGGGAGGGGAGGGGGGCTCAAGAGGCCCCCACATTGGGGTCGGAATGGGGCCAGAGGGGCCAAAGAGTGGCCCCAAGGTGGGTTTCAGTCGAACTATATAACCCAAGTTTGGTTTTGGTCAATATAAGGACCCCAAGTTGGGTTCAGAGCAAGGCCAAAGGGTCAAGAGAGTGACCCCAAGATGGGTTTCAGCCAAAACAGTAACCCCAAGTTAGGCTCAGAGTAGAGCCAAAGGGTCAAAAGAGTGATTCCGAGGTGGGCTTCAGCCAAAAGAGCAACCTCAACTTGAGTTCAGAGTGGGTCCAAATAGCCAAAATAGTTTGGAGTGTGACCAAAGGGTAAAAACAGTGACTCTGAGGTGGGTTTTGGCCAAAAGAGTGTCCCCAAGTAAGTTTTGGAGTAGGACCAAAGGATCAAGAGAATGAAGACGGGTTTTGTCCCAATGAGTGATTCCAAGTTGGGTTCAGAGTGGACTACAAGGGGCAAGCAAGTAACCCCAAGTTGGATTTTGGCCAAAAGAGTGACCCCAGGTTTAGTTCGGAATAGGGCCAAAAGGTCAAAAGAGCAACCCCATGATGGGTTTTAGTCAAAATAATGACACCAAGTTAGGTTTTGTTTAAAATGTAGACCCTGAGTTGAGTTTGGGTCAAAAAAGTGACCCAAAGTTGGGTTTGTACCAAAATATGGACCCCAAGTTAAGCTTGGAGGAGATCAAAGGGTCAAATGAGTGATCCCAAGTTGCTTTTGGCCAAAAGAGTGACCCCAAGTTGGGTTCAGAATGTGTCCAAATGGCCCAAGTTGGCTTTTGGCCAAAATATGGACCTCAACTTGGGTTCTGAGTAAAGTGTAGACCCTGAGTTGGCTTTTGGCCAAACTGTAGACTTGAGTTGGTTTTGTCCAAAAAAAAGTGACCCCCAAGTTAGGTTTGGAGTAGGACCAAAGGGTCAAATGAGTGACTGTGAGTTGGGTTTTTTTGGTCAAATTTAGACCCTGGGATGAGTTTGGGACCAAATATAGATGCCAAGTTGGGTTTGGGCCAAAATACAGGCCCTGGATTGGGTTTTGGGCAAAAGAGTGACCCCAAGTTAGGCTCAGAGTGGGTCTAAAGGGCCAAAAGAGTGACCCCCAAGCAGGCATGTAGGGGGGGAATTCTCAGTGTGGTCCACGAGAAGGCCTTACTGGTACATTATTTAAACTGTTATGTTTATTCATATTATGATCTGATCACAATGCTCAGTATATCCCATATGCATGGGGGTATTGGGATAACAATACAAAAGGTTTGCTAGGGTAGACCCTCTCTCACTCAGTCTCAGCCCCCCCCCCCCCAAACAAACTCAGCCCTTCCCGAATCAAAATCTTGGCTACGGCCCTGCCCCCAAGGTAGGTTTTGACCAAACTGTAGACCCAAGTTGAGTTTTGGTCAAAAGAGTGACCCCAAGTTAGACTCAGAGTGAGTCCAAAGCACCAAAATAGTAACCCTGAGCTGGATTTTGGCTGAAAGAGTAACCTGACATTGGGTTTGAAGTAGTTCCAAAAGTAGGGCCAGAAATGTGTCCCCCAATTCAGAAATGGTTCCAGTGGCCGAAATGTAGCCTATCCCCAAGTTGTCTTCAGCAGTGAGTCCAAAGGATTCTCATGTGGTCCTTTCCTATAATTAATAATAATAATAATAATAATAATAACCAGTTTTTTCTCCCCACAAAGGAGCCTCCAAGCAACTGACAAAAAAGGCACTCCAGTACCATTCCAAATCCATAGACATGCAAACCGTATTGTTATTATTCTCATCGTGGTCAAGGTGACTGGCCAAGCTGGCACCAATAATAGGGAATTTTTTAAACTATATATGTTGTAATTTCTTGATTTGTCATATATGGTTTTATATGGTGTACAATTTGTGTATTTGGTTTATCAAGGTTTTTTGTTTGAATTTGAATGTTAAGTAATTTCTGTTTTTAACCATTGTGCGCCGCTTTGAATCTTACCCATGGGAGAAAAGCAGGGTATAAATAAACAAACAAACAAATAAATTAATATAATAATGATGATGATGCTAAAAGGGCCTCCTTGCGGACCTTTTGATCTCAAATTCAGACCTTGTGGAGTGAGGCCGTCACAAGATAAATTCTTATAGGCAACTACCAATTACGAGTAGCAACTGATAGTATCTACCTCTTAAGTGCTCTATTGGACCTGGCAATGTGGCACGGCCTAATGAAACTGGGGATCTTGGATAAGCTCATTTACAAAGAACCCCAGTGGCCTGAGGTTCGATAATTTTGAATGGTATACGTGGTAAGTTATTTATTGTTTATGATTGGATAATTGGGTATTTGTGTTAGTTGTTTATTATGTCTTGTTGAATGTGTATTTTATGTAAATTCTGTTTTTAATCCACTGTGCACTGCTTTGAGTCCCACCTATGGGATTTTATTGTATGGCCGCATGGTTGGTACATGGCGCCTATTTTATGTGCTGTGATCCACCCCGAGCCTGCAGGGAGGAGCGGAATACAAGATTGAATAAATAAATAAATAAATAAAAGTGGGATACAAATGAATAAATAATATTAATTGCCATAATAAGAATAAGAATGATGATGATCAATATATGACTCCCTCTCTCCCTTCTTTTATGGGACCCTTAACACTCTCCAGAAGGTCACATAGGGGCAAATGTCACGACCTTTGACACACACCCCAGGCTTGACCTCCAACAGTGGCCGGATGTGCCTTTGGACACACCCACGATGCTCAGTGCAGGAGATGTGCCATGAAGTGTGATGTATGGAATTGTATGAAAGATGTATGGTTGGGTTGATATACAGTAGTTGAGAGATGCCATCCTAAGATTGAGACCTGGAAAACTACAAGAAGGAGGTAAAGAATTCATGGGCTGTGATTAAAAGTGGCTGAACTGCTGACCTTGATGACCAGGGACAATGAAGAACTTTAGGTGAAAAACAACATGTTGACATCATCAGAGACGATGGCTCTTTAAGTTAAGGCAGTGTTTCCCAACCTTTTTTGAGCCGCGCCACACTTTTTACATTTGCAAAATCCTGGGGCACACCACCAACCAAAATGACACAAAATGACACTCTAACACTGTAATACATATAGTTAATATGTTTTTAAATGTATTTATACACTCAGTGTGAAACCTGGGCCTGTTTCAATGAACACAACATAGATATCCTGGCAGGAATGGCAGAAAGACACAAACTTCCCACACAGAACTCCCATAACCAAGAGAAAATGCTATAAGGGTTTGGTGGGCATTGACCTTGAGTTTTGGAGTTGTAGTTCACCTCCATCCAGAGAGCACGGTGGACTTAAACAATGTTGGATCAGGACCAAACTTGGCATGAATACTCAATATGCCCAAATATGAACGCAGATGGAGTTCAAGGGAAATAGCCCTTGACATTTGGGAGTTGTAGTTACTGGGATTTATAGTTCCCCTACAATCAAAGAGCATTCTGAACCCCACCAATGATAGAACTGGGCCAAACTTCCCACACAGAACCCCCAGGAGGCAAGAGGAGGTCTCTACTTGGGGAAAGGGAGGCCAGCCTTCCCAATGCATGGAGAGGGAGAGACCAAACAGACAACTGGTGGGGATGGGGGTGTTTGTAATGTTGTGCCTTTATCAAGGTAGGTTTCTTATGGTTTTTATACTTCAACACACTAGACTCCCCCCCCCCCTTCCTGGAGGTTCCAATTTCCCACGGCACACCTGATGATTGCTCACAGCACACTAGTGTGCCCCGGCACACTGGTTGGGAAACACTGATCTAATGTAGTTCCATGGAGTCTAGATGTCTGTGTGTTCAATGTTGTTCTTGGTGTCAAAGTGCAAAAGTTCTGACACCCTTCATCACTCTGGAAAATGGCCATAAGAAGGACGCATGCTTTAAAGTTATTGAAAAGTCATTCATACCAGATGGGAGCGTACCTTCAAACCACCTGTGGATTGGTGCTGATCCCTTCCACTGAACAGGGCTTTGGCCATTCCCTCGGCAGGATTTCTGCAAGGCAAAGGCAAGAGCAAGTGCGAGAGCCCCTCTGAGAGCGTGCAGAGTTCCCCTCTCGCTTCCTCCCTCCCCATCGCCCACCCCCCTTGCCTTGCCTCCCGCCTGCTTTTGGGGGGCGGACGGAGCCAGACGGACCGCGGGGGCTCCGAGGCCATCTGTCCCAAGGGCTCTTTTAAAATTAATTTCATTAATTGAATTACACTTCAATTATATTAGCTATTTAGGCATAATAACCCCCCCCCCCCCCTGCAAAGCCACTGGGGAGGAGGGGGGAAGAGGGTGCGGGAGGAGCATCCTGCCATCCATCCATCCATCTGTCTATCGATTGATTGATCTACCTATATCTATCTATCTATCTATCTATCTATCTATCTACCCATTCATCCATCGATCTATCTGTCCTTCCATCTAGCCATAGATCTATCCATCTATCCCAGATAGATCTTTAAACACAGATTTACTCATTTTGAAAAATATACAGAAATCATGTATGGCGCTTTATTTCCTCTTTCAAAATACACTTTAATTCCGATTTGGGGGGGGGGGGGCATGTGTTTGCACTCTAGAGAAAAGGGAGGAAGGAAAGAAGGAAGGAATAACAAAAGGGAGGGTGGATGGATGGATGGAAGGAAGGAAGGAAGGAAGGAAGGAAAGAAGGAAGGAAGGAAGGAAGGAAGGAAGGAAGGAAGGAAGGAAGGAAGGAAGGAAGGAAGGAAGGAAGATACCTTTGGACAGCTTACCTGTCCGAACGTATCTCCCCCTATCAGGGCCGTAGCCAGGATTTTGATGGGGGGGGGGCGCTGAGTTTGGTTGGGGGGGGGGGGGCTGAGACTGGGTGGAAGAGGGTCTACCCTAGCAAACCTTTTGTATTGTTATCCCAATAACCCCATGGATGTGGGATATAATGAGCATGGTGATCAGATCATGATATGAATAAACATAACAGTTTAAATAATGTACCAGTAAGGCCTTCTCGCGGACCACACCGATAATTTCGGGGCTGAAGCCCCTTAGCCCCCTGGCTACATGCCTGCCCCCTATAATCCACCTCGGAGGCTAAGATCGTTTGGGGAGGCCCTACTATCGGTCCCACCCAGCTTGCAGGCGCAACTGATGGGGACGGGGGACAGGGCCTTCCTTCTCGGTGGCAGCCCCTTCCTCAGCTGTGGATCTCACTCCCCAGGGAAATCAGATTGACCCCCCTCCCTCCTGACCTTCAGGGAAAAACCCCCCTGAAAACATGGCTTTGGGATCGGGCCTTTGGTCAGGAATGGGAGCAGGACATTAACAGAATGGTAACTCGGACTGGCCCTGGACTATGACCCGATGATGTGATTTTAATTAATGTTGTAATGTTATGTTTTAATTGATTTGGTTGATGTATGTGTACATGTGGCATTGAATTTGTAAGGGTGCCCTGAGTCCCCTTCAGGGTTGAGAAGGGCGGGGTATAAAGGAGGTAAATAAATACATGGAATACATGGAATAATGGATAGAAGGAAGGAAGGATTAAAATGGGAGGATGGAGAGATGGCTGGAAGGGGGAAGGAAAGAAGGGAGGATACAATGGATGATGGATAGAAGGAAAGAGGGAAAGAAGGACAAAATTGATTAATTGATGAAAGGAAGGAAAATAAGGAGAAAGAAAGAAGGATAGATGACTGGAGACAAGGAAGGAAGGATGGAGTGGATAATGGAAGGAAGGCAGGAAGGGATAATGGATGGAAGGAAGGATAAAACAGATGTTGGAAGGAAAGAAGGAGAAGAAAGGAGGGAAGATCAACGCCTGGAGGAAAAAATTGGAAGGATAAAATGGATGAAGGATAGATGGAAGGAGAATAAGGGGAAGAAAGAAGGGAGGAAAGGGGACTGGAGGCCAAAGAAATGAAGAAGGAAGGGAAAAAAATGATGAAGGAAGGGTAACATTGATGGATAGAAGGAAGGATACAATTCTTGAAGGAAGAACAGAAGGACAACATAGAAAGAAGGTTACAATTGAAGGAAAGGAGGAAGAATAAAATTGATGGTGACTGAAAGAAACATAAAATTGAGGATAGATGGATGGAAAGAAGGAAGGAAGGGGAGCAAGAAGAAAGAAGGGTGGAGAAAGTGCTGAAGGAAGTAAGAATAAAACGGATGGCTGGAAGGAAGGAAGGAAGGAAGGAAGGAAGGAAGGAAGGAAGGAAGGAAGGAAGGAAGGAGGGAGGGTGGGCGGGGGCGGGAGGAGTGATTACTTATCAAATTAGGATAATGGCTTTTGGAGGTGGCGAGGGCGGTCCCCCCTGCCTTCCCTTCCCTTGCCGTGGGCGCTTGAGCCCGTTCCCGAGGATGATAATCGCTTCATCACTTTAAAATATTAATGCTACCCTCCTTTGCTCGTTTCCCAATTACCCTAATTGAAGGCAAATTGGCTCAAGAGGTGCCAGGCCCCAGTATCACAGGGCTTTGCTTCACGCCGATGACAGTTTTACCCGGGAATAAGCGCCTTAGGCACCCCAAAGCCGATCAGGGCGGCACGTCCAGAGAAGAGAAGTGAGAGAGAGAGAGAGAGAGAGAGAGAGAGAGAGAGAGAGAGAGAGAGAGAGAGAAGACGAGGAGGAGGAGGAGGAGGAAGAAGAGGAAGCATTTCCTTCAAGGAGAGAGAGACAGAGGAGGCAGCAGCATCAGCACCATCAGCATTGTATCATCCTCATCCTCCTTATATCATCATCATATTATATCATTATTATCATCATATTATCATCATATTATCATCATCACCATATTATTATTATCTTATTGCTATCATATCATCCTAATTATTATATTATTATCATCATAATTATATTATCATTATATTATCTTCACCATTATACAGGGCCGTAGCCAGGATTTTGATTTGGGGGGGGGCTGAGTTTGGTTGGGGGGGGGCTGAGACTGGGTGGAAGAGGGTCTACCCTAGCAAACCTTTTGTATTGTTATCCCAATAACCCCATGAATGTGGGATATAATGAGCATGGTGATCAGATCATGATATGAATCAACATAACAGTTTAAATAATGTACCAGAAAGGCCTTCTCGCGGACCACCCTGAGAATTGGGGGGGGGGCTGAAGCCCCCTTAGCCCCCCCTGGCTACATGCCTGCTTATCATCGTCATCATACTATCAGCCTCATCATTATATTATTGTCATTATATAATCATCATTATCACAATTGTATAATAATAATAATAATAATATAATTACACTATCTAACAATTTAAAAATAAACCTGGTCCTGTTCTGAAAGTAGTTATTCTACTTCAGAAACTTAGTTGTTTTTTTGGCTGCCACGAACATTGTTGCAACTGGTCCAGACTCTATGATGAGATAGTCATTGGAAAACTACAAGTCTTGCTTATCCAACATAAATGGGCCGGCAGAATGTTGGATGAGCGAAAATATTGGGTAATAAGGAGGGATGAAGACAAAGCCTAGTAAATGTCACATTAGGTTATGATTTTACAAATTAAGCGCCAAAACATCATGTTTACAACAAATCAACAGAAAAAGCAGTTCAATACACAGTAACGTTATGTAGCAATTACCGCATTTACCATTTTAGCACCAGAACATCGCAATGTATTGAAACAGGTTTGGATCCAGGCTGGGGGGGGGGGGGGCAGACTGCGTTGGATCATACAGAACGTTGGACTAGCAAAGGTTGGATAAGCGAGACTCTACTGTACTACTGGGCTACTAATAGCAAAATATAAGATTCCTCTCCCTTCCTGTGGCCTCAGCGTTTACGTTCTTAACTAGGATTCATTTGAAAGCTGGATGTTTGTAACAAGGAGACGGCCTGCATTGTGGGAATAGAATGTAAAGCAAAACTCAGGATTGAAAGTTGACTGGGAAGAAGCAATCTCCAAAAACTGGCCCCGCAGAACCCAGAAAAGGGGGGATTTGAAAGTTTTTATGTTAAGCTACTTTGAGTCCCCTTGGGGAGTTAAAGCGGGGTATAAATAAATAAATAAATAGGCCTATAATATAATATAATAGGCTATATATATAACATTTTAAATGGTATGCTAATGCTTTTATGTCAGGCCACTTTGAGTCCCCTTGGGGAGAGATAAGGTGGAGTATAAATAATAATAATAATAATAATAATAATAGGGATGCCCTGGAAACAGCAGGACGTGTTTCCCCCAATGACTTTGCTTACGTCCTGTGTCTTCCTTCCTTGGCCCATCTGTGGTGGTCAGCAGCCGTAATCCTTTGGGCGACATACAGTAACGCTTTGGGCTGGCGCTGTTGTCCTTGGGCAGGGCCTTCTCTGGGGTGGCCCTTCCTGGCCAAAGGGCCGCAGCGGTCAAGCATCCTCCTTTTCTTGCTCTTGCTCTTCCTTCTCCGTTCTGCCTCCGTCTGAGCTGGAAAACAAGCGAGGAATGGAGCCCCTTCGGAGGAGGAAGGAAGGGAGGAAGGAAAGAGGACAAAAGGGCCTCGAGTTCTGCCCGGCCGGCCGTAATCAATCCCATCAGGCCCTATTAATTAGCTCGTTGTTTCATTAAGCAATCTCCCAAGGAGAGCAGCGGGCAAACGGGTCGCACTGAGGGCGCCGGGGAGCCCAACATGAATGGCACACCACGGTCTCAGCCTCAAAGGGAAGCCCGGTCTATGGGGTCTCCAGGAGGGGGAAAGAAGAGGTTTAGAATAGGGCAACAGGAAGGAAGGAAGGAAATAGGGGAAGGAAGAAGGGAGGTGAAGGATGGAGGGAAGGAAATAAGGGACAAAAGAAGAGGGAGGGAAGACAAATGAGAGGGTAGAGGGAGGGAGGAGGAAGAAGGAAATAGGGGAAGAAAGAAGGGAGAGGAAGGAAGGAAAATAGGGGAGGGATGGACAGAAGGATGGAGGGAGGAAAGAGGAAGGAAAACAGGGGAAGAAAGAAGAGAGGAAGAAAGGAAGGAAGGAGATGGTGGAAGGAGGAAGGAGGAAGAAGGAAATAGGGGAAGGAAGGACTGAAGGAGGGAGGAAAGAGGAAGAAAGGAGGAAATAAACAAGGGAAGGAAGAAGGGATAAGAAAGAAGAAAGGAAGGGAGGAATAAAACGTTGAGATGAGAAAAACATGGGCTTCTCCCCTCTGCCCCAAGCAGGGCCGTAGCCAGGATTTTGATTGGGGGGCTGAGTTTGGTTGGGGGAGGCTGAGACTGGGTGGAAGAGGGTCTACCCTAGCAAACCTTTTGTATTGTTATCCCAATAACCCCATGAATGTGGGATATAATGAGCATGGTGATCAGATCATGCTATGAATAAACATAACAGTTTAAATAATGTACCAGTAAGGCCTTCTCGCGGACCACCCTGAGAATTTTCGGGGGGCTGAAGCCCCTTAGCCCCCTACATGCCTGGCCCCAGGGCCGTAGCCAGGATTTTGATTGGGGGGCTGAGTTTGGTTTGGGGCTGGGCTGAGACTGGGTGGAAGAGGGTCTACCCTAGCAAACCTTTTGTATTGTTATCCCAATAACCCCATGAATGTGGGATATAATGAGCATGGTGATCAGATCATGATATGAATCAACATAACAGTTTAAATAATGTACCAGTAAGGCCTTCTCGCCAGGCATGTAGCCAGGGGGGGGGGGGCGCTAAGGGGGCTTCAGCCCCACCCCCCGAAATTCTCAGGGTGGTCCGCGAGAAGGCCTTACTGGTACATTATTTAAACTGTTATGTTGATTCATATCATGATCTGATCACCATGCTCATTATATCCCACATTAATGGGGTTATTGGGATAACAATACAAAAGGTTTGCTAGGGTAGACCCTCTTCCACCCAGTCTCAGCCCCCGAACCAAACTCAGCCCCCCCGAATCAAAATCCTGGCTACGGCCCTGCTTCTCCCGGACCACCCTGAGAATTTCGGGGGGCTGAAGCCCCTTAGCCCCCCTGGCTACATGCCTGGCCCCAAGAGACTCCATATGAGAAAAGTGCTTTGGGGGTGACTTAAGCTGGGCCACAAACGTACTGCAGGCCGCCAATTCAACTCTGGTTCAACTCTTGTTAAGGGGAGGGGAGCCTTTAGCCTTCCTCTGAGGCTGAGAGCATGTGACCAAAGGGCTGTGTGTGTAAAGGGGGTTCGTAAGCCAGGCCTCTTGCAGCCCCATCCTATCGCTTCTCCATTGCAGCGAAGCCCAGAGCGTGTGACCCCTGCCCTCTCCCCATTCCAGGTGTGATTTGACATGGGAGCGTTAATGGCAAGTGGCGGCATGGTCTCCCTCCGGGTTTGCTGCCCTCCAATCCAATCCACAGCGTATTTTAAAAGGGTTGCCCGGGTTTAGCGCCGCCGAGGAGAGAAGATCCGGGGATTAGGCCGGCCTCCACGGAAATAGGCCTTAAGCTGCTGTCCATCAGCCGGTCCACCTCACACGGTTGGCGTTGGCGCACGCTCACCTTGAAACCTCCAAAGGGGCAGGATGGGGGCCCCCAGAGGACATCTAGATCAGGCAGGAGCAAGCTCGGCCCGCCAGGTGTTTTGGACTGCAACTCCCACAATACCTAACAACCGGTAGCTATCTTTCCAACTATCTCTTTCTTTCGATCTTTCCATCTCTCTCTCTCTCTTACCTGTCTACCTGTCTTTCGCTTTCTTTATTTCCCAGGTCGCAGAAGGACAGGCGAGGCTGGCGGAAGGAACAGAATCCCTTCAATCAGCCAAACAACAGCATTAAAACCATGTACAGTGCATCCTTCTTTAAAAAAACAACAACAAAAAAGGGAGGAAAAGAAATACACGGAAACAACCTGAATGTCAAACTCAAACAGCAACACAAAACACGCACACATATATTTATATTCTCTCTCTCTCTCTCCCTCTCTCCCTCTCTCTCTCTCTCTATCTGTATACCTTTATAAAGCGGAATGTTTGTATGTATGTGCGGAGGGCGGAGGGGGAGGGCGTATATGTGGCAGCCACTTTCACAGGCCACAGCGACCAGCGCGGGTGATGGACCTGCACCAAACTTGGTACACATAACCCCCTAACCCCTTTACATCCTGGTGCGGTTCGGGGACATGACCCACGGATTATGGGATTTGTAGTACTTTCAAACACTTTGGTTCCCACAGACCACTGAGGCCACCAAAAAGGACCAATACAGACCACACTTGGCACACACAGCCCCCATGACCCACTCTACGTCCTGGTGCAGTTTGGAGGAGAATGGACCGTGGATGCTGGGACTTGAAGTACCTCTACTCACTTCCCAAGTTCGCTGCAACCCTCATCCAATCACTGATTGAGACCAAACTTGGCATACATAACCCTTATGACTGCCTTCACGTCCTGGTGAGGTTTGGGGGAGGACTGACAATGGATGATGGGATTTGTAGTACTTTTACACCCCTCTGTTCCCACAGACCACTGTGGCCCCCAACAAACACTGATAAAGACCACACTTGGCACACAGAGCCCCAGTGACCCACTCTACATACTACTGAAGTTTGGAGGGGGCCAGAACATGGATGATGGGACTTGCAGCACCTTCCCTCACTTTCCAAGACTGCTACAAATCTAATCCAATGACTGATCAACACCAAACCTGCCACACAGAGCCCTCATGACCCACTCTACATCCTGGCGCAGATCGGAGGAGGGTGGACCATGGATGATGGGACTTGCAGTACCTTCCCTCACTGTCCAAGCCTGCTACAAACCTAATCCAATGACTGATCAACACCAAACCTGGCACACAGAGCCCTCATGACCCACTCTACATCCTGGTGCTGTTTTGTGTGAGACGGACCACGGATGATGGGACTTGAAGTACCTTCACTCACTTCCTAAAAACAATGCAACCCTCATCTATTCACCAATACAGACCAAACTTAGCACACAGAGCCCCCATGACCCAATCTACATCCTACTACACTTTGGGGGAGGGTGGACCAGAGATGATGGGACTTCCACTACCTTCAGTAATTTCATGATACCATAGCAACTCCCAATAATGATGGATCAAGACCAAACTTGGCACACAGAGCCCCCATGACCCACTCTACATCCTGCTGCACTTCTCAAATGACCCGGGCACCGCTGGGTCCCCAAGCTAGTGTGTGTGTGTGTGTGTGTGTGTGTGTGTGTATATATATATATATATATATATATATATATATATATATATATATGAGAAAACACAGCAGTGCATGAGGGCTGCCAGGCGGGTCAATTTATTTATTATTTATTTGCCGCATTTATACCCCGAGGGGGGACTCAGGACGGCTTACAATAAGCCCCTTTAAGAGGCTATCACACATGATACAATAATAAAACCACAAATAAAAACATATCAAACTTCAAAACAATACATAATTAAAAACCATACAAAGCCATCAATTAAAACCGTAGACCAGTCTCGTCGATCCTCTTGTCATTCCAGATTGTCCCTTTACCGTGCTGCCTTACATCTGTCCAAACGCCTGGTCCCAGAACCATGCCTTTAGTTTCTTCCGGAAAGCCAGGAGGGAGGTAATCGATCTTACCTCCGTCAGGAGTGTGTTCCACAGGCAGGGAGCCACCGCCGAGAAGGCCCTGTCCCTCGTCCCCGCCAGGCGCATTTGAGCTGTAGACGGGAGCGAGAGCAGGGCTGTTTAGAGCTTTAAAGGTCAAAACCAGCACTTTGAATTGGGCTTGGAGCTGACATAACAGGGGAGGGTGGTATGCTTCCTGTATGTCACCCTATTTAGTAATCTGGCTGCCGACCCCGTTGTACTAGCTGAAGTTTTTGAACCGTCTTCAAAGGCAGCCCCACGTAGAGCACGTTGCAGTAGTCTATTTGGGATGTAACCAGAGCGTGGACTGCTGTGGCCAAGTCAGACTTTCCAAGGTACGGGCACAGCTGGCGCACAAGTCTTAATTGTGCAAAAGCTCCCCTGGCCACTGCTGAAACTTGGGATTCCAGGCTCAGTGATGAATCCAAGATCACTCTCAAGCTGCAAACCTGTGTCTTCAAGGGGAGTGTGACCCCGTCCAACACAGGCTGTAACCCTATGCCCTGTTCGGCCTTGTGACTGACCAGGAGAACCTCTGTCTTGTCTGGATTCAATTTCAATTTGCTAGGCCTCATCCAGTCTGACACAACAGCCAAGCACGGGTTTAAGGTCTGAACAGCCTCCTTAGTAACAGGTGGGTTGGAGTGACAGATTTGGACGTCCAGATAACATCATACTCCAAAACTCCGGATGATCTCCCCCAGTGGCTTCTTGTAGATCTTAAATAACATCGGGGACAGTACTGAACCCTGAGGGACTCCACAAGACAAGGTTGTGGAGTCGAACAGGTGTCACCCAGTAACACCTTCTGAGACCGTCCCTCAAGAAAGGACCAGAGCCACTGCAAAACAGTACCTCCAAGTCCCATTTCTGCAAGGTATCCCAGAAGGATACTGTAGTCCAGTGTTTTTCAACCTTTTTTGAGCCTCGGCACATTTTTTACATTTACAAAATCCTGGGGCACACCACCAACCAAAATGACACAAAATGACACTCTAACACAGTAATACATATTGTTAATATGTTTTTTAATGTATTTATACACTCAATGTGAAACCTGGGCCTGTTTCGATGAACACAACATAGATATCCTGGCAGGAATGGCAGAAAGACACAAACTTCCCACACAGAACTCCCATAACCAAGAGAAAATACTGTAAGAGTTTGGTGGGCATTGACCTTGAGTTTTGGAGTTGTCATTCACCTATATCCAGAGAGAACTGTGGACTCAAACAATGTTGGATCAGGACCACACTTGGTATGAATACTCAATATGCCCAAATGCGAACACAGATGGAGTTTGGGGAAAATAGACCTTGACATTTAGGAGTTACAGTTTCTGGGATTTATAGTTAACCTACAATCAAGGAGCATCCTGAACTCTTGCAACAATGGAATTGAACCAAACTTGGCATATTGAACTCTCATTACCAACAGAAAGTACTGAAAGGGTTTGCTTGGGAATTGACCTTGAGTTTGGAAGTTGTAGTTCACCTACACCCAGAGAGCACGGTGGACTCAAACAATGTTATGTTATGTTGTTGTTTGTTTTCTATCCAGAATCACAATGTTGGAAGGAGGCTCACCACTTTAAGGTCCCTAAAACAGGCATGGGAAAACCTCGGCGCTCTGGCTGCTTTGGACTTCAACTCCCACCATTCCTAACAGCCTGAGGCCCTGTCCTGCTTAAGTGGCTGAGGGGGGAAAGGAAAATGGCATGAGGCTGCTAGGAATGGTGGGAGTTGGAGTCCAAAACACCTGGAAGGTCCAAGTTTGCCCATGCCAGCTTTCGACAGAGACCTCTTCTTCCCCCTTCACGCCCTTTCTTCTCCCTCCTGCCGAACACTTTTTCTTCTACACTGCCGCTTTTGCCGCCATTTTGATCCAAGGGGGCAGCGTGAGAGTGTTCAGGAGGGGAGGGGGGAGGGAGGAAGACGTGACCCGTGCGGGCGCTACTGCACAGACTCGCCCCAGAGCAAAGCGAGGCAAAGTGAGCAGAGCGAGGCTGGGAAGAAGGGAGCCCGAGTGGAGAAGAAAAAGTGTTTGGCAGGAGGGGGAAGAAAGGATATTGGAGGTTCCAATTTCCCACGGCACACCTGATGATCGCTCACGGCACACTAGTGTGCCACGGCACACTGGTTGAGAAACACTGCTGTAGTCAATGGTATGAAGGCTTCGCTCTCTTCCGCTTCCTCCTCCTCTTCCTCCATCCTGTCTTTCTTGCCTGTTCCTTCACTCCCTTCCTCCTCCTCCTAGGGTTGCCATTTTTGATATAAGAAATAAGGGACATTTACTGGAATTTTCACAAAAATAAGGGACACTTCATTAAAAACTTGAAAATATTAGGTAGAAATAGTTTTATTAACAGAATAAGATAATGATTGAAACTCACAAAAGAAACTGACTTACACCCTCTTAACAGGACATGGTATGTTTCTGCATGCTTTGTCGCGCAGAAAAAACATTATTAGAACTACCTTATTTTCTCCATCTGTATTTAGTACTTGACTTTGCTGACTTTAAAAGTGCACTGTCTAAACATTAAAATAAAATAAATTTTATAAGACAGTACACCTTCATGATTATTATGTCAATAGTTAATGGTATAGTATAGTATGGGATACACAGCATTGTATAGTATTGGGATGCACAGCTAGGCCTATTTTAAGAGTAACTCTCAAGGAACCAGAAACTATCTTTATCCAACATGATCCAACATTCCCCTTGGGTAACGGTTAATTAGTCTACTGTACTTTGAAAAAGTCCTGTATCGCCTCTTCCTTCCAACGGGGATGCAGGCTGCCCTGTGAGTTGGAATCCCCGGGCAGGTATTGCTGTGGAAACCGCAGCACGCACCTTCCTCTGGTCAACCCCGCCCAGTCCTGTCCTGCTAGTCAAAAATAAGGGACAGGGCCTTAGTAAAAAATAAGGGACACAATTTTTAGGGCCAAAATAAGGGACATCCCTTAGAATAAGGGACATATGGCAACCCTACCTCCTCCGCTTCCCGCTGCCTTTTCCGGCTGGGCATCCCTATTCCGTGCTTTGCCTGCGCCAACGGATCCATGCCCAGGACCCTGAGGATCTGGTGGAAAGCAAGCAGCCACAAGGCATGCTGGGAAAGAAGGAGGGAAGGAGAGAGAGAAATAAATAAATAGAGAGACAGAGCCAAACCAGGCCTGGGCCAACTTCGACCCTTCCTCCGGGTGTTTTGGACTTCAACTCCCACAATTCTGAACAGCTGGTCTCCATTTCTGCATGTATTTATCTAACTATGTAGCCATCCAACAATTATTTCCCTACTTACTTACTATCCATCTATGGCAAGGGTGGGCAATTATTTTTTCCAAGGGGACAACAAGAGAGCCAAAAAATATTATGGAGGGCCACACCTAAAGGCTGAACTACATTCTACATATATAATATCAATTGAATTTATTTAATAATAATAAAAAGGCAATACATTGCGTTTTTGATATATTAATAATGTTAATAACATATATATATATATATACAGTATATATATATATGTTATGAGCAATGAAAAAGAGAGGTTGTCATAGGAAAAATGTCATTTATTCACTAAAATTTTACAAAACAATGGTTAACAAAATGTGAACATTTGTATCATTTGTGATTCATTATATCAGGGGTCAGGAACCTTTTTGACTCAGAGAGCCATAAAAGCAAAATATTTTGAAATTTATTTCAGTGAGAGCCATATAATATATTTTAAGGCTGAATTCAACTAAATGTGAGTATAATAAGCCCCTGAATTTATTCATAATAATCATGATGATAATATTCATTCAACCTCTGCTAATAACAACAACAACAGGTTCCTAGAATAGGAGGAGACCTCCAAGGGCCATCCAGTCCAACCTCCTTCTGCCATAAGGGAAAAACACAATCAAGGCACTCCTCACAGGTGGCCATTCAGCCAATAATAATAATAATAATAATAATAGGTTCCTAGAGTAGGAAGAGACCTCCAAGGGCCATCCAGTCCAACCTCCTTCTGCCGGGGCCCTTCCACACAGGCCTACAACCCTGAATATTAAGGCAGAAAATCCCACAATATCTGCTTTGAACTGGGTGTCTGAGTCCACACTCATATAATCTGGTTCAAAGCAGATAGCATGGGATTTTATTCAGATGTGTGGAAAGGAATTTAGATAACACAGGGACCTTCCACACAGCCTATAACTGTGAATATTAAGGCAGAAAATCCCACAAAAATTGCTGAAGAAGCCGGGATTAGCTCCAACGGTCCCTTTCAATTACCGCCCAGTTTCGAACTTATCGTTCCTGGGAAAGGTGATTGAGAGGGCAGCAATGGAGCAGTTGCAGTCTTTCCTAGATGACGCAATTTGGCTAGACCTCTTCCAGTCCAGCTTCCGTTCTGGGCATGGGATGGAGACGGTTCTGGTCTCCATCTCAGGTGAGCTACGTTGTCAGCTGGATCAAGGTGGATCGGCGCTGCTTGTGTTATTGGACCTCACAGCAGCGTTTGATACTGTCGATTACGATCTATTGACCCACCGCCTTGCCGGGGCCGGGGTAGGGGGGACAGTCCTTAACTGGGTGTCCTTCCTCCAGAACCAGCTGCAGCGAGTGAGGAGGGGCAAAGTTGTCTCCGGGGGTTCCCTGATTCATTGCGGGGTCCCCCAGGGGGCAATTCTCTCCCCTCTGTTATTTAACATCTATATGTGACCACTTGCCCAGCTGGTGCGTAGCTTTGGGATTGGGTGTCATCAGTACGCTGATGATACCCAGCTCATCCTGAGGATGGATGGCCCGCCCGAATCAGTACCCGATAATTTCCATCTCTGCCTTGAGGCCGATAGTGGATGGCTACGAGCCAGTAGGTTGAAGGTGAATCCAGCTAAGACGGAGATCCTGTGGCTTGGTCGCCCGGGCGGTGGGGATGTTCAGCTTCCGACCCTGGATGGCCTGACATTATGTCCGTCATCATCCGTTAAGAGCCTTGGGGTAACCCTGAACCCTCTGTTGTCGATGGAGGCTCATGTCTCCACCGTCAGCAGAGTGGCGTTTTTCCATCTTCGCCAGGCAAGGAAGCTGGCCCCCTACTTGTCCCGGTGCGACCTGGCCACAGTGGTCCAAGCCACGGTCATCTCGAGGCTAGACTACTGTAACGCTCTGTACATTGGCTTTCCTCTGTCGGTGATCCGGAAACTTAAGCTAGAGCAGAACGCTGCAGCCCGACTCTATGCGGAGGTCTCGGTAAACTGTCACATTACACCAATTCTGCATGAACTGCAGTGGCTACCTATAGAATGCCGGATCACCTTCAATTTGTTAGTTTTGATTTTTAAGGCCTTACATGGTTTGGGGCCAGTGTACCTGCGGGACAGCCTTATCCCGTATTACACCACCAGATGATAACGAGGACAAAGGAGGCTGTGATTTAGCTCCTGAAGGTAGAAGTCAGGCAGACGGGCTGGCGATGCCAACAAATCTGGGGCCACTCCCCCGTTTCGCCCCCTGGCGGGGCTTTCTCAAGACCTTCATAGATGTCATCATCGTCCTTATATCAATAGTAGGAAGCATCAGGGCTTAACCTCACCGATCACGGCAAGGTGACCATAAGGTGACCTTATAAGGACGACGACGACAACATCTATGAAGGCCTTGAGAAAGCCCCGCCAGGGGGCGAAACGGGGGAGTGGCCCCAGATTTGTTGGCATCGCCAGCCCATCGGCCGGACTTCTATACCTTCAGGAGCTAAATCACAGCCTCCTTTGTCCTCGTTATATTGTGTCTGGACTTTTCAACACTAGAGACTTTGATTTGATAATCTTTTGGACTACCCAGTTGTGTATATGCGAAGACTCACTTATGTGTTATTACGTCATTGGATATAATCCGACTTATTTGTATATTTCGCCACAACATCCATATGTGTATATGGGAATGGTTGTTCCTTTTGAAATGTGATGTCTGTACTCTATTTGTTGAATATTAACACCTATTGATACTTTTATACGGTATCTACCTGTTTTGTGTGTTTATTAGTTCGTTCCCAGCCCTAAGACATTTCGCCTAACTGCAACCCATCGCCGGGCTTTTTCGATCGTGGTTCCAATACTTTGGAACGCGTTGCCCGCCGACATTCACGCCATGCAGAACCTCCTCCCGTTCAGGAAAGCCTGCAAGACTCCGTTATTTCAGCAGGCTTTCGGAGTTGGATGAATTGCAGTTCTCCTTGTGTATCGCCATCTTGCGCTATCTTTTGCTGCCGCAATGCTCTCTAATGTGCGGCCTACTGTGATATTTTATCTGCTGTTTTAACTGTGGGTTTAGTTTTTAACTGTGTTTTTTGGCTGTTTTTATGAATATGTTGTGAGCCGCCCTGAGCCACCGGGAGGGGCGGTAGACAAATACGAATAAATAAATAAATATCTGCTTTGAACTGGGTTTTCTGAGTCCACACTCATATGATCTGGTTCAAAGCAGGTAGCATGCAATTTTATTTAGATGTGTGGAAAGGAATTTAGATAACACAGGGACTTTCCACACAGGCCTATAACCCTGAATATTAAGGCATAATATTTATTCAGCCTCTGCTAATAATAATAACAACAGGAGAGGAGACCTCCAAGGGCCATCCAGTCCAACCTCCTTCTGCCATAAGGGTAAAACACAATCAGAGCATTCCTCACAGATGGCCATTCAGCCATCTTGAACCAAACTTGGCACACTGAACTCTCATGAGACCAACAGAAAGTACTGAAAGGGTTTGCTGGGCATTTACCTTGAGTTTGGAAGTTGTAGTTCTCCTACATCCAGAGAACACTGTGGACTCAAATAATGATGGATCAGGACCAAACTTGGCACGAATCCTCAATATGCCCAAAGAGGCAGAAGAGGAGGAAGCCGGGAAGGGAATGGATGCCCCCCCCCCCCGGTGCGCTCTGACCTCGGCCCCGCCCCATTCCCGCTCTGGCCCTGCCCCTTCTCCCTCGATGCACTCCCTCCTTCCCTCTTGCATTTATGTGGTGGAAGGGGGAAGGAATGAAACAGGGAAAGGGGGAAAGAGAGAAGGAAGGAAGGGAGGGAAAGAAGGAAGACAGGAAACAGAAGGGAAGGGGGGAGTGCATGAGGTGGAAGTGAAGCAAGGAGGAGGAGGAGAGCGAAGGCATGCTCTGTGTGTAGCTGCCCCAATGGGAGTTCGCCTCCCTCTCTTCAGGACAAAGCCTTGAGGGAGCCCTGGGCCGGACAGCATCGGCTGCTGGGCCTGATCCGGTCTGCGGGCCGCAAGATGCCCAGGTCTGATCTATGATCTTCCTCCTTTCCTTTCTATCCACCCATATATCTATTATCTTCTTTTCTAACTACTAATTCATTCATTAATCCATCCATGATCTTCCCACCTACCTATCCACCAGTCCACTATCTTTCTTCCCCATGTATCTATTGATCCATCCAGCCATCCACTTTCTTTCCTTTTTTCCTACCTATCCATCCATCTAACCAACCGTCCATCTATCTACCTATCGTCTTTTCTACCTACCTATCAATTCACCTGTCTGCCTGTCTATCCACCATCTTCCTTCCTACCTACTTACCTACATATCCATCCCCCATGTATGAATGTATTTAGATAGAAAAATAGAGAAAAAGAGCCCGCCCTCCAGAGGTTAAGTCCAAGACCTAATTTCGACCAATAAAGAAAACACATTAAAATGGAAGTGAAAGAGTGTCTTGACTGGCATTATTTCAGGGGACTGTGTTATGTTGGTCTGGTTTCAATGTGACCTTTTCCTTTGTCCTATTACTTTGTGGCTGAATGGGTTGTGCTGGATGGCCTTTGGGGGTTCCTTCTGACTCTAGGCTCCAATGTACTGTTTTATTGCAAAATGGGGTTGGGGTTAGGCTGGATGGCCTTTTGGGGGTCCCTTCTGACTCTTGGATCCAATGCACTGCTTCATGGCAAAAGGGGGTTAGGCTGGATGGCCTTTTGGGGGTCCCTTCTGACTCTTGGATCCAATGCATTGCTTCATGGCAAAAGGGGGTTGGGGTTGGATGGCCTTTGGGGGTCCTTCTGACTCTTGGAGCCACTGCATTGCTTCATGGCAACAGGGGATTGGGGTGGATGGTTTTTTGGGGGTCCCTTCTGACTCTTGGATCCAATGCACTGCTTCATGGCAAAAGGGGGTTGGGGTTGGATGGCCTTTGGGGGTTCCTTCTGACTCTAGGCTCCATGTACTGTTTTATTGCAAAATGGGGTTGGGGTTAGGCTGGATGGCCTTTTGGGGGTCCCTTCTGACTCTTGGATCCAATGCATTGCTTCATGGCAAAAGGGGGTTGGGTTGGATGGCCTTTTGGGGGTCCCTTCTGACTCTTGGATCCAATGCACTGCTTCATGGCAAAAGGGGGTTGGGTTGGATGGCCTTTGGGGGTTCCTTCTGACTCTAGGCTCCAATGTACTGTTTTATTGCAAAATGGGGTTGGGGTTAGGCTGGATGGCCTTTTGGGGGTCCCTTCTGACTCTTGGATCCAATGCATTGCTTCATGGCAAAAGGGGGTTCGGTTGGATGGCCTTTGGGGGTTCCTTCTGACTCTAGGCTCCAATGTACTGTTTTATTGCAAAATGGGGTTGGGGTTAGGCTGGATGGCCTTTTGGGGGTCCCTTCTGACTCTTGGATCCAATGCATTGCTTCATGGCAAAAGGGGTTGGCAAGGGGGTTGGGTTGGATGGCCTTTGGGGGTTCCTTCTGACTCTAGGCTCCAATGTACTGTTTTATTGCAAAATGGGGTTGGGGTTAGGCTGGATGGCCTTTTGGGGGTCCCTTCTGACTCTTGGATCCAATGCACTGCTTCATGGCAAAAGGGGGTTGGGTTGGATGGCCTTTGGGGGTTCCTTCTGACTCTAGGCTCCAATGTACTGGATGGCAAAATGGGGTTGGGGGGGATGGCCTTTGGGGGTCCTTCTGACTCTTGGATCCAATGCACTGCTTCATGGCAAAAGGGGGTTGGGTTGGATGGCCTTTGGGGTCCCTTCTGACTCTTGGATCCAATGCACTGCTTCATGGCAAAAGGGGGTTCGGTTGGAGGGCCTTTGGGGGTTCCTTCTGACTCTTGGCTCCAATGTACTGTTTCATGGCAAAATGGGGTTGGGGTTGGATGGCCTTTTGGGGTTCCTTCTGACTCTTGGATCCAATGCACTGCTTCATGGCAAAGGGGTTGGGTTGGATGGCCTTTGGGGTTCCTTCTGACTCTTGGATCCAATGCACTGCTTCATGGCAAAATGGGGTTGGGGGGTTGATGGCCTTTTGGGGGTCCCTTCTGACTCTTGGATCCAATGCATTGCTTCATGGCAAAAGGGGGGTTGGGTTGGATGGCCTTTGGGGGTTCCTTCTGACTCTAGGCTCCAATGTACTGGGGTTGCAAAATGGGGTTGGGGTTGGGGGGTCCCTTCTGACTCTTGGATCCAATGCATTGCTTCATGGCAAAAGGGTTCGGTTGGATGGCCTTTGGGGTCCTTCTGACTCTTGGATCCAATGCACTGCTTCATGGCAAAAAGGGGTTGGGGTTAGGCTGGATGGCCTTTTGGGGGTCCCTTCTGACTCTTGGATCCAATGCACTGCTTCATGGCAAAAGGGGGTTGGGTTGGATGGCCTTTTGGGGGTCCCTTCTGACTCTTGGATCCAATGCACTGCTTCATGGCAAAAGGGGGTTGGGTTGGATGGCCTTTGGGGTCCCTTCTGACTCTTGGCAAACTGCTTCATGGGGGTTGGGGTTTGGATGGCCTTTTGGGGGTTCCTTCTGACTCTTGGATCCAATGCACTGCTTCATGGCAAAATGGGGTTGGGGTTAGGTTGGATGGCCTTTTGGGGTCCCTTCTGACTCTTGGATCCAATGCACTGCTTCATGGCAAAAGGGGGTTCGGTTGGATGGCCTTTGGGGGTTCCTTCTGACTCTTGGATCCAATGCACTGCTTCATGGCAAAATGGGGTTGGGGTTGGATGGCCTTGGGGGTTCCTTCTGACTCTTGGATCCAATGCACTGCTTCATGGCAAAAGGGGGTTGGGTTGGATGGCCTTTTGGGGGTCCCTTCTGACTCTTGGATCCAATGCACTGCTTCATGGCAAAAGGGGGTTGGGTTGGATGGCCTTTTGGGGGTCCCTTCTGACTCTTGGATCCAATGCATTGCTTCATGGCAAAAGGGGGGTTGGATGGTTTTTGGATGGCCTGCTTGGGGCCTTTTGGGGGTCCCTTCTGACTCTAGGCTCCAATGGACTGTTTGATTGCAAACTGGGGTGGGGGTTCGGCTGGATGGATCCAATGCACTGCTTCATGGCAAAAGGGGGTTAGGCTGGATGGCCTTTTGGGGGTCCCTTCTGACTCTTGGATCCAATGCACTGCTTCATGGCAAAAGGGGGTTGGGTTGGATGGCCTTTTGGGGGTCCCTTCTGACTCTTGGATCCAATGCACTGCTTCATGGCAAAAGGGGTTGGGTTGGATGGCCTTTTGGGGGGCCCTTCTGACTCTTGGATCCAATGCACTGCTTCATGGCAAAAGGGGGTTGGGTTGGATGGCCTTTTGGGGGTCCCTTCTGACTCTTGGATCCAATGCACTGCTTCATGGCAAAATGGGGTTGGGGTTAGGCTGGATGGCCTTTTGGGGGTCCCTTCTGACTCTTGGATCCAATGCACTGCTTCATGGCAAAAGGGGGTGTGGGGTTGGATGGCCTTTTGGGGGTCCCTTCTGACTCTTGGATCCAATGCACTGCTTCATGGCAAAAAGGGGTTGGGTTGGATGGCCTTTGGGGGTTCCTTCTGACTCTAGGCTCCAATGTACTGTTTCATGGCAAAAAGGGGTTGGGGTTAGGCTGGATGGCCTTTTGGGGATCCCTTCTGACTCTTGGATCCAATGCACTGCTTCATGGCAAAAAGGGGTTAGGCTGGATGGCCTTTTGGGGGTCCCTTCTGACTCTTGGATCCAATGCATTGCTTCATGGCAAAAGGGGGTTGGGTTGGATGGCCTTTGGGGGTTCCTTCTGACTCTAGGCTCCAATGTACTGTTTTATTGCAAAATGGGGTTGGGGTTAGGCTGGATGGCCTTTTGGGGGTCCCTTCTGACTCTTGGATCCAATGCATTGCTTCATGGCAAAAGGGGGTTGGGTTGGATGGCCTTTTGGGGGTCCCTTCTGACTCTTGGATCCAATGCACTGCTTCATGGCAAAAGGGGGTTGGGTTGGATGGCCTTTGGGGGTTCCTTCTGACTCTAGGCTCCAATGCATTGCTTCATGGCAAAAGGGGGTTGGGTTGGATGGCCTTTTGGGGGTCCCTTCTGACTCTTGGATCCAATGCACTGCTTCATGGCAAAAGGGGGTTTGGGTTGGATGGCCTTTGGGGGTTCCTTCTGACTCTAGGCTCCAATGTACTGTTTTATTGCAAAATGGGGTTGGGGTTAGGCTGGATGGCCTTTTGGGGGTCCCTTCTGACTCTTGGATCCAGTGCACTGCTTCATGGCAAAAGGGGGTTGGGTTCGATGGCCTTTGGGGGTCCCTTCTGGTTCCTGGCTCCAAAGTACTGTTTGAGGACAAAATGGGTTTGGGCTGGATGGCCTTTGGAGGTCCCTTCTGACTCTTGGATCCATTGTACTGTTTTATGGCAAATGGGGGTTGGGCATGGCCCCCCAGCAGCGGAAAGAGGTCACTGCCAGCAGTCAGGTCAGCTAGCCAGCCAGAAGTCGGAAGGGACCCCCAAAGGCCATCCAGCCCAATGCCTTAAGATGGAGAGAGGGGGGGGGAGAATACTCTAGAGTTGGGACTGCCATTGGGAGTCTAACAGGATCTGGCAGGGACTTGCTTTTCTCTTGTTTTGTCTTTCAGATCCTCCCCCTGGGGAACCAAGGCCTGAGCCCAGAGGCAGTGTTTCGCCCCAGAAGCAAAAGAAGAAACGATGCCATCGCCCCCCAGTGGTCAAAGGGAAACTCCACCTCGGCCTTTCGCAGGCATTAAAATAACGAGGGGCTCCGTCAAACCTCCTCATTAGCAAAGCCAACCAGGGACATTTCTCTTGGGACATTTCGCCTATAACCTCAGACTCCTTGGAGGCTTTGACACAGGGGCTAGATGGCCATCTGTCGGGGCGGGTTTGATTATGTTTCTCCTGCATGAAGGCAGAAAGGGCTTGGACTTGATGGCCCATGTGGTCTCTTCCAATTCTGTCCAAATATATTATACTAGCTGTACCCTGCACGCGTTGCTGTGCCCTATTTAGGAGATGCGAGAAAGTCTGAGTATGTAAGGGTTGGAATTGTTGTTAGTGAATTGGGTGTTTTATGTTTGTGCCTCAGCTCTTTGCCTGCAGTCCTTTGGGTTTGACTTGTACCATGGCCAGGACGGATCAGCTTGGGGAGGGCTTGTCCTGTCAGGGGATCTCTATCTTCACAGGTGCGTCCAGTGTCTGTTGGGGGACTGGTAAAAATCCTTTCCGTATCCTTTTTAGCCACCTTTCTCAAGACCTTCATGTCTAGCTTACTTTCTGCTCCTCTCTTTTTCAAGATGTCCTGCTCTGTGTCTTTTGCACCCATTGGTCGATGTCCGATGAGGCTTTCCTTATGGACAGGCCACCTGAGGGAGCTCTTCCAGCGCTGGGCTTCAGAAGGTACTTGGTGATGACCTCCATCCCTTGGAGCCAGCATATAGAGGGGCTGGAGCACCCTCCTTGGCAAACCCCATTGTTGCTGGATGGTCCTCTTATTAATGTGGAATTCCAAGCCACTGGAGATCTTTTGGGAAAGGAAGAAGAGCTCCCCTTGAATGGTGTTGATCTCCATCATGGTCTTCTGATTTGAAAGTGTTGGAAGAGGCTGTGGCACTCATCTGACAGTTTGTTATGGGTCGGAATGTTCATGTTGGCTGGCCAGTACAGCAGTTATGCAAATCCGCCCTTATTGGCAGCCAATCATGTTGTCAGAATGTAGAGGCTGGGGGAGTCTTTGGCAGCCCCGGAGGATGCTGGGAAATGTAGTTTTATTTTTACTCGTTGTTTTGGGGGCCTTTTAGGTTTGGGGGGGAACGTTTCTTTGCTACAAACGTACCTTGCTTGAGGCCTATTTCTGTTGGCAAGTTTTGTGTTTCTGCGTTGTAAGGTTTCTCTGTTTGAGGTATTCTTCACATGACGACTGTTCCTTTATATATATAGATTGCTCTCTCACCCAGTCTTTCTAAACTTTTAATTTCTGTAACCGGCCTTGCCCATTGTGACCAATTTTCTGTGTTCAAATATTGTGATTTTATATTGCCTGAGGTCTTCTGATTTGAAAGTGTTGGAGGAGGCTGTGGCACTCATCTGACAGTTTGTTATGGGTCGGAATGTTCATGTTGGCTGGCCAGTACAGCAGTTATGCAAATCCGCCCTTATTGGCAGCCAATCATGTTGTCAGAATGTAGAGGCTGGGGGAGTCTTTGGCAGCCCCGGAGGATGCTGGGAAATGTAGTTTTATTTTTACTCGTTGTTTTGGGGGCCTTTTAGGTTTTGGGGGGGAACGTTTCTTTGCTACAAACGTACCTTGCTTGAGGCCTATTTCTGTTGGCAAGTTTTGTGTTTCTGCGTTGTAAGGTTTCTCTGTTTGAGGTAGTCTTCACATGACGACTGTTCCTTTATATATATAGATTGCTCTCTCACCCAGTGTTTCTAAACTTTTAATTTCTGTAACCGGCCTTGCCCATTGTGACCAATTTTCTGTGTTCAAATATTGTGATTTTATATTGCCTGAGGTATTTATTTATACTTTCTCTTGTATTTTATTTCATTTCCTTATATTGTATTGTTGTATTCTTATGTGTATATTTGCACTGTTGTATTGCTGGACTTGGCCTCATGTAAGCCGCCCCGAGTCCCCTTGGGGAGATGGTGGTGGGGCATAAATAAAGTTTTATTACTACTACTACTACTACTACTACTACTACTACTACTACTTATCATTAAGCATAGGCTGGATGGCCATCTGTCTGGGCAGGATTGGTCTAAAAATGAGGGAGGGGAGACTAGAGGAGGGAAGAGGTTAACAAGGTCTCCTCCTCTTCCTCCCGCCTTGGGACCGCTCTTTCTCACCTGGAACCACTTGGCGTGTCGGAGGGCAGCCAGGGACTCCAGGCACTTGTCCGGGTCCAAGGACCTCGCCGGGGCCCAGCCGCGCATCCGCAGGCGCCTCTAAGGTAGGGTTGCCATATGTCCCTTATTCTAAGGGACGTCCCTTATTTTGGCCCTAAAATTTGTGTCCCTTTTTTCAGGCCCCATCCCTTATTATTGACTAGCAGGACAGGACTGGGCGGACCAGAGGAAGCTGTGCGCTGTGGTTTCCACAGCAATGGCTGCCCGGGAATTCCAACTCGTAGGGCAGCCTGCATCCCCGTTGGAAGGAAGAGGCGATACAGGACTTTTTCAAAGTACAGTAGACTAATTAACCGTTACTCAAGGGGAATGTTGGATCATGTTGGATAAAGATAGTTTCTGGTTGCTTGAGAGTTACTCTTAAAATAGGCCTAGCTGTGCATCCCAATACTATACAATGCTGTGTATCCCATACTATACTATACCATTAACTATTGACATAATAATCATGAAGATGTACTGTCTTATAAAAATTATTTTACTTTAATGTTTAGTCAGTGCACGTTTAAAGTCAGCAAAGTCAAGTACTAAATACAGATGGAGAAAATAAGATAGTTCTAATAATGTTTTTCTGCATGACAAAGCATGCGGAAACATACCATGTCCTGTTAAGAGGGTGTAAGTCAGTTTTTTGTGAGTTTCAATCATTATCTTATTCCGTTAATAAAACTATTTCTACCTAACGTTTGAGTTTCAAGTTTTTAATGAAGTGTCCCTTATTTTTGTGAAAAATCCCATAAATGTCCCTTATTTCTTATATCAAAAAGTGGCAACCCTACTCTAAGGGGACCCCAAGTCAGAATGATGTGCTTCTGCCGCCTAGCCAGGGGGTTTCAGGGAACATCGCCCACCCTTCCCTGGCCACTGACCGGCCTCCTTGGGGGGCTCCTCACGCATCAGCGGAGAGGTCAGCGACACCATCACTTGCGTTCGGGGCTCCTTGCGGGAGGCAATGACAATGCTGGCCTTCTGTGCTTTGGAGACCTCCTCGCTCATCACCTTAAGGAGACAGGCAAGGAGGGACGTGAATCCAGTATAATATCTCTCTACATAAATGCTGCTCGTTTTGAGTAACATCATAACTCAAAAACCACTGGACAAATTGCCACTAAATTTGGCCACAAGACACCTAAAAACCCAAGGAGTGACCATCACTCAAATTGATTGTGTCATTTGGGAGTTGTAGTTGCTGGGATTTATAGTTCACCTACAATCAAAGAGCATTCTGAACTCCACCAACGATGGAATTGAACCAAACTTGGCACACAGAATTCTCATGACCAACAGAAAATACTGGAAGGGTTTGGAGGGCATTGACCTTGAGTTTTGGAATTGTAGTTCACCTACATCCAGAGAGCACTGTGGACACAAACAATGAAGGATCTAGACCAGGGGTGGGCAATTATTTTTTTCCAAGGGGCCACACAAGAGCCAAAAAATATTATGGAGGGCCGCACCTAGAGGCTGAACTACATTCTAATCTACATTATTTATTTATTTATTTATTTACTATATTTACTATATATTACACATCATTAATATTAACATATTTATATATCAAGAAATATTCATATATCATTAGTATTAATATCATAATTATTATATTATAGTATATATATAGACATTATAATATATTGAAATTATAATATAATATAACATTGTTATATTATTTATTATATTATTATAATAAAACTATTATAAAATAATAAAAACTACTAAAATAAAATTAAATTCAAGAAGACAAGGTGCAAACCAAGATGAAGGCTGACATCCTCAAGAGAGGAAGGATCCCAAGATGGAATGGCCCAATGGACCCAGCCCAGAGGATGGCAAAGCGGACCCAGCCGCCACCGCAGCAGAGCAGAGCAGAGCAGCAGGCGATCGGAGGCTGCAGGCCTCCACTCGCTCTCGCCCCCAGCCGTTCCCCAGCTGATCGCCCTGCTATGGAGTGCCTGCCATCCCTGGAGGCGATCCAGGCCTGCAGGGGGAGCAGTCGGCGATCTGAAGTGGCTTATTCGACCTGCCAACCCGGAAGCATTCGGCGATCCGCCCCTGCAGGTCGCCGAATGCTCCCGCTGCAGGCCCGGATCGCCTCCAGGGGTTGCAGGCACCCCAAAGCCGCCGCTCCTCCGGCCTGTCTGCTGACACAGGACTCACAGAGCCCGCGATGGGATGGCGGTAGCGGCACCCCTTCCTCTTGACCCCGCCCCCAACGCCCTTCTCCCCGGGGCGGACAGACTCGGCTGCAGGTTGCCCACCCCTGATCTAGATCAAACTTGGCACAAATACTCCATAAGCCCAAATATGAACAAAGATGAATTTGGGGGGAAATAAACCTTGACATTTGGAAGTTGTAGTTACTGGGGTTTATAGTTTATTTATTTATTTATTTATTTATTTCAACTAGTGCATTGCCCCTCCCATCCGGCTCGGGGCGACTTACACATGGTAAAAGACACAGAGGACAATAAAAACAGATTAAACAGTTAAAACAGTTAAAACAGTTAAAAAGCAACAGGATTTACACCAAAATTCACCCATCCAAGAGGCGTAGCACCCAAAAGTTACTCCCAGACCTGAGGCAGGGATAGTTAGCCGAATGCCTGTCTAAATAGGAAGGTTTTGCAAGCCTTCCTGAAGGCGAACAAGTTGGTAAGTGCGCGGACCTGGGGGGGGGGGGAGCATTCCAAAGAGTTGGAGCTATTACCCTGAAGGCTCTCCTACCTGTCGAGGTCAGATAGTTCACCTATAATCAAAGAGCATTCTGAATCCCACCGACAGAATTGGGCCAAAATTTCCACACAGAACCCCCATGACCAACAGAAAATATTGTGATTTATGGTGGTCTTTGGCAATCCTTCTGACACCTCCTTGGACCCCCCCAATAGGGTCCCAACTCCCAGGTTGAGAAATGCTGCCTTAAGGCCATCCTGTCCAACTCCTTCACCAGGACAAGAAAACATAATGAAAGCCCTCCTGACAAAGAGCCATCCAGCCATAGATATAGATTCACACACATACATATTTGTCTATGACAGATATAGTATCCTAGATTTGAAAGGGACCCCCAAAGAAGGACAATCATTTGTTGCATGTTCCAGAGTAGGCAAAACAATCTACATCAACACTGATAAAGAAACAACAAGAAATACAGTTTACCCACAAGCATAAAGAAATTACTGTACATATATTAGAAACCAACACTTTCTCATTACTTTATTTTCCAGATTGTTGGCGGACATGACCCCCCCCCCTCAATAAAATATAGTTTATAATCAGGGAATTCATAGTTTAGCCAAGGACACCAGGCTGGAATGATATAATAAGGGTTGGGTTTTGGCCAATCTGTAGAAGGACTAACAACCACAACAGGTTAGATGGTGTGTACATTAAAAAAAACCAAACCTTGTCACAAAATGTATTTGACCTTTATCCTACCGTAGGCCTAGCATGAGCTTCCCCTGAGGCAAGAACTAACTACTGTCAGTTCCTTCCTACATCAGTCAATGACTCTCAAACAAAGGGATACCAAGGTCCCTTGTCTGAGGCTAGCAAAAGGGGAAATGCCAAGTAAATAATGTTTTATAACTGTGCCCTTATTTCTGACTACTATGCCAGGACAAGTACGGGGCCAGCCTCCTAGGCTGTCGAAGATGGATAAACGCCACTCTGCTGACAGCGAAGACCTGGGCCTCCATTGACAGCAGAGGGTCCGAAAGGACTCCAAGGCTTTTTATTGATGATGACAGGCATAGTGCCACACCATCCAGGGTTGGAAGCTGGACATCCCTACCACCCAGACGACCCAGCCGAAGGATCTCCGTCTTCACTGGATTCACCTTTAACCTACTGGCTCGCAGCCATTCAGTGACGGCTTCAAGGCAAAGATGGAAATTATTGGGTACGGATTTGGGCCGGCCTTCCATCTTCAGAATGAGCTGAGTGTCATCAGCGTACTGGTGACACTCAAGCCCAAAGCTACGTACCAGCTGAGCAAGTGGTCCCATATAGATGTTGAATAACAGAGGAGAGAGAATGGCCCCCTGGGGAACCCCACAAACTAAGGAGGAACCCTCGGAGACCAACTCTCCCCTCCTCACTCGTTGTAGCCGGTTCCGGAGGAAGGAAGCCAGCCACTTTAAGGCTGTCCCCCTCACCCCGGCCCCGGCAAGGCGGTGAGTCAAAAGATCATAATCGACTGTATCAAACAGGGTGTGTGTTTTGGATTTCTAAGGGTGGCATTTCATTTCATATTTGTACATAGGGATATAAGGACATAGGGACATGCAGGGAAATACATTCATATAGGAGGGAAATAGAAACCATATTTCATATCAGCCCATCACCCCCTTCCCAGAGTTCATAGGAATGCATAAGCCATGAGAAAAGTCCATGGGGTTTGGAAGAAAAGAAGGAAAATCTCTAAAAGTTTCTAAAATTCCTTGGGAGTAGAAGAAAGTTCATAGAAATACCACTGAAAAGTTCAAAATTCAAAAGGGAAATAACTTGGTGTGTCCTTGAAGTGAGGGTTACATGAGCATTGCAATGTGGGGCTAAGGGAAGAGCTTTAGGTTCCCACATGGTGAGAGATAGGGGATTATGGGATCACTCCATCATGGTGTCCTTGGTAAAACTATGAATCCCTTGGTTTTAAACTATATTCTACAGAGCCCAGGGAAGGGGGGGGGGTCACCTCTGACATCAATAATAATAATGAATTAAATAATAATACACTTTATTTATATTCCGCCCTTCTCATCCCGAAGGGGACTCAGAGTGGATTACAGTACACATACAAGCAGTCAATCCCTGCCGTTTTTGCATTTGTCATACAAGATATGCAAGACATACAACATACAACATGTACAGTAGGAGGATCTTCCAGCCACAGGTTCTTTCCTGGTACTTCTAATTTTTTTTCCCACCAGGTGCTGTTGCTCCATTGCTCCATTGCGCCACAGGGGGGTGCTGTTGCTTCATCTTTCTATGACGAAGAGCTTGCCAAACGAGCGTCACCTTCTGGTAGTCGGTCTTCCTTTATGGCGTTATAAAAGTCCTCTCCCACAAGCGGTTCCTAATTTCTCTACTCACAGCTAGGTTTGTTTTCGACTGCTTGGGTAAACAGGGGCAAGGCTCACAGCTGGCTGCCCAAGCCAGCCCGGGGTCTCAAACCTGTAATGTTCGGTTGATAAGATCTTCTCACAGCTGTTGTTACCGCTGTGCTAAACCTCCGGCCCTCAATGGGACTTGCAGTACCTTCACTCACTTACTGAAACCACTGCGACCCTCGTCCAATGACTGATCAAGACCAAACTTCGCACACAGAGCCCTCATGACGCACGCTACATCCTGGTGCAGTTGGGAGGTGGATGGGCCACGGATGATGGGACTTAAAGTACCTTCACTCACTTCCCGAGACTGCTGGGACCATCCTCCAATTACTGATCAAGACCAAACTTGGCACACAGAGCACCCATGACCCACTCTACATCCTGGTGCTGTTTGGAGGAGGATGGACCATGGACGATGGGACTTGAAGTACCTTCATTCACTCCCTGAGACCACTGCGAGCCACATAAGTAACTCATAAGGACAAACCTTGGCACACAGTGCCTTTCTCTAATATCCCAGGTACCGCCGGGTCCCCAAGCTAGTCTGTATATATAATAAAGCGGAACGTTTGTATGCGTGCGGAGGGATATGTGGCAGTGTTCTGATTGGTTGCCACTGTGGGGTTATTTGCATAAAGGACTTTGATTGGCCAGCCTCGGCAACCCAAAATTCTAAGGCACCAGACAGAGGGCACTGATTGCCACTGATTAGCCAGCATTCCAGAATCCAGGCCTCTACATTCAAACAACAGGATTTCTTCCCACTGAGGGAAAATATGCACCATCAGCTCTGTGAAAACAAAATGGATTCCTGTTTTCTCCTCCCCCTCAGCTTTTAGAAAACGGCTGCCTGCCATTCGGCCTTTCAAAGATACCAATTACCAGCAGAGCAGGCCAGTACATTACAGGCCCCAAAAGATAGTTTAGGGCAGGATGGGCCACGAATGATGGGATTTGCACTACCTTCACCCAATTCACTTCCCAGAAAACACTGTAGCCCCTACAAATCACAAACCAGGCCCAAAATTTACAGTAAGGCTTCATTAACTTGATTTTCCTGACTAGGCCTCAGTTAATGGGACATTGTGTATGGCCAGGCCCCAAAACGACTCTGTTTAGGCTTGCCTTTAACTAAGACCTCTGGTTCTGACCATGCCCTATCTCAGTGTTTCTCAACCAGTGTGCCCTGGCACACTAGTGTGCCGTGAGTGATCATCAGGTGTGCCGTGGGAAATTGGCACTCTCCCCCCTCCTAGCAGCCCCCTCACAAGTTTCCAAGAAACAAATTGAGCCTCTCCGCTTGGAAATTGTTTTTTTTTTTTTTACTATTTTACTGGATTTTTTTAGAGTGCCCCCTCCCCGGGAACCGTTTATAACAGCTTAATGACATCCATAGTTAACTGGAAGCAAATTTCACTCAGGGTGAAATTTCACGAAGGTCTGGGCAGCAAGCTCTATGAGGAGCGGCTTGAAGAGCTGGGCATGTTTAGCCTGAAGAAGAGAAGGCTGAAGGAAGACATGATAGCTACCTGTATGTATAACACTGCCTTGAGGCCGTTACTGGATGGCTGCGTGCCAGTAGGTTGAGGGTGAATCCGGCGAAGACGGAGATCTTGTGGTCGGGCCGCTCGGGTGGTGTAGGTGTCCAGCTTCCGACCCTGGACGGTGTGGCGCTATGCCCATCGCCTTCCGTTAAGAGCCTGGGGGTCCATCTGGACTCCCAGCTGACCATGGAGGCCCAGGTCTCCGCGGTCAGCAAGGTTGCTTTTTTTCATCTGCGACAGGCTCGGAGGCTGGCCCCCTATATCTCCCGGAATGACCTGGCCACGGTGATCCAAGCTACGGTCATCTCAAGGCTGGATTACTGTAACGCGCTTTACGTTGGCCTTCCTTTGTCGGCGACCCGGAAGCTCAAGCTGGTGCAGAACACTGCCGCCCGGCTCCTGTCTGGAACCCCAGCAGGCCGCCACATCACACCTGTTTTGCAGGATCTGCACTGGCTCCCAGTCGAGCACCGGATCTCCTTCAAGGTGTTGGTTCTTACCTTTAAGGCCTTGCATGGCCTGGGGCCAGCGTACTTGAGGGACCGACTCACCCCACACTGTCCCCCGAGATCACTACACTCCGAGGATGCTAATTTGTTAGAGATACCCTTGGCGAAATCGGCTAAACTGACATCTACTCGCCGGAGGGCGTTCTCCGTTATAGCTCCTACGCTGTGGAACGCCTCCCGGCTGGAACGCTGGCTATAAAGGACCTGCTCCCGTTTAGACGCGCCTGCAAAACTTATTTGTTTAAGCAGGCCTTCGGTGAGTAGGTCCTGCCCATGTTCCGCTTTAGCCGCTGTCCTGGGGTGTCACGCTATCTAATTTCTGAACTACCTGGGGTTTTGTATTTGCTGAACTGTTTAATTGTCTTAGAGGTTTTATCGCATTGCTTGTGTGTAGTTGTACCTTCGGTTCCTGTGAGCCGCCGCGAGCCTCAGGGAGTCGGCGGCATAGAAACCCGAATAATAAATAAATAAATAAATATGTAAGAGGAAGTCATATATATGTTTTGTTCATCAAAACAGGCCCAGGTTTCACATTGAGTGTATAAATACATTTAAAAACATATTAACTATATGTATTACTGTGTTAGAGTGTACTTTTGTATCATTTTGGTTAGTGGTGTGCCCTAGGATTTTGTAAATGTAAAAAATGTGCCGTGGCTCAAAAAAGGTTGAAAAACACTGCCCAACTGACAAATGTTTTAAATTGATTATATGTATTTTATGTTTTTTATGTGTTTTACATGTACCTTAATTGATTGTTGTAAACCGCCCCGAGCCTGCAGGGAGGAGCGGTATATAAAATTGAATAAATAAATAAATAAAAACAGAGTTTAGGACAGGATGGGCCACGAATGATGGGATTTGCAATACCTTCACCCAATTCACTTCCCAGAAAACACTGTAGCCCCTACATATCATAGACCAGGCCCAAAATTTACAGTAACGCTTCATTAACTTGATTTCCCTGGCTAGGCCTCAGTTAATGGGACATTGTGTATGGCCAGGCCCCGAAAGAGAGTTTAGGACAAGATGGCCTACGAATGATAGGTTTTGCAATACCTTCACCCAATTCACTTCCCAGAAAACACTGTAGCCCCTACAAATCACAGACCAGGCCCAAAATTTACAGTAAGGTTTCATTAACTTGATTTCCCTGACTAGGCCTCAGTTAATGGGACATTGTGTATGGCCTGAATTAACAGTAATCAACCTTGGCACACAGAGCCCCTATGACCCATGCTACATTATAGGCCAGGGACTATAATGCAGGCCTAGGATTTTAATGTATTTCTGCTGTTTTTAACTTGTATTTTATAGTGTTTTTATGGTTTTATTTGTGTGAGTCACCCCGAGCCTCTTGGAAGGGGCGACGAATAAATCGAAACAATAAATAAATAAATAAATAAGTTTGAAGTACGGAGGACCATGGATGATGGGACTTGAAGTACCATCATGGATTATGGGATTTGTAGTACTTTCAAACCCTTCATTCCCCACAGACCAAGGTGGCCCTGAACACAGACCGATAAAAACCAAACTTGGCACACAGTGCCCCCATGGCCCACACTCCATCCTACTGCAGTTTAGAGGAGGGTGGACCATGAAGGATGGGATTTCAAGTACCTCCATTCACTTCCCAAGCCCGCTGCGACCCTCATCCAGTGCATAATCATGACCACACTTGGCACACAAAGCCCCCATGACCCACTGTACATCCTGATGCAGTTCGGAGGGTGGACCACAAATGATGGGACTTGAAGTACCTCCACTCACTTCACCAGACCATTGCCAACCTCATCCATACACTGATCAAGACCAAACTTGGCACACAGAGCCCCCATTACTCATTCTACATTCTGGTGCAGTATCGAGGAGGATGGACCACGGATGATGGGACTTGAAGTACCTCCACTCACTTCCCAAGACTACTGCGACCCTCATCCAATGACTGATCAAGACCAAACTTGACACACAAAGCCCTCATGATGACCCACTCTACATCCTGGTGCTGTTTGGAGGGGGATGGACCATGGATGACGGGACTTGAAGTACCGTCACTCACCTTCTGAGACCACTGCGACCCTCATCCAATGAATGATCAACACCAAATGTGGCACTAAGAGCCCCCATGATCCACTCTACATCCTGGTGCTGTTTGGAGGGGGATGGACCATGGCCAATGGGACTCGCAGTACCTTGACTAACTTCCTGACACCACTGGGAGCCACGTAAATATCTGATGACCAACCTTGGCACACAATGCCTTTCTCAAATAACCCGGGCGGTCAGGGCCGGGTCCCCAAGCTAGTCTATAATAAAAGTGAATGTTTGTGTGTATGTATGTATGCATGCATGCAGAGGACAGACGTAGGGAGGTGTATGAGGCAGCTTTCTGATTGGCTCACACTGCGACCAGTACGAGTGACGGACCCGGACCAAACTTGCCACACATAACCCCCATGCCCCCCTTTACATCAGGATTGGGGGAGTTCAGAAAAAGGATGATGGGATATGTAGTACTTTCAAGCCCTTCAGTTCCGACAGACCACTGTGGCCCCCAACAAAGACCGATAAAAACCAAATTTGGCACACAGAGCCCTCATGACCCATTCTACATCCTGGTGCAGTTTCAAGGAGTACATACCATGGGACTTGAAGTACCTCCACTCACTTCCCGAGACCACTGTGACCCCCATCCAATGAATGATCAAGACCAAACTTGGCACACAGACCCCATGACCCACTCTACATCCTGGTGCAGCTTGGAGAAGGATGGATCATGGATGATGGTGAAGTCGAGCCCCAGAGGACCTCCTGCTTCCAAGCTGGATAGGCCTGCAGAAGGGAGTTCCACAGTTTCTGGATGGCCCCATTGGACCAACATGGCTGGGTAGCGTGATCACAGCAGTAGCCTCAGTAGAAGATATGTTCCTGCCTTGTTTTCCTTTCCATAATGATCCTTGACAAATTCTAAGACTTTCGGCTATTTCTGTCTCCTGATCCTTGCGCCTCAGGAATAACCGTTTTGTTCTTAAGTATTATTTTTCAAAAGTGCCAGCTGACTGACCTTGCTGATCTCCACGTCCCATCATGGATTCTGAATCCCCGAAAAGTCTGTGTTCCATGAGCTTGCCATGTGGACTCCCTAGGGGTTTCATGTGGCCAGCAGACCAGGATCGCCAGAACCCACCACAGCAGGGATTTGCAGTTTCCAAGGACCAAGCTCCCTGGCAGTGCTGGGACAGCGGATTCAAAATATAAACCTTTTTCCCTTCCTTGCTGAGCATCAAAGACTCTTCCCCCACTTTTATGAACTCTGTTTGCTTCGTGAACATTCCTAGGAACCCCACAAAGGCTGGCCATCTGTCTGGCCCAGGACAGTTTGAGATCTATAGTTCTTCAAGTACCAAAGACCCTCCTGAATGCTAGAGTATAAAGCCCTCTCCTGCAACTATATTGGACCATTATAGACTTCTGATTTATGAATTTCCCCTTCCTGGACCCTTTCATACACCATACATGCTCATTGGCATTTCAAAAGCTACCCTTTCCTTCAAACTCACGGACTCTCTTTCTTATGAACTTAAATATGCTTTATGTAATTTCTTTCAAATGATGGACAAGACCTAAGATTATACCCCTTCCCTAAAAGTCACTGTATTTCCCTTGCATGCCCCCCTTTTCCTCATGTATCTTGTATGTATGGATTTTTAAAAGCTAGGACCTGCATTTTCCAGGAATTAGCAGCCGCTTTTGCCGACCAAACTGATGACTCACTATGAAACCATCCAGTATCCTCTTTGCATGACCATAGGCAAATACCAGCTCTTTTTTGGGGTCTGTCCCAAAGCCAATAACTGGTAATTGCCAGATCTATAGGACTTTAATGTCTGAGTTTTGCCTATCAAAGAACTATAGATCACCTGGCAGATTATGTTATCTACCTAATGGACCATACCTTTTGAGCGTCAGAAACTCAGAAAATGGCCACAATACATCTTTTTATCACCCTCCACGACACTGAAAGTCTCACCCTACAGATGAAGATCTGTAATTACCAGCAGGAAATGACAGATCTTGGACTCTCTGTTGGCACAGCCAAAGAAATGTTTATTGCAAACCAAGGACAATAGACAGGTGGATTTGTAGAACGTAGGACATTCACCATTAGGACATTCATCCACATATCTGAATCACATCTCAAAAGCCCTGACTTCATTCATTCCGCTCCTCTCATTGGCTCAGATTCTGCACAGCCGATTGGGGGCGGGCGGGAGATTTGAATCTGACAGCTCTGTAACATTATAAAATGGCTTGTATTTCTGAAATAAAGCATGTCAGCCTTGCGGACATCAGGAATTTGCGGCTTGTCATCATTCTCAGCTGAGCTAGAACTCTCTCGCTGGGCACACTTCCGGATCTTGGTGAGAATCTACCTTTGGGGAAAGGGAAATTTGCGCTTCCAAATAGCTCGCCAAGGTTTTTCCAGAAAACCCTCGCTTTAGAGGAACTTAGGGACTGCCCCTTTATTATTATTTATTATTTTGCATTTGTATTCCGCCTCTTCCCGAGGGCTCGTGGCGGGTTACAAGACATACATAGTGATCGGCAGGCCACACTCATGCCGACTCACGAACAAAATAAAACAATGCTATAACCATAAAAATAACAAAAATGATACTAAAAACATCATTAAAACATTGTTAAAATTACACTAAGTGACAAAAACGGTAACACAGAGTCATAAATCGATTGAAAGCAAGAGGCGTTATATGTCAACCGAAGGCCTGCTTGAAAAGGAAGGTCTTACAGGCCCTGCGGAAGGGGGCGAGCTCCCGTATGGCTCTAGCCTCCTCCGGCAGGGCATTCCAGGCCGTTGGAGCTGCTACTGAGAAGGAGCGCTGCCTAGTTGATGATAGGCGGCAGAGGCGGATCGGTGGAATCTCCAGCAGGTTTTGCTCTGCTGAGCGGAGTGATCTCGGGGGATCGTATGGGGCAAGACGGTCCAAGAGGTACGCAGGCCCTAGACCGTACAAGGCCTTAAAGGTCAACACCAGCACCTTGAAGGTGATTCGGTACTCAATTGGCAGCCAGTGCAGTTGCTGGAGGATGGGCGTAATGTGCTGCCTCACCGGCACTCCTGCCAGCAGGCAGCAGCGGCATTCTGCACTAGCTTGAGTTTCCGAATCGTCGCCAAGGGAAGGCCAACGTAGAGGGCGTTACAGTAGTCTAGTCTCGAGATGACCGTCGCTTGGATCACCGTAGCCAGGTCATTCCTGGACAGGTAGGGGGCCAGTCGCCTAGCCTGACGTAGGTGGTAGAACGCCACCCTGCTGACCGCGGAGACCTGGGTCTCCATGGTCAGCAGGGAGTCGAACTGAACACCCAAGCTCTTAACAATTGACGACGTGCTTAATTGCTCGCCGTCCAGAGTAGGCAACCGGCACTCATCCCGGCCAGGCCGACCAGGCCATAGGATCTCCGTCTTCGACGGATTCACCTTCAGCCGGCTGGCCCGCAGCCAACCAGTCACGGCTTCGAGGCACAGATGGAAGCAATCGGGTACGGTATCCGGCCTGCCGTCCATTCGCAGCAGAAGCTGGGTGTCATCAGCGTACTGATAACACTCCAGACCAAAGTCGCGGGCCAGCTGGGCCAGGGGGCGCATATAAACGTTGAATAATAAGGGGAGAGAATGGCCCCCTGGGGGACCCCACAGTTAAGTGGGAGCCGCCTGGAGACCATCCCGCCCCCCTCCACACGCTGTCCCCGATCCCGGAGAAAGGAGGCCACCCATTTAAGGGCAGTCCCCCTGACTCCGGAAGCGGATAGGCGGTGGGTCAACAATGCATGGTCTACTGTATCAAACGCTGCTGTCAGATCTAACAAGACAAGCAGTGCCGATCCACCCTGGTCCAGCTGGCGGCGAAGTTGGTCTGTAATGGCGACAAGCACGGTCTCCGTCCCGTGCCCAATACGGAAGCCGGACTGGAAGGGATCAAATCCAGCTGTGTCTTCTAAGAACTGCTGCAGCTGATCCGCTGCTGCCCTCTCAATCACCTTGCCCAGGAAGGGCAAGTTGGAAACAGGCCGGTAATTGGAGGGAGCCGAAGGGTCTAAATTCGGCTTCTTCAGCAGCGGTCTTACCATAGCCTCTTTTAATCCCCCTGGGAAGACTCCTTGCTCAAGGGAGCTATTTAAGATCGTGCCCAGGGGGCCGCGTAACCTCTCCTGGCAAGGTCTAATAAGCCAGGCAAGTAGTTGGTCTAGCTGCAACAAGTAACTTATCGACAGCTGCTGCGTCCAGCAATTGGAAACGGGTGAAGGTGGGCCCGCCGAGTGGCGGCGGAGTCTCGAGTTCGCTAACTGTAGCAAAAGTAGCGGGGATATCCCGGCGGAGCAACGAAATCTTGTCGGTGAAATAGTTCTGAAAAGCCTCAGCTGTCGGAGCCAAACCCCTATCATTTGGGACAGTAGGGATCGCTGTCAGAGACCGAATTATCTTAAAAAGTTGAGCCGGGCGTGAACTAGCCGACTCTATCAAGGAGGAGTAATATGACTTTTTGCTTCCTTGATAGCATGCTCATAAGCCTTTTTAAACAGCTTATAAGCTGATTTGAAGCTTCGTCACGGAGTCTCCGCCACACGTCCTCTAGCTGTCTCTTCCTCCGTTTCATCGCCCGCAGGTCCTCAGAGAACCAAGGCGAGCGATTAGTCCGAGGGATGAGAGAGCGTCTGGGGCGATTTCATCAAGGGCGGCGGAAAGACTGGCATTCCAGTGTTCCACCTGCCCATCGACGGAATCGCTGGGGGGCTCCCATTCCCTTAGAGCATTCAGGAACCGAATGGGTTCCATAAGTCTCCTCGGGCGAACCATAATAGGTTCGGCACCCTTACCGAGAGGTGAGGCCAGCTCCAGACGGACTTCTAGGACCTTGTGATCCGACCATGGAACCTCTATAATAGAGGCTGGGGTCACACCAATTCCGGCAGCGAAAATCAAATCCAAGGTGTGCCCAGCCTGGTGAGTGGGACCGGTCTTACACAGTGAGAGACCTAGTGCCTCCATGGTAGACACTAGATCCAAGGCTACTGTCGAGGCGGTGTCGGCGTGGACATTAAAGTCCCCCAGAACCATAAGCCTGGGGAACCGCAATGCCCACTCCGCCACCACCTCCAGCAGCCTGGGTAGACTCCCCGCCGGTGCGTTGGGTGCACGGTACACCAGCAGGAAGGCCACACTCTCACCAAGGTCCCACACCAGGCCAGAGCACTCCATGCCTGGAATGTTCGCTACCGGAATCGTCCTAGAATTAAAATTGTCTCGACTGAGGGTGGCAACACCTCCCCCCCGCCTCTCTGTCCTCATCTGATAACTAGCCGTAAACCCAGGAGATGCCAGCTCGTGCAAGATGACCCCGTCTCCCTCCTGGAGCCATGTTTCTGTGAGGCAGGCCAGATCGGCCTTCCTCTCCAGCAAGAAATCCCTGATGGTGGCGGATTTATTACGCACGGATCTGGTATTGGCTAGTATCAGAGTTGGAGGAGAGGTAGATGAGAGCTCTCCATCTGCGTGTCTTGGAATAGCACGTAGGTCAGAGGGTGGACGAGCCCTTACACGGTTCGTCCGTCCTCTCTCATAAGACCTACGGCTACCGTCCCAATTGCCCCTGCCCGAGATCACCCGAATAGCCCGCCCCTGCAAAGCCCATCCCTGAATCTCTAAGTGTCCAGCGCCTTGCTCAACCTCTGAACAGGGGGAGCGCGCTGGATCACTCTTTGTGATTTATGACTAGAGTTAGTTTGAGGGCCAGGCAATCTCGTTCGCAACTCCTCTCTAACCCCCCCAGAGTTTTGCTCAGGTCGGGCTAAAGGAAGTCCAGAGGTCAGATTTGGCGACCTACTGTTACCAGGGCCCACCTTAGGGCCACAAAGTGGGGAAGTGGGGCAGACTGGGCCCTTCGGCTCCAGTGTTGGTATTCTGCTCCCCAAAAGTCCTGGATCTGAAATTCCCTCTCTCGCCTCGTTGGAGAGTTAGGGTGGGCTGCGCTGGGGCTGCCTCTCCCACCCTCGGATTAGATGGACATCGCTCTTGAGGTAGAAGCTGATGGGGCTGTCCCTTATGGATAGTCTCTCCTGGCTGGGAGCGGCAGTTTGGAGTGTCATCATGGTTGGAGCCTCTCGGTCAGTCATTGCTGCTTGAGGCTCTCCACCCGCCCCTTGGAGTTCCATTTGTTGCCTTCCTGGCAACGAGGGTAATGAGGGGCCTCCGTCCACCAGGTGGCGATGTTGTTCCTCCCCGGATGGGGGAGGGCCTCTCTCTCGGCCTCTCTCTCTTCGGCGTGCTCTTCGCCTACGACACCCTAAATTCAAGACCACCCTAAATTCATGTTCCACTTCATTGGGACTTGGAGTACCTTCACACAATTCCCTAGACCAGTGTTTCCCAACCTTTTTTGAGCCACGGCACACTTTTAACATTTAAAAAATCAGGGGGCACACCACCAACCAAAATGACACTCTAACACAGTAAAGAACGGCTGGGGGATGGTGACCTGCTGGGAGCAGCTGCTGGGAGTGCCAAAGCTGGGGAAGGGGAGGAGCCAGGCCGCACCATGCCCCGCCCCCTCCACACGGCTTCAGCACTCCCACAGCTTCGCCAGCCTTGAGGGGCAGTGCCAAGCCAGCGGTGGCAGAGCCAGCACAATGCTGGCTTGGCACTGCCCTCAAGGCTGGCGAAGCTGTGGGAGTGCTGAAGCTGGGCGAGGGGGCAGAGCCAGGCCATGCCATGCCCCGCCCCCTCCCCCCAGCTTCAGTTCTCCCACAGAGGAGAAGCATGAGCGGTGGACGGGCTTCAGTAGGCGGGGCTCCTCCTCTGCACGGCTTCAGCGAGCAAGGGGTGAGAGTCGTGGCAAGAGTCATGGCAGATTGGAGGCTGGCTGGGGAAACGGCCGAAGGAGGCAGTGCCCCGGCCCCTTCTTCTTTTTCTTCACCGCCACTCGGCCCTTCCTCCTCCTCTCCCAAGCAGCAGGAGTTTGGCAGGAGGAGGGGGGAAGGAAGGGGGGCAGAGAGCTTTTCTCGCGGCACACCTGATGATCGCTCATGGCACACTAGTGTGCCACGGCACACTGGTTGAGAAACACTGCCCTAGACTGCTGCCAGCCTCATAAATGACTGATCAAGACCAAACTTGGCACACAAAAATCCCATGACCCCCTTTACGTCCTGGTGAGCTTTGGGGGGAGGACAGACAATGGATGAAGGGATTTGTACTACTTTCAAACCCTTCGGTTCCCACAGACTACTGCAGCCCCCAACAAAGACCAATAAGGACCAAACTTGGAACACAGAGCCCCCATAACCCACTCTACATCCTACTGCAGTTTGGAGGAGGGCAGACCATGGATGATGGGACTTGAAGTACCTCCACTCACTTCCCGAGACCGCTGATCAAGACCAAACTTGGCACACAGAGCCCCCATGACCCACTCTCCATCATGGTGCAGTTTGGAGGAGGATGGACCACAGATGATGGGACTTGAAGTACCTTCACTGACTTTCTGAAACTGCTGCGAACCTAATCCAATGACTGATCAATACCAAAATTGGCACACAGAGCCCCCCATGACCCACTTTACATCCTGGTGCAGTTTGGGGGAGGACGGACCACCATTGATGGGACTTGCAGTACCTTCACTCACTTTCTGGGACTACTGCGACCGTCATCCAATTACCAATAAAGATCAAACTTGGCACACAGAGCCCAAATGACTCATTCTACATCCTGGTGCAGTTATGAGTAGGATGGACCACGGATGATGGGACTTGAAGTACCTTCACTCACTTTCTGAGACCACTGTGACCCTCATCCAATTACCAATAAAGACGAAACTTGGCACACAAAGCTCACATGACCCATTCTACATCCTGGTGCAGTTTCAGGTAGGATGAACCATGGATGATGGGACTTGCAGTACCTTCAGTAAATTCATGATACCACTACTTCTCCCAATAATGATGGATCACGGCCAAACTTGGCAGGCAGACCTTCCATGACCCACTCTACATCCTGGTGGTGTTTGGAGGAGAATGGACCATGCACGATGGGATTTGCAGTACCTTCACTAACTTTCTGAGAGCACTGCGAGCCACATAAATAATGGATAAAGACCAACCTTGGCCCACAATGCCTTTCTCAAATTACCCAGGCACCGCCGGTCCCAAGCTAGTCTATATCTATATTTATTTATTTATGCTTATCAGTTGCTACTCCCAGTGTGGCTCGGGGCGACTTACAAAAGTGAAATCTCAGAATAAAAACACAATAAAACACAATAAAACAGATATGAACTAGATAAAATACAACTCAGCAAGAGCTTTGTACATATAGTGAGGGGGCAAAGTGTCCGAAGGATCAACAGTCTTAAGTACCAAAAGCCTGCTGGAACAGGACAGTTTTGCACGCCTTCCGGAATGCCAACAGATCAGTGAGGGCACGAACATCAGAAGGCAATGCATTCCACAAAGTGGGGGCAATTATCGAGAAGGCCCTCTTTCTTGTAGTAGTGAGGTGGTACACTTTGAAACTAGGGACCTCCAGAAGTTGTCCCGACTCCAAACGTAGTGGTCTAGTGGGACAATATGGGATGAGGTGGTCCCTAAGGTACACTGCCCCCAGACCATTCAAGGCCTTGAAGGTCAATACCAGCACCTTAAAAGCTATCCGGCATTCCACTGGTAACCAATGCAGCTTGCGTAGAATAGGTGTAATGTGGCTGCTCATAGGGACGCCAGCCAACAGCCGAGCTGCCGCATTCTGGACCAGTTTCAATTTCCGGATCACCAACAAAGGAAGGCCAACGTAGAGAGCATTACAGTAGTCTAATCTTGAGATGACCGTGGCTTGGACTACTGTGGCTAGATCGTGACAGGAAAGGTAGGGAGCCAGCTTCCTCGCCTGACGAAGATGGAAAAAAGCTACTCTACTGACAGTGGAGATTATTATTATTATTATTATTATTATTATTATTACTTAGGCTTCTATGCCGCCATTCCCGGGGGGGCTCGGGGCGGCTCACAAAGGCCGAACAAAACACAGTAAAAACACAATAACAGTTAAAACAACGGCAGATTAAAACACAATATCACACAGTAATTTAAAAAGAATCTAGTGTGCAAATACAGCACTAGAGATGGCGGATAAAAACATGATGGAATTGCACACGGGCAGGACCTACAGGTTAAAAGCCTGCTGAAAAAGGTAGGTCTTGCAGGCCCGTCTAAAAGGGAGCAAGTCTTGAATAGCGCGTGTTGCCGCAGGGAGGGCGTTCCACAGCGTGGGCGCAATAACAGAGAATGCCCTCCTGCGGGTTGCTGTCAGTCTCGCGAGTTTCGCCGAGGGGACCTCCAGGAGGTTGGCACCCTCCGACCGCAGTGATCTTGTTGGGCAATATGGGGAGAGACGGTCCCTCAGGTATGCTGGCCCCAGGCCGTGCAAGGCCTTAAAGGTAAGAACCAACACTTTGAAGGTGATCCGGTGCTCGATTGGAAGCCAGTGCAGGTCCTGCAGGGTAGGTGTTATATGACTGCCAGCTGGTGTCCCAGACAGGAGTCGGGCGGCAGAATTCTGCATATGCGTCTCCATCGTCAGTTGAGAGTCCAGAGTGATGCCGAGACTTTTAACTCTTGACGACGGACGTAATGTCGTGCCGTCCAGGGTAGGAAGATGGATCTCCAGCCCACTCGGGCGACCCAGCCACAGGATCTCCGTCTTAGCTGGATTCACCTTCAACCTACTGGCTTGCAGCCATCCAGTAACGGCCTCAAGGCACTGATGGAAATTATCGGGTACGGATTCAGGCCGCCCCTCCATCCCCAGAATGAGCTGGGTGTCATCCGCATATTGCTGACACACCAGCCCAAAGCTACGAACCAGCCGAGCAAGTGGTCGGACATAGATGTTAAATAATAGGGGGGAGAGGATTGCCCCCTGAGGAACCCAACAAAGAAGAGGGGAACCCCCGGAGACATCCTCGCCCCTCTTCACTTGCTGCGATCGGTTCAGGAGGAAGGAAGACAATCAGTTTAGGACTGTCCCCCTCACCCTGGCTCCGGCAAGGCGGTGAGTCAAAAGATCCTAATCGACTGTGTCAAATGCTGCTGTGAGGTCCAATAACACAAGCAGCGCCGATCCGCCCTGATTGAGCTGGCACCGTAGCTTGTCCGTGATGAAGACCAGGACTGTCTCCGTCCCATGCTCAGAACGGAAGCCGGACTGGAAGGGGTCTAACCAAGTTGCATCATCTAGGAAGGACTGCAACTGCTCCATTGCTACCCTCTCAATCACCTTGCCCAGAAGAGACTGGGCGGTAATTGGAAGGGACCGTAGGATCTAATCCCGGCTTCTTCAGCAATGGAGTGACCACAGCCTCTTTTTAAACCCTCTGGAAACACTCCTTGCTCAAGGGAGGTGTTAATTAGTCTCAACAGAGGGTCTCGTAACCCCTCCAGGCAAGCTTTCACAAGCCGGGGGGGGGGGGCACGGATCGAGAGAGCATGTGGTCGATCTAGTTGCAGTAACTATCCTATCAACAGCTTCTGCGTCCAGTTGCCAAAATCAGTCGAAGGTGGGCCCAGCAAGAGGCCACGGAGTCTCAAGTTCACTAACTGTATCAAGAGTGGCTGGAAGGTCCCAGCAGAGGGCAGAAATCTTGTCCGCAAAAAAGCTCTGAAAAACCTCGACAGAGAGGGCCTGATCATCATTATTTGGGATGGTAGGGACCATCGTCAAAGACCTAATTACTTTAAACAATTGTGCAGGGCTTGAGCTGGCGGACGCTATCAAGGTTACATAGTATGATTTTTTTGCTTCCTTGATAGCATGCTCATAAGCATCCATAAACAGCTTATAAGCTGATTTCGTACCTCCGTCTCGATATCTACCTCTATATCTCTATCTCTATATATAATAAAGCGGAATGTTTGTATGTATGTTTGTATGTTAGTATGTATGTGGCAGCGTTCTGATTGGCTCCCGGCTTCTACATTCTGACAACATGATTGGTTGCCAGTGAAGGAGTATTTGCATAACGCCTCTAATTGGACAGCCAACACGAACATTCTGACACTCTAAACTGCCAGAGGGGTTTAAGGCAAAGGCAGTCAGCCATGGTTGGAGGAACTCAGATAACCCAGGGCCCTTCCACACAGCCTATAACCCTGCATATTAAGGCAGAAAAGCCCACAATTCAGAGCCCATATAACAATACAACACACAAGATAAAATGCTTTTCAACATGCTCTTCGTCAACCCTCGTATATGCAGTGGTCTGCGAATGTGGCGACATTTATATAAGAATGACCTCGTGAACTATCAGAACACGGATCAATGAACATTGATCTAGAATCAGGCACCATGCAGATAATTCCATTTTGTACACACATTTCAAAGAATGTAATCACCACAGTGATAGCTTTAAATTCTCTGTCTTGAAAGGAACTTCCTATACCGCCACTCCCGGAAGGCTCGGAGCGGTTTACAGTTTGACATATAATAACATAATAATACAAACAATACAACATAACAACAAGAGGAGGGTAACTATATCTAAGACAGAGGGGAAGGGGAGAACCATGGCTCATGACCACATGGGTCGATGAGCTGTCAAGGGGTCGAGCTAATGGTGGTACTAGCTTGACCATCAAAAGGGGGAAGCCTAGGGGGATCCCATAAGTCCAACAGAGTCCTTAGAGCACCCAGCCTCAAGGGGAGATGGTCGCCACTGTGTGTCTGGCGCAGATCTCCCAATCGTCAAGGCGTCAGGCCTCCTGGGCTGGGGGCTCGCCAGAGGGCGTGTCCAACGCCTAAATTTGGCGTTCCAGAAAGTCCTAGGAGGGAATCTCCTGGATGTCCTGGGCCCAATCGTCACGGCCTTATCTTGCTCCGGAGGTCTAATAGTGAGCCCAGAGGTCCTCGGGGCTCCAAGAGCATTGCAGGTCCCTCTTTGTGGCACCTGGTTGCTCCGGAACTGGCTGGGCTGGGAGGACTTCCGGTGTTCGTCCATGGGGTTGAGGATCCTCTACTACCACATCGTGTGGTTGGAGGTCAGGCTCACCCTCCGTTGGACCGCAGATGGGCAGAAGAAGCTAAAGAAGTGCTACCAAGCATGCTCAGCCGGAGCACACCCGACGGGTGCTCAACTGCTCAACAGCTGACGCCATCTTATATACATACTTACCTTCTTCATTTAAACTGCAACTTTTTACCTCATACTCACACTTACCTCTGATCCTGAAAAAAGCTCTATCTTTGATGTCCTTAGAACAGTGTTTCCCAACCTTTTTTGAGCCGCGGCACACTTTTAACATTAAAAAAATCCGGGGGAACACCACCAATCAAAATGACACTCTAACACAGTAAAGAACGGCTGGGGGATGGTGGCCTGCTGGGAGCAGCTGCTGGAAGTGCCAAAGCCGAGGGAGGGGGCGGAGCCAGGCCACGCCATGCCCCGCCCCTCCCCCTGGCTTCAGCTCTCCCAGCAGCTGCTTCAGCCTTGAGGGGGCAGTGCCAAGCCAGAGGTTGCAGAGCCAACACAATGCTGGCTTGGCACTGTTCCCTCAAGACTGGAGCAGCTGCTGGGAGTGCCGAAGCTGGGGGGAGGGGTGGAGCCAGGCCACACCATGCCCCGCCCCCTCCACCCAGCTTCAGCTCTCCCACAGAGGAGGAGCATGAGCGGTGGATGGGCTTCAGTGGGCGGGGCTCCTCCTCCACGCGGCTTCAGCGAGCGAAGGGCGAGAGTCATGGCGGGAGTCATGGCGGATTGGAGGCTAGCTGGGGAAACGGCCGAAGGACCGGCGCCCTGGCCCCTTCTTCTTTTTCTTCGCCACCGCCCGGCCCTTCCTCCTCCTCCCCCAAGCAGCAGGAGTTCGGCAGGAGGGTAAGGGGAAGGAAGGGGGGCAGAGAGCTTTTCTTGCGGCACAGCAGGAGGTCCGTCACGGCATACTAGTGTGCCACGGCACACTGGTTGGGAAACACTGCCTTAGAATGATACACTATGTATACTGTATACCTACCTGTCCCTTGCCTGCTTATATGCTCTCTCTAGAATCCTTGTTACCTTTAGCCTAACTCTGGGTCTTTTTCTCTTTTTCATTTATAGAATATTATTATTGGGACGCTTTTTTGCTGCTTTGAATGTCATAGCCTTGATGAAGCTCCCCCTACTGGAGCGAAACAGTTTACTTCTCCCTGGGCCCAATGTGATCTTCACACCGTTGGTGAACTGCCCCCAAGCTACACAGTGTGGGAACCCACAGTATTGTTTCTACATTTTCTAATATCAGTATCAATGGTTTGAATTACCAGAATACGCTTAGGTCACCCTGCTTGGGATAGGCTCTTATTCCACAGTAGTGCAAAGCGCCCACGCAGCCGCATTTGATGTTTTCCTTCTTTTCTTCTCATTGTGTGATGACCTACAACAGGGGTGCTCATTATGGTGATCGGGAGCACCTAGGTGATCTTCAGCCCTCTTCCATGTGATCTTTGGGCCTCACCAGCCGGATGGCGCGCTCCTGCCATGCGCGCGCACGTGTGCTCCCGCCGCCGCCTTCACGGGGATTCTTTTGCCAAAATGAGGCTTTAGTGGGCGGACCCTGGCGCTCGTCTTGCCACGCACGGTGTGGTGACATGACCGCCCATTGGTTGCTGCTGGGGGGGGGGGAGCAAGGCGAAGGCACGCGCACGGATAGGATGCAAGGCTGTGGGAGGGATGGAGGGAATGTGTGTGTGTGAGAGAGAGAGCCAAGGAGAGAAGAAAGAAATCCAGAGAACTTTTTCGGATCCTTTTGGCAGGCAGGCAGGCAGGCGGGCGCTGGAAGGAGAGAGGGAGAGAGAGAGAGAAAAAAAGGTGAAGGAGGCCGGGCAAAGTGGGGCAAAGCCAAGCAAGCCCCGCCGCAAACCCTGCTGCTGCCCTCAGGACTCCCATTCCATGCCGAGACCTGGGCGAGCGAGCTGTGTGGGGCTGCTTTCTTTCTTTGGTTGGGGGCGAGGAGGGAGGGCTCCGCCGTGTTCCTGGGGCTGAACCCGAGGAGGAGGGGGCTGCAGGGATGGAGACTCCACTTGCTGCTGCTGCTTGTGCCCTCGCTGCCTTTCTCTGCTTCGCCCTCCCTTGCCCTCGAAAGAGAAAGGCGGCGAGGGCCCACCGGGGGGAGAGAGAGAGAGAGAGAGAAAGAGGGGGGCCGGCTAGGAAGAGCCACCCTCTCTCTCTCTCTCTCTCTCTCTCTCTCTCTCTCCCGTGGGCATGGACTGCCACCAGTGGGAGGGTCCCCCTTCCTGACAGCCATCCACTTGGGCGTCCTTTCTGAGTGACACCTCGAAAGGAAGGAAGGAACCCCCCGCTGCATCTGTCACTTTGGGGAAGCCCCTCTTCCACCCTTCCTTCTCCTGCCCAGGTAAGGAAGCCTCGAGGGAGGAGGGAGGGGGGAGGCTTCCTTATCCCTTCCAGTCCGACTTCTGTACAGGGCACGGGACGGAGACTGTCCTGGTCTCCATCACAGACCAGCTGCGTTGCCAGCTTGACCAAGGTGGATCGGCACTGCTTGTGTTATTGGATCTCACAGCAGCATTTGATGCAGTCAATTATGATCTTTTGATGCACCGCCTTGCCGTAGCTTTGAATTGGCTGTCCTCATTCCTCCACAATCCGAAGCAGCGAGTGCAGAGGGGAGGACTGGCTTCTGAGGGATCCCCCTTACTTTGTGGGGTCCCTCAGGGAGCCATTCTCTCCCCCTTGTTATTTAATATCTATATGCGACCGCTCGCTCAGCTGGTACGTAGCTTTGGGCTTGAGAGTCACCAGTACGCTGATGACACCCAGATCATTCTGAGGATGGAGGGCCGGCCGGACTCCGGACTCAATAATTTCCATCTGTGCCTTGAAGCCGTTACTGGATGGCTGCGAGCCAGCAGGTTGAAGGTGAATCCGTCTGGACAATAGGGAAATCCAACTGCCGACCCTGGGTGGTGAGGTATTACCCGTCATCATCAGTAAAAAGCCTGGGTGTCCATTTAGACCCTCTGCTGTCAATGGAGACTCAAATCTCTACTGTCAGCAGAATTGCATTTTTCCACCTGCGCCTGGCCCCCTATCTGTCCCGGAATGACCTAGCCACGTTAATCCAAGCCACGGTCATCTCAAGACTTGACTACTGTAACGCTCTTTACATTGGCCTACCCTTGAACATGATCCGGAAACTTAAGCTAGTGTAGAACGCTTCAGCCTGGCTGCTTGCAGGGGGACCTGCGAGTTGCCGTATAACACCAATTCTGCAGGAGCTGCACTGGCTGCCAATTGAACAACGGATCACCTTCAAGGTGTCAGTTCTTACTTTCAAGGCCTTCCACCTCCGCCAGGCAAGGAAGCTGGCCTATCCCGTTGCGACCTGGCCACAGTGGTCCAAACTACGGTCATCTCAAGACTACTGTAACGCTCTGTACATTGGCCTTCCTCTGTTGGTGATCCGGAAACTCAAGCTGGTGCAGAATGCCGCAGCCCGACTCCTTGCGGGGAGTTCGGTGAGCTCTCACATCACGCCCATTCTGTGTGAACTGCACTGGCTACCTGTAGAATACCGGATCACCTTCAAAGTGTTAGTTTTGACTTTTAAGGCCTTACATGGTCCGGGGCCAGTGTACCTGCGGGATCGCCTCATCCCGTATTACCCCACCAGATCGTTGCGCTCCGAAGAACATAACCTTCTGGTCGTCCCTTCCCCTAAGATGTTCCGCCTGACCGCAACCCGTCGCCGGGCTTTTTCGATCGTGGCTCCAACGCTTTGGAACTCGTTGCTTGCCAACGTCCGTGCCATCTGTAAGGATCCGTCGATTAGAGCAAAGAGTGCTCTAATCTTAGAACCTTCCAACAGAAGTAATCCTGACCAGGTGTGGCCTTGAAGACGCACAGAGCTGGAAATGGGCCTTGAGCCACACCACACCAACGTGAGAAGCCCTGGCATGGTCATTGCTGACTCAGAAGGGATATGAGGAAATATCCACTGGACATTGTGTAACTGGGTCAAAGGGGATATGATGCAATCTCTGTTAGGTATTGCAAGCCAGGGGGATTGGTCTTTGGGATGATTGACAGGTGATGGGGGCGTGTTTTGTATATAAGTTAAGTTTGTTGCTGATAAAGCCAGTTCTGGCTTTATAGGTGCTGATACCTGGATTAAATCTTGTGAGATTGAATTGCTGCCTGCGCGTCATCTTTATGGATATCCGGTGTTCATTACAGAAGCCAGAACTGCAAAGAAACCTTTCGTGGAAGGCTTTCCACTGAGGGTGTGTGAGTGAGCTCTGCAGTGGAGGAAGATCCGAAGATGAGACCTATTCAAGAGTGGAATGGGTGAGTCCCACTGACTTTTGGGGAGATGATGAGGAAGAAGAGTATCAGTGGGACTATTCCGGTGAAGACTGCGAAGGGGAATATGAGGAGGGCTTTAGAGAAACCCCTATTCCCTATGGAGGTGGCAGATGGGGATCTAGAAGAGAAGATGCCCCATTCCAAGCCTCTAAGAGCTCACAAGCTGCGGCAGGAAGGAGTGGTGAGTGGTGGAGGGCTGTCGGTTGGAAGGGTCCTGTGAAGATGGGTACGTCAGGGGTTGCCCTGGCCACATATTGGTACCCCAACAAGACCTCAAGAGCTGCTGGAGGGGCGAGCAGAGAGTCTGGAGGCTCTGATGAAGATGGGACCGGACGAAAGCAACCAAGGCCCAAGAGCCAACACCGCCGTGGTGGAAGGAGTAGCCGGAACAAGCCTGCCAAAGCTAGTAGGTGCCATGGTGATTCAAGAGGCCCGAGGGAGGTGGAGCAGCAGCAGGCTAGGAGGATCCTGCAAGGCTTGTTCCCTCATTGGGTGATGGAAGAATCCGTGGATGGTGCCCCTTCTTGGGAGAGGAAGGAGGAAAAGGGGCTCAGAGGAGCAGAATGCGCCCAGGGGGGCTATCGAGAGGCTGAGGGGGCCTTGCTCGAAGAAGTGGGAACCAGAGAAGCTATGCGGATGGACACGCCGGCTCAGGTGGATCCAGATGTATGTGGGACCAGGGAAACTGTGCCAAAGGACAGGCCAGTTTCGAGGGCTGTGCAGAAGGAAGCCCAGTCCCCTTATTGGACCAAGGAAGAGGTGGTCCAGGAGTTACGAAGAGGCTTTTGCGAGCTGCAAAAGTTGAAGGAAGCCCTGCAAGATGGGCAGGAAGACGTGGGAGTGTTGCTGAGGAAAATGGAAGCTTTAGAGGAGAAAGTTCGGAGGTTTCAGGAACTTATGGTATGTTTCCCAGCAGAATGTTATGATGATGCTCCGGAGTGGGAGGAAGTCCAGCCGGAGGTGTGGAGCACGCGTGGAGCGGAAAGTGGGGTTAAAACCCTTGCAAAGACTGCCTTACCGAGTGAAATCGAGTGGGTGGTTGAAGATGCCTTGGAGGAAGACGCCTTTGCCCTGGTGGGAGAGGGCAGGTCGGCTGTCTTGGAAACGGAGCTTCCTGGAGGAGAGGTGGCAGAGGAGTGCCTGTCCTTCAATGTCCCTGCCTGCAGTGAAGAGAGAAGCGAGACTGTGTTGGCTGTGGAAGCCCTGGGAAGTTTGCTAGTTTGGGGAGTGATTTTGCTGTCCCTTGAAAGGGGAATGGAGGTTGCTGTGGAGAAGAAGCTCCTCTGTAATGGCTGTATTGCTGAAGTGGAGGAGGGTGTTTTACCGGTGAAAATCGAGTGGGCGTCTGAAGTCTTTGAAGTGTATTCTACAAAGAGGAGAGGGGAAGAGGCCCTTGTTCCAGTGAAGAATGGGGCTGTTGGAATAAGGAGTTGGAAAGATAAAGGTGGAATGCCTCCCCTCCTGAAAAGTGAAGTTGCTAAAGAGAAAGAAAGTGTGGAGGAGGCTTTTCAGATGGAGAAGGGGCCAGAAGACCCCTTCCTTCGAAGCCTCTCTGTCATGCTTGCTTGGTCCGCTGCTTTATGGTGCCTGTGGCTGGAAGAGGGGAGTGGGAATTCCCATCAAGTTTGGAGGCTCCCAGAAGAGCAAGTTGCCGTGGAGACAGGGCTGCAGCAAGATAAGCTTGGAATGCCAGCGGCTCAGGAAATGAAAGTGGGAGAAGAGTGCAGTTTTCCCGGTGGAGAAGTGGGTGAAGATTCCCATCCGAAAGCAGAGGTGCTTGCTTTGCAGACTGGTGGAGGTGGGAGTGAAAAGGTCCAGGAGTTGGTTGCACAAGCAGGAGCCGAAGGATTCCAGTGGAGAAGTCCCCTGTTGCTGGAAGCCTTTCCTTTGGAGAGAGAGAGAGTTGGCCGGAGATTGCCAGTACGAGCCAGTTGGTGAGGGACGGGCGACGGAGCTGAGTTGGTGGTGAGAGAGGAGAACGATGCCGAGATCCTGTGTTCGAGAGAGTTGCTGTTGGGGCCCATCTAGCCGGCGTGGAGGAAACGGGGCTGGCTAATTTTGTTCTGAATAAAACCCCAGAGATGCCCCTTAGGGGTGCCCCTTGGTCTCTCGGGGGAGGGAGTTTCTTTGGGCCAGAGCAAGATTTTTGAAGAAGGTGATTGAACTGTGGGCGCAAACCTTTTTGGATCGAAAGACGGACTTCGGAGCGAGGTTAACTTTGGGGATGAACTGTGGGCCAATGTCTCAGTAACCAGCATGTTAATTTGATTTTGGGGAAAATCAGTAACTTAGTGGTAATGTGCTTTTTGTGGAAGTTGCTGTTATATGGGGGAAGTGTCTTTAGAGGGGCTGGAGCTGGGATGGTCTCAGGATTGAGATGTGGGGTTACTTGAAGAAATATACTATGTTTAGTTGGGGTTGGAGATAATGGTGCTAAGATCAGGATTGCATGATGCTAAGGCTTAGCTTATGATTATTAATATGATCCTGTAGGGGGTTTTGTAGGAGTTGCATATATATATGTGAAATTGTATAAGATGCATTTTATTGTTAATGTGTTAGATGGGAAGGTATTCCAGATATGTGTGGGGGTTTACTGCATTGCTGTATAAATGTGTATTTGTCATGTTTAGAGAGTTCAGATATTGGGGTATTAACTTGTAGGGAGATGTATAAGTTATTCCAGTAAGTTGCATTGGTTAAATGTATGTTTACAGCTTGATCCATATAAATTGCAATTATTGTTAGAGTTGCCTCTGTTTAGTTAGGAATGATAGTTTTCCTATGTAGATAAGGTTGAGTTGATTGTACGCAGAAGGGTTTGTTCCTGCGTCTTGGGGTTTTGGGGTTGTAGTGATGTGATTTATAGTTTTCCTGCACCTCGTGGCTTGGTGCCAAGAGGGATAGATTGTTAGAGTGAAGGTTTGTCTCCTGACTTTAGAGGGTTTTCCCCTGTGTGAAAGTTGTGGTTTGGTTAGTGCCTCTTGCCACGCAGTAGAGGGAGTTGTAGTTTTCTGGGCGTTTTTCCCCAAGTGAGGGGTGTAGTGGTTTGTCTAGAGGAATGTGTGCTGGGATGGCGTGTTGGAGTAAGAGGGTCGTGTGGATGTGTGTAATGGCTAGATAGCTTAGAGAACTGTGTTTAGCCGCATGGGAGAGTGGTATATGCCTTATGCCAAGATGTATTCTTTCGTATGATTGGCTGGACACAGTTGACATAGTCCTGTGTAATGGGTTCAGCTTATTAGTGAAGACTAGGTTGGTGTGGTATATGATGGATGGTATAGTGGTTGGCTGTTCAGGGACTTGTAGTTTTGGTCGGTTTCGAGTGCCTTTTGCCAGGGTGGCAAGGATAGTGGGTTTCTTTTGTATTTGATTGTATAGGAGATTGTGGTTTGAGTGGTACCTCCTGCCAGAGCAGTTGAGGGGATGGTAGGTTTCCCAAGTGCCTTTTGCCAGGGTGGTAAGGATAGTGGAGTTGTGTGGATGCAGATTGTTTTAGGTTCCCAAGTGGAATGATTTGGTTGGAGGATTGGCTTCAGGGCTAGTTTAGTAGGGGATGATGTGATTTCCTGTTGAGTCTGCCAGGAGAGAGTTGGTTGAGAATTGTATGGGTTCAGGAGTAGATGTGTGCAGGATACCTGGACGCAGATGCTCATACCTGCGTCCAGGTGCCGGTTTGTTGTTGAGTTGGAATTGGTGTATAGCCTAGTAGGATAGGTATGGTTGTGTAGTTTGTGCCTGTGGCCTCCTGTTTTTGCAGTGGTAGGTTTTGGGAGTTATGGGGTTTGGAAGTTTGATTGTGTGGTTTTGATTTATATCCCTAGGATGCGCAGTTGATTTGTCCTTGCGCAATGTGGTGTTGGGATTTGTAGTGGTTAGTAGTTACAGGAGAGATATAGTTTGTGAGTTAGCCCTTCTGCTATGGCAGTGAAGGGAGGAAGTTGTTTAGATTTAGGTGGGTAGCTGGAGATAGGATTTGGCCTTGAACAAGCTGGACATTTGTGAGAAGGGAGTGTCTGATTGTTTGAGAGTGGCTGAGATGGCTGCCTGTTATGGAGTGTATCACAGCTTTTGGTTAGTGTTAAAATGACATTTGGATGTTATGATTGAATAATATTCTTGGGTCCTTTTTCTCCCAGGGGGGAGGGAGGAGAGTATTTTGTAAGGATCCGTCGATTAGAGCAAAGAGTGCTCTAATCTTAGAACCTTCCAACAGAAGTAATCCTGACCAGGTGTGGCCTTGAAGACGCACAGAGCTGGAAATGGGCCTTGAGCCACACCACACCAACGTGAGAAGCCCTGGCATGGTCATTGCTGACTCAGAAGGGATATGAGGAAATATCCACTGGACATTGTGTAACTGGGTCAAAGGGGATATGATGCAATCTCTGTTAGGTATTGCAAGCCAGGGGGATTGGTCTTTGGGATGATTGACAGGTGATGGGGGCGTGTTTTGTATATAAGTTAAGTTTGTTGCTGATAAAGCCAGTTCTGGCTTTATAGGTGCTGATACCTGGATTAAATCTTGTGAGATTGAATTGCTGCCTGCGCGTCATCTTTATGGATATCCGGTGTTCATTACACCATCCAGAACATCCTTCCAGTTAGGAAAGCCTGCAAGACTCTGCTGTTCCAGCAGGCTTTCGGAGCCGGATGAATTGTAGTCTCTGTTGCATGTCGCCATCTTGTTTTATCTTTGTGCCGCATTGCATTATTGTGTGGCCTATTGTGCCTTTTTTATCTGTGTTTTAATTGTGGTTTTAATTTTGCTGTGTTCAACTGTTTTATGGATATGTTGTTAACCGCCCCGAGCCGCTGGGAAGGGCGGCAAATAAGTACGAATTAATAATAATAAATAAATAATATGGTCTGGGGCCAGTGTACTTACAGGATCGCCTGATTCCATATAACCCTCCGAGATCATTACGTTCAGAAGACCAGAATGTTCTGGACATCCCCAGTGTGAAATCTTTCCACCTAACATCGCCCGGTATTGTGGAATGCTTTGCCACCAGAGACACATGCTCTGCGAAACCTAAACACCTTCCGCAGAGCATGCAAGACACATTTATTCAGGCAGGCTTTTAAATGCTTGTGATTCTTCTATTCATGTTTTATTGTGTTTGATGCGTTTTACTTACTATTTGTATCTATTGAATTATTCTGTAACCCCCCCCCCCCCCGAGCCTTTGGGAGTGGCGGTGTATAAGTCCAATAAATAAAATAAACAAATAAATTATGACTGTATTTTGATACCACTGCAATGTTACTGTGATTTTCATGCATCTTGTGTATTTACAGTAATTTAATTATTGTTCATATTTATACCAGATCACATAAATGAATGCTTTTTACTGTATATATTACAAAGTGAAGTACAATTCGTGTTGTTACATTGATTGCTGAACAGCACCATCTTGTGTCCTTTAGGAGTAATTACCATTATTTAATTTAGAATTTATCCTGATTATAATTTGTCTTCTTGGACCCTTCTCGCTTATACTAGAGTAGGCCACCTTTGATCTTTTTCTTCTGAAAAATCCTGCAAATTTCTTGGGAAGACAAGCGGACAAATGTCAGCATGCTAGAAGAAGCAAAGACCACCACCATTGAAGAAATGGTCCTCCGCCATCAACTCCGCTGGACTGGCCATGTTGTCCGGATGCCCGACGACCATCTCCCAAAGCAGTTGCTCTGCTCCGAACTCAAGAACGGAAAACAGAATGTTGGAGGGCAGGAAAAGAGATTTAAAGATGGGCTCAAAGCCAACCTTAAAAACTCTGGCATAGACACCAAGAACTGGGAAGCCCTGGCCCTTGAGCGCTCCAGGTGGAGGTCAGCTGTGACCAGCAGTGCTGTAGAATTTGAAGAGGCACGAATGGAGGGCAAAAGAGAGACACGTGCCAAGAGGAAGGTGCATCAAGCCAACCCCGACTGGGACCGCCTTCCACCTGGAAACCAATGCCCTCACTGCGGGAGAAGATTCAGATCAGGAATAGGGCTCCACAGTCACCTACGTATCCACCGCCAGTACACTGATCTTGGAGGACAATCCTACTTGGACACCTAAGTACATTGCTGGAAGGAAGAGCACATGGTTATCTGATTTCTGTGGCATGTAAATACACCACTGGAACACTCCAAAGTTATGCTCTAGGAATCAAGCACAGCTCTATGCATTTAACCCTTACACAACACAGTTTAAACATTACAATTAAACCACCACATTCTAACAATCCCCTCTTGAAATGTTGTGTTAGTTTAAATTTTCTCTACTTAACACATTATGAAAACATTTGTGCTTCTAGTTAAAACAAACTCTTTTACACTTAAGATCCTGCTGGTAAATGCTAGGTCCGTTAACGGTAAAACAGCTGTCATCCAGGACTTGTCCCCTATGCTTTTTAACATCTACATGAAACCGCTGGTAGAGGTCATCCGGGGTTTTGAAGTGGGATGCCATCTCTATGCAGATGACACCCAACTCTACTACTCCTTTCCACCTAATTCCAAGGAAGCCCCTCAGGTGCTGGACGAGTGGCCGCTGTGACTGTCTGGATGAGGATGAATAAGGTGAAGATTAATCCTGACAAGACAGAGGTCCTCCAGGTTGATCATAAGCCGGATCGGGGTATAGGGTGGCAACCTGTACTTGATAAGGTTGCACTCCCCCTGAAGTCACAGGTCCACAGCTTGGGTGTCCTCCTAGACTCGTTGCTAACGTTTGAAGCTCAGGCGTCAGCGGTGGCTAGGAGGGCCTTTGCACAATTAAAACTCGTGTGCCAGCTGCAACCGTACCTCGTGAAGTTGGATCTGGCCATGGTTGTCCATGACTTAGTCACCTCTAGATTGGATTACTGTAATACACTCTACATGGGGCTGCCCTTGAAGATGGTACAACGGTTCAACTGGTTCAACGGGCAGCAGCCAGATTGCTAACTGGAGCGACTTGTCACAAGAAATTAAATGTGCAGATTTGATAAATGTAATATAATGTTTGGGAATGAATGGAAGGATGTGTGGCTGGAGTTAATAATTTTGGAGGTACCAGTAAAATATTAAGGTCTGCAGTGACGAACTGCCTGCTTGCTGGAACTGTGATCAAAACCTGCTAATGAGGATTGATAAGAACTGTGACAATGGTTCTTTCAAGTTAAGGAAATGTTTGTAACACTCCTTATGTTAAGAAGGAAGTCAACACAAGCCTTGTGTTTGTCAACACCAATCAAGAAGAGTCAACATCTGGCCAGGAAACTGAGATGGAAGACGTCTATCATTCATTTACAACTTTGGGCCTACATCAACAGAATATTCCTATAAAAGACTCAGTCTAATAATGGTCAAAGGGTGACAGACAGAGACGCTGTTCACCCACTATGCTCTGCTCCATGGTAAGGAGGGAGATAGTGTACCTACGGATCGTGACAGATTTGCATGGGAGCAGTCTGGTCACTTTGGCCTTCTTTCTCAAGGGAAGAGGAAGAAGTGACTTTGGAGTCTTAGATTTTGTGCAGGGAGCCAGGTTCTGCTGTATGGAAAACAGAGATCTGGTCCTTGGCACTGTGCTTAGGGAAAGGATGCATTCTAGCGTTTTGAAGTTATGGCGTTATCGAAGTTTTGGAACTGTGTGTTGGTAGACTGCAGGAAAGCAGGGTCTGGCCTAACAGGTGCTTCTCCAAGGAGGGAGAAAAAGATGTGGTAATAATATTTGGATGCATGATGAAGGATGCATGTACATGTGGTGTGAATGTTGAATGAAAATGTAATTCCCCTTTGTTTGTTAGCCCTGTACTTGTAAATCCAATGTAATTGCATAGAATCTGTATGTCTGTATGTCTAATGTCATTCTTTGTCTAAATGTTTTTCTGTAATCTGATATAACCTCTCACACTGGAAATTGCAATAAAAAGAACCTATGCTTTAAAGTTATTGAAAAGTCATTCATGACATAATTTGGGTCAGAAATGGGATTTTCTTTTCCAATGTGGGAAAGTTATTCATAATATTATTTGGTGGCACGAATTGATTATTCTTTTGCAGTATGAGAGAGCAAAGTAACATTTTTGGTTTCAGAAGTAGGACATGATTCTTTTCAGTGAAACAAAAGAAATTTGGAGTTGTGAAAAGGATTTTTCTTGCTTTAGAGAAATAAAGTGTTTATTTAGATCATAACATCTTGAAGAATTGCAGAAGATGAGTGAACAAAGGGAGAGTCCTAACTCTCTGAAAGGTAAATGTGTTGGAGTGGTTTAAATGGATTGGAATCCCCATAATTGCCATATGGAGAGGGGGAGGAAGATCATTGGTGTAGGAACTTGCTTGGAAGCTTGCTTGTTTTGTTTTTATGCCATGGAAGGGCTAAAGATGTTTCAGGTTTTTCGAAAAGGAATTTAGTGGAATATATTTCAAATGAAGGAAGATAGCATTTGAATTTGGAGTTGTTTTTACAGTAAATTGACAGAAGGTCAGAGGTAAAACATGTAGCAGGAGTTGCAATTAAGGGCAAAATGCAGTTTTTGACCCTTGATATGTAGAGAAAAGAGATCTAAATGTATTTAAAGTTTTGGTACAGGAGGAGCCTTGGCGATTATGTAAAGCAATATGTACAGGAGGAAGTTCAGAGGAGATTCTGGGTTTTATTTTCTGAAGTTTATTATTATTTTTATTATTATTATTATTCATATTTATATACTGCTCCATTCCCTTAGGCTCGGAGCGGTTTACATAGATAAAACAGGCAATAACAATAAAACAACTTCAACACTATACATTAAAATATTATAAGCTACTAACAACTGTCCCAATTTGTCACAACACAGTCAAGTAGGACCATTGATGTTAAACGCCTGCTGGAACAACGTTGTTTTACAGGCTCTTCTAAATGCAGATATTTCTGTAAGAGACTGGGTGCTATCCGGCAGGGCGTTCCACAGTGTTGGAGCTACAATAGAGGACAGGTCGTAAGTTTTGACCAAAGCAACCTCTAAAAGGTTTTGATCTCCAGACCGTAGTGATCTCTGGGGATTATATGGGGAAAGACGGTCCCTCAAGTACACAGGCCCCAGGCCATGTCTGGCCTTAAAGGTTAATACCAACACTTTGAGCATAATCCGGTACTCTATTGGAAGCCAGTGCAGTTGCTGCAGGATAGGTGTTATATGGCATCTCGCCGAAGCATCGGCGAGCAGACGAGCTGCAGCATTCTGCACAAGCTTGAGTTTCCGGATCATGGACAAAGGAAAGCCAATGTAGAGGGCGTTACAGTAGTCTAGTCTTGAGATGACCGTCGCCTGGATCACCGTGGCCAGGTCACCACTAGACAGGTAGGGTGCCAGCCAAAGGTAGAAAGGTTTGGTCATATCTGGGAGTCCAAGGGCAGGGGCAGAGATGAGGGCCTTTTTGATGTCCTGGAAGGCAGATCTGCACTCAGCAGACCATACAAGGAAGCTGTCAGGACCAGAGGTGGCTTCATACAGGGGTCAGGCAAGCAGTCCAAAGTTTGGCACCCAAATTCTGCAAAAAAACCTTCCATCCTCAAAAAACCTCTCAGCTGTTTCTTGGTCCTTGGTTCCTTCGCCCGACAGATGGCTTCCTTCCGCTCAGGTCCTAATGCCCTCTGCCCTTTGAAAACATCAAATCCCAGATACCCGACAGTCTCTTTGCAGATCTGTGCTTTCTTCTTGGATACTTTGAAGCCAGCCTTTGCCAGGAAGTTGAGAAGGCTGATGGTGAGGCGTTCACAGGTGCCCAGGTCATCTGTACATAGAAGTAGGTCATCAATGTACTGCAGAAGGACCCGCTGGTCGTGGTCTGGTCATCTCTCCAACTCTGAGGCGAGGCTCTGGCTGGAGATCGTAGGGCTGTTGACAAAACCTTGCGGGAGCACTTGCCAACAAAACTGCCTAGGCCTAGCATTGCCAGCCCCTTGCCACTCGAAAGCAAACAGCTCCTGGCTATCAGGGGCTAATCTAATAGAGAAAAAAAGCATCTTTAAGATCAATAACGCTGAAAAAGCAAGAAGGAGGAATAGTAGAGAGAAGAGTATAAGGATTTGGCACCACTAAGTGTAACTCAACTGTGATGGTATTTATGGCTCTGAGGTCCTGAACAAAGCGAAAATTTTTAGTAGAAGGCTTCCTGACAGGCAAAACGGGTGTTATAGGGGAAGAACATTCACAAAGAAGAGAGTACTTAAGAAAAATATCTATAATGGGTTGAAGCCCCTGGCGAGCTTCCAAGGGAATCCTATACTGGGGAATCCTAGGGGGCGTGGCATTTGGTTTGAGAACAATGTGGACAAGAGCAATGTTCTTTGCCTTTTCTAGGATCCCGGGGGTCCACTTGCTGGAGGATGGCAAAAAGAATTGGATCAGCTTCTGGATCAGGCTGGTGTAGCAAAAATACTTGGGCCCTCCATGCTTCCTCTTCAGGGACCACAAGGATGATCTTTTCGGGCCCAAAAGTCAACTATGCTCTGATTTTGCATAGGATATCTTCCCCAAGAAGTGGGGTGGGACATCCGGGCATGTAGAGAAAAGAGTGGGAAAGGGTCCTCCCTCCCACCTCGTACTCCATGGACTTAAAGATCTTTTGGCCACTTTCCCAGAGACCCCCACCACCTGGGCTTCCCTCCCCCCGAGCTCAGTTCCCCTGAAGCCTTCGGTGAACACTAAGTGAGTGGCACCACTATTCAGAAGGAAATCTATGGTCTTTTTACCAATCTTAAGTGGCACCACAGGGTCAGAAGGGGCAAGAGCAATCCTTTGACCTAGTCATAAGACCCTATCCCTAGCTTCTCTCCGGCCACTTCTTTGGCAGTCTCTCCTGATATGTCCCCTTTCCCCGCACCCATAGCAACGAACAACCCTGGGATTCCATGGTGGTCTATCGGTCCTGTTCTGTCCCCCCTCCCCTCTCCTGTCCCTGGCATCCAATGCAGCAATTACACTGGCAGTGTGCACCTCCACCTGGGCCTTCTTCTCATGTTTTTCCTTTTCTATGGCCACTTCTTCCCCGTTGTGGAAGCAATATTGATTAGTTGGGAAATGGGCATCCCTTCTCCAGAGACCAATTTCTGGAGTTTGAGACGGATGTCCCTTGCAGATCTCCCTATGAAAAGATTATTGAGGGTTTTGGCATTTTGAGGGTCTGAGGGGTCCATGTTGGTGTACTGACGAGTCACCTGGCAGATCCTATCGTAGAAGTCAGAGGGGCTTTCCTCAGGTCCCTGCTTGATGTCATAGAACATAGACATATTCAGAGCCTTTGGATAGACGAGAGGCAGGGCTGCCAGGATGCCCCTATGGAAGGTTCCCAATGCCAACCTCCCCACCTCGGTGTTGTAGTCCCAAGAGGGGGCTTCTTTGGTGGAAAAGACTAGCTCGCTGTCCCTGCCTTTATCAGGGTCTGCCCTCATAACCTCCGCCTGTGCAGCCACCAAAAGTCTCTTTTCCTCCTGAGTGAGGAGAGTGGTGAGCAGGGTCATCACATCAGCCCAGGTGGGGCACTGTGTGACAAAAATGGTCCTAAAAAGCTCTGCCATGGCGAGGGGGTCTTGGGACAAAGGAGGGGTGACCTGTTTCCAATTCAGAAGGTCTGAGGTCATGAAAGGAACATGAATCAGCACTGGCCTCCCCCCAACCCCCAAAACTTCCCTCAAGGGGGCCATGACCGAGGAGGAATGACTTATCAAGCTCTTTGCAGTGATCAAAGTGACAGGGTTTGAAAAAGTGGGGGCCAGTTGGGGGCCAGGGGGAACAGGAGCAGCTGGGGCAGGAAAGGGGGTCCTGGGAGCTGGAGCCAGTCCTTGGGAAGGAGAGTGAGTCGGTTCTATGGTCAGGGGGCCGGAATCAGCTGGTGAAGAAGAGATCCGGGAGGCCCCATTAGGAGAAAAGGGAGGGCTCTGGGCAACTGGTGCTATGGGAAGGCAACTTGGAGCAGGAGAGACGGGGCAAAACACCAAATGGTAAGGGAGAACTAGGAGGGGCAGGAATGGCAGGGCTGGCAGAAGGTGCCAATGGTGGGTATAAAAGTTGGCGAGGAGGAGGAAGAGTAGGAGGTGGTGGAAATTTCCCCGGCCTTCCCAGAAGGGGAGGGAAGGAGGGAGATGGGAGCTGAGAGGGGGCAGGGGGCGAAGGGGAGGATCTGGGCGATAAGGAGGGGGACAAGCAAATATCTCAAAGGGGTCTTCCTCCGGAGAGGGGAGTGGGTCTGGAAGAGAGCTTCGAGGAAGAGGGAGCCGCCCAACGACTTCCTTGCATGGCAGAAGTTGCTGGCGCTCGCCCTCTAGGCTCACCTTCCAGCACAGGGTCATAAAACATGCCGCATAGGCCAGCTCCTTCCACTTAGCCTCTCCATGGCAATAGGCTTGCAGCTGAAGAATTAGCTGCTCGTCCAGGCTGCCATAGATTGGCCAAGTGAGACCCCCCCCCCGGAGGGGCTAGAGGGGCCATTTTCGCGTGCACATTTTGACCAGATTGGTGGATTTGATGGATCTCTCCCCAACCTTATCCCAGTTCATCAATACCTTGCCTAACGGTGTTTCTTCTGGGACAAGATGCTTTGAATGTGTAGAGCAAGCACCCATTTTTAATGCGTCCCCTATCCGAGATAGTTAAACAAGCAAGCTGAGTCTCGACCGGACAGACCCAGGGGCTTGAAGGTCCCAACGCAGGGAAATTGAGTGACCAACCATTCTCCGGAGCTGCCCTGGCAGTTCCCGGTGCCTAGTGCCCCTTCTGCTCCCACTCCCTCTCCAGACAACCTGTAACCGCAAGGTTGGACTGCCCTACACACCCTTCAGCGCCAGATGTTCCATGCCAACGGAGCTAGGACTTTGTTACAACCGGGGGGCCGTCCCTGGCAGCCCCTTCCCACCTAGCCGCTTGCCACGACCACCGGCCGCTTTCCCCGTGTCCCTTTTTACCTGATTACGTCGGTGGCACTCTTCCTAGAGAGGAAGCTAAGGTACTTTCTGGTGCCCCTTTGGGCACCAATTTTCAAAGAGGAAAGTCTGGGCGGATAAAATACCCGTGAGAGGCACCTCTCCCCAGCTGTTCTCCAAGAGTCCTGCCTTGAGGTCTCTTCACTGAGGAGCTCTTAGCTTGGAAATTTGGAACTAAAAATTTAGTCCCTTCGTGGATTTCGCCAATTTCAGTTACCGAACAATTTGGAATGGCCTGGCCCCGAGAGGGCAAAGGCCCAGAAGTACCCCTAAAGTGAGGATTTCAGCAGAACCTCTGGCGAGTTTTAAAAGCAATAAAAAATCCCTTTCCTAAATGATCTCACCAAAGAAGTCTGGAAGAAGGTGCCACCGAAGTCTTTATTCTCATCAGCTGAGGAGGATGACAACCGCAATATCCTTGTCGCAAAGTAGTCATAAAGTTACATTTAAAATACATGCCATTTTATATTTTTTACAGAGCTGTCAAATTCAAATTTCCCACCCCTGTGCGCCGGCCGGCTCTACGTTGATTGGTTGGAATGCGGGAGCCAGCTGTAGCGGGAACCAATAGCACAACAGCGCCGCCTCTGCCCTAGCGAATGAGGGGCGAGAGGCAGGAATTTGTTGAAAACAAAGCAACTAGAAGTCTCTTGATTAGATTAGTCCTCATGTAAATTACGATCCCATGCCCCTGACCTTTCGGGTCAAAGGAAGTATTTTGTTGTTTGGTGGGAAATGAGGAACTGGTCCATATCTGCCCCTTCCTGTTGACAAAGGTCAGACGCAGGTCTTTTCATGTGGGTTTCAGGAATGAGAAATAAAAATGATTTTCTCAGATCGTCGATACTTTTGAGGTCCGAAGTCAAAAGATAACAGCCTTTTCTGATGAAATGGGAGAGATATGCCCAACGCTCATAAATAATAGACGAGGCGAAACTCTGAGGGTCTGTTGTCTATGACGCAAAAAAGAGTTTTCAATGGAAGGGGGAAAGGGCCCCCTTCAAACTAGAAAAATCCTATTTTTCCATGCAATCGCTTTTGATGAGCGGATTAAGAAGTTGTGACCTTTGGAATGTGGTTGTCCTGATGTCATCTCCCATCAGCTGGTTGTGTAGACATACATGGCATTTTCATGTATTATTTTAAAAGGTACATGAGGGAAGGAAAACATGCAGGAAAAGGAATACATATTTTTGGGAATTATAAGGGAACATTTCCACCACCGGTTCATCACATCTATAGCATTATTTCATAGAAAAAGGAAGAATGTAGTTCATTTGATCATAAAGGGAATATGAAGCACCAATCCATTTTCTGGGGAAAATCATGATAAAAGAGGTATGCAGTCCTTAAGAAACAGTCCTTTAGAGTTGATGTTTACGCAGATGATGAGGTAAAACGGTGCCATTTTGAAAATTCCATATCCGCAGTTTTGAGAAATGCAGCTCCGGCTTCCCTGGGACACCAGGGAGGCATCCCAGGCGGGCTCGCAGTGTTCTGCAGGCCGGGAAGGTTTATTTCATAGGTTACGGGTAGGGAAAGAGCCGTATGGGACACTTTGTATCTTTGCGGAAAGGAAAAAAAATGTTGTAATGTGAAGTGTCATTTAATTTGAGCGATGCCACAATGTTTCAGCTCAACTAGGGCTTGGGAAAAGAGGGATAGAAGTGTCCTGTGATCTCCAAAATCTTAGTCTCAGGCTTTATTCAAAAATTAAGTCAAAACACACTGGAACTAATGAAAGATATCAAAAGTTATAATCTTATGAACATTAATATCATATCAATACACATGTAAGATGCAGTACTTAGGGAAAGTTACAAATAACACATCCCCAACTCCTTTGGGGAGTGGCGGTATACAAGTTTGATGTAATAAATAATAAATAAAATACAATAGAGAATATAGGCACGCCACAGTACTCTTGGTGAGATGGGACTCACAGATGAAACTAAGTACAGTACCTCGTAGACGTAACCAAAACCCGGAAATAAATGCTCAGTCCGAGGAGAAGGGGTAATCCACGGGTAAGGGGTGAAAACACCAAAGTAAATAATCCAGCCGTGTGCGTCCACCGCGTTGTAGAACCGGCCGCGCAGTTGCGCTAAGAGCCGGGGGGGGAGATTGCAAAGAGAGCAGAGCAAAAAAAGCAGCGGCGAGATGCGCTGGGGCTCCTCCCTGGGTGAACTCGGCGTTTCCAGGAACCGAACGCTGCCCGGCTGCGCCAATGCGCTAAAAGCCGATGAAGGAGGGCTGGTTACGGAGGAGGCGCTGAGGGTGGAAGAGGTATAGAGCTCCAAATGGAGGGACGCTGGGCACAATTTATTCAAAAATTGCCAGTCCTTGCAGAGCATGTAGGAATTTTATTTATTTATTTATTTCATCACACTTGTATACCACTTCATCCCGTAGGCTCTAAGCGGTTTACAAAGTTTGGGTGCCCAGTGGCAACACCAACAACACAAAGTACAATAGACATGGGTAGAGAACACGAGGAGGGGGAAGAGGGGGAGAAGTCAGCAGCGATACCTACTGAGACACCACCCCGCCGTCAAAAGAAGGCAGGCGGGGAGGGCCCAGCAGGATTGCTGGCACTAGGGTGCGAGCGGAGGACAGAGAGGGCAGACTGCTGACGGGTTGTCCGCCCTGGGTGGTCGAGATCGTCCGCAAGCTGTCCAAGGCAGCAGTCCTTGTTGCTGAGGTTGCCGCTCTGGGTTCCAGCTGCCGGTAGCTGGAGCTCCAGAAGGTCCTTGGTCGAAAGGTCCGGGAGATCCTCCCAGGCCTAGCCAACCTTGGTGCTGGGTGTCTCTTCCCTGCTGCAGGTCAAATCAGTCTAATGGCGGGCTGATCTTTAGAGTTCAGGCTCACTATTAAAAGCAAAGCCCCTATTGCTCATTTAATTTCGCCCAAAGCCCGTATCAAGCAGGCCTGGCCCGGGCCCAGCGTAGAGTAGGAAATGCCCCGTCTGAATGGGCCGGATCCAAGATGGCCACCCTCACACCCTCTGTGGGCAAACATTGTGCTAAGGATTCCCCCCCACAGGCCCGGGCCCACCGTAGAGTTGAGAATGCATTGTTTGGGGGGAGAGGACTGCCTAGGCCGAATTCAAAACAACATTTGGGAATACCATGTTTGAGTTTGCCTGGTCCAAGTTGGCCACCCTCCTACTCTGTCAAGGGCCAGGCAGCCGTTGAGGCCTTGTCCTCCCAGTACTAGCTCAACTGGAGAAACTGGGAAGGCTGTGTTAACTGGGGAAGCCATTTCTGTGACTGAAACTCGTGCTGCATCTTCCCGACTATTTTAACATTTCTTTTGTCGTGTGTGTTACAAAATGGCTGCAAACGCCTCATAGGCATATTCTAATATAAGGATATTCTAGTAGAGCATATTTTCATTGTATTCGTATATTCTCCTCGCATATTCTATGTTGAGTTCAAGCGTTTCGACGATGGCCCAGAAGCGGATTTGGCCTGAGGGAGAGGAGGCCACGCCCTTGGAGGCGGTGGATGGGGCCGGGTTCGAAGGAGACGGGAGTCCAAAAGAGCCGCGCGCCCACCCCCCGCGCATGCGCTGCCGCAAAGACCCGGCCTGCTCCCCTCCGGAGAGTTCTTTCTCTTCCCACCCCTTAACAGACGCAACAAGCCGCCCAATGGGAGCCGCGTTTGGCCCGCGAGGCAGCCAATGAACGGCGTCGGAAGGGGAGGCGGGCGCTGGGGAGAGGGCGAGAGAGCTCTTTCCCCTCCCACTCCTTAGCAGACGCGCGGGCCGCCCAATGGGAGCGGCAGATGGCCCGCGAGGCAGCCAGTGAGCGTCGGCGGACGCGGGGGAGGGCGTGGCCCCCGCTTGGCCCCGCCTGTCCTTCTCCCTTTTTTGGGCTGCTGGCGGAGAGAGCAGACGACTGCGGCGCCTCGTCCAGCTCCTCTCTCTTTCCCCGCTGCTCCGGCTGCTGCCTCTCCTTGGCCTGCTCTCCCTCTTTGTCAGGTACGCCGCCTCGGGTGAAGGAAGGCAAAGGAGGAGGCCGCAAGGGCCGCGCGGTCTGGTGGATGACGTAGGTAGAGGGGCGTGGCCGGGGCGGCAGTGGGCGGGCCCTGCGGGAGAGGGACAGGCCTGGAAGGGGCGTGGGACGGGGGCCGCCTACGTAATCAGTAGGCGCCATCCAGGGGGGCGACGTAGGCCTCATCGTCAGAGGCTTGAGATCCCTCGCCGTTGGGAAGCTCTTTCTTCTCCCTTGGTTTCCGGTACGTTGATGGGAAGACCTCCAGGCCTTCCTCCCAAGAGGCTTTGCGCTCGAGCCCCCCACCCGGCCAGAGACAGGGGTGGATATGGTTGAATTGGAGAGGTAGGGAGGTAGGGTTAAAATGCGTGTCTCATAGGATCCTGGGGTCGGAAGGGAACCCCAGGGGCCGTTCAGCCCATCCCCCTTCTGCCAGGCAGGAAGAGCACCATCAAAGCACCCCCGACAGATGGCCACCCAGCCAGAGACATGCAGATGGTTGAGATGTATGTCTCATAGGATTCTAGAGTTGGAAGAGCCCTGCAAACCAACCCTATTTGTGTCAAACAGAAAGGCACAATCAAAGCCTTCCTGACAGTTGGCCACCCACCCATATATGTGAACGAAAGCTGTAGTAGATACAGAACCCTAAAGTTGGGCGAGGCCTTTAGAGCCCCCCAAGTCCAGCCCCCTTCTGCCAGGCAGGAAGAGCACCATCAAAGCACCCCCAACAGATGGCCATCCAACCAGCTGCATTTCTATCGAGTCCATTCTGCCGTTGTTCGGAACAATGACTGAAGATCCTAATGGGAAGGCAACCCTGAGGGAGTTGTGGTTTGAGTCCTTAAGTGGGTTTCTAGCGCAAGGTGTTCTGGGGAACGGGTCAGGAGGACAGGGCCGCCTTTGCTTGGGAAGCCTCCTGGACTCCCTGAGCAAAAGGGTGGAGATCAGTAACGCCAAGGCAGAAAAGGGCAGGATGGCCGGACAATTGGGTTTGAAATATCTCAACAGGCGGCGAGTGGCTGAAAGGCGCCTTCTGTCTCGGTTGGTCATGCGTTTTGCCTGGTGTCGGGTTCTGCTTCCTCTTCCTCCCTGTTAAGCATGAAGCAAGCTTTTGTGCGCAGGAAGATGGATGTCGGTCAGCGCTGGCTCTGCGGGCTGAACGTGGGTTGAATGGAGATGGCTTCGCTGGGCAAACATCTGGCCTCTTTCCATGCAGTTTCATGCATTCGCTCAGCTGGACTGGTCTTGCCAGTTGTCTAGTACCGTTACTAGATCTTGTGCATATATATGTACAGATAGATCTATATATGCTTCATCTTTTATGCTGAAGCATATAGAGGAAAGGATAGTAAGCATGTCCAGTTCAGACTTTTCACAAGAATGGAAATAAATGTAGTTAATTTGCCAAAACAGTGCCCGTGTGTTTATTACGTTCAATGTGATTCTGAAAAGCAGTCCAAGCCTGGAGGGATTATTAATAACAATTAACAATGATCACAATAATAGAATAATAATGGGGGTTATTAGGAAAGTGGACACATAATATTAATTATTATAGTAATATAAAATACTAGCAATTGAAAGGTAACTGGAGAAAATGGGTACGCATACTACTAATAATAGCAGTGGTAGTATACTATACTAGTAATTGAAAAGGGTTTATGGAGAAGGTGGACACACATAATAATAGAGGGTTACTATTATAGTGTTGTAATGATTAATTTTCTTATCAGTTAAGCAGTCAAGCCTGGAGGGATTATTACTAACAATAATTAATAATCATAGTAATAATTATAGAAGCCAAGCAGTCCAAGCCTGGAGGGATTATAAATAACAGTGATTTATAATAATAGCAATAAAATACAGCAGAATCTCGCTTATCTAACCGTTGCTCATCCAACGTTCTTTATTATTCAACGCAATCTGCCTCCCTCCCAGATCCACCTCTGTTTCAATACATTGCAATGTTTTGGGTTCTAAATTTGTGAATACAGTAATTGCTGTTTATTTATTTACTGCACTTTTATACCGCCCCTCTCAGCCCGAATTGCTACATAACGTTACTGTGTATTGAACTGCTTTATCTGTCGCTTTGTTGTAAAACATGATGTTTGGGTGCTTAATTTGTAAAATGATAATTTAATTTGACATTTAATAGGCGTTTCCTTCATCCCTCCTTGTTATCCAACATTTTCGCTTATCCAACGTTCTGCTGGCCTGTTTACTCTACTGTAATAATAATAGAGGTGTTTATGAAAAGCGGGTCTTGTCTCATTGGACTTTATAGTCAAATTTCACTACCTGACTTTTGATGTGTGTAACTCAGTGAAAGGGAAGCCTGGTCCCTTCCATTCTTTCAGTGGTTTGTTCTGGTTTTTCAGGCCTGTTATTATTTTTTCTGGTGGCATTAATATCTTAGAACCAAACAGCATTTGTTTGTATTTTTCAAAAGGGTCTTTTTCTGGTGAAAATGTCGAATGGTTATGAGGATCACATGGCTGAGGACCTCAAGGACGACATTGGTCGGACGAACCTGATTGTGAACTACCTTCCCCAGAACATGACCCAGGACGAGTTGCGAAGCTTGTTCAGCAGCATCGGGGAAGTGGAGTCCGCCAAGCTCATTCGGGACAAAGTCGCAGGTAAAGCAGCAGAAGAAGGGAGGGAAGGGCTCCTGCGGAGGCCATAATACAAATGTAACGGCTCCATATGGTGCCTGTGTGCTGACCCCATCTCTCTCTTGCATTTCCTCTCTCTCCATAGGACACAGCTTGGGCTACGGCTTTGTGAACTATGTGACGGCTAAAGATGCCGAAAGAGCCATTAACACGCTGAATGGCCTGAGGCTCCAGTCCAAAACCATCAAGGTAAGAGTGACGTTAGCGGTTTCCCTTCCCGTTGCTTTTTCCTTCTGTGTCTTCTTATCTGAGTCAGACTACATTGTTTTTGTTAGTCCATCCCTAAGCCGATTAATGTCCCTCGCTGTCCAGCGAATGGCGCAGAAGTACGCTCAGTAAATAACCCAACGTGTTATAGTCTGCATGTCTACATGGGTTGGGTTAGAACGAGCCTTCTGCTGGATGCATGGATGGCAAGACAAAGAGACAGGCGGTGTCTCTAAGGAACCCTTCATGGTTTCGTGAGTGGCCTCACATAACTGGCTGCCCGGGGCCTCTGAATGGGCTGTTGTCGACATCCGAATGTTCCAGGAAAGCCTCAACAGTGCCCTCTTCCAGGTGGGCCATGGCTCCAATTGATTGGTTGCTTTTTTAAACTACCCTGAGTCCCTTTGTGCATATAGGGCAGCATATAAATAAAGTACAATGGGTTCTCAGTTATCCAACATAAATGGGCCGGCAGAACGTCGGATAAGCAAAAATGTCGGATAAGCCGCCTCTTCCAGTCTCCTGCTTCTGCCGCGGATGCTGCCTTTGCAGCCTTCCCTCCCTCACTTGCGCACTCACCCGCCCTCGCTTGCTTGCTACTCACCAGGCCAGATCCCAGTAGCAGAACCAGGACTTGGCCTGGTGAGTAGCGAGCAAGCAAGGGAAGGAGGGCGGCAGCGGCGGCAGACGCAGGAGCCTGGAAGAGGCAGGCAGGCTCCTGCTTCTGCTTCTGCCCTTGACACCCTCTCTTGCTTGCTTACTCACTCGCCCTCCCTCGCTTGCTCACTCACCGGGACAGGTCCTGGCAGCAGGACCAGAACTCGGCCCAGTGAGTAGCGAATGAGTGGGGTGGGTGAGCAAGTGAGCGAGAAGGATGGCAAAGGCCGCTGGAAAAGCAGAACCCTGGCCGCCTCTTCCTCTCATTCATCCTTCTGCCGCTGCTGCTGCCCTCCCTCCATCGCTCACTGGGCCTGGTCCCGACGGCAGAACCGGGACCCGGTTCGGTGAGCGAGTGAGGGAGGGCAGCAAAGGCAGCCGATACCGCCGCCTTTGCTACCGGGATGAGAGGGGTAGGGAACTGGGGCAAAGAGGAGGCAGGAAGGGGAGGCCAGGCTCCTGGTTCTGCTGCCATTGCCACCTTTGCCATCTGCCCTCACTCGCACAGAACCAGGACTCTGACGAGAGGACGGGTAAGTGAGGGAGGGTGGCAAAGGTAGCAGCCACCTTTGCGGCCAAGGGTATTGGATAATATGGAGTGTCGGATAAGCGGAGGTCGGATAACCAAGGCTCTACTGTGTTGGTTTTGTTGTTATTATTACTAGTAATGCATGTGGTGTGGAACCTCACATCCTGCGTTATAGACTGTGCATAATAGTGTCTTGATCGAGGGAAGCCATTGTCCCTCTCTTCTCCTTTGGTGAGACCTCTTTACCTGTATTCACACTGTGTTCAATTCTGGGCATCAAGTTCAAGAGAGATCTTTTGAAAACTAAAACCTCAGCGAAAATCGAGGACCAAGCAAATGGTTGACTCTGGCACTTTAATGTGACTTATAATTGATACTGCCTATTTTATTCCGCAGCTATTGCTGTGCTTTATTGAGTCTTTGATTTGAGCTGTGTTTTTGTAAGCTTGTTATCTATCTGTTTTTTGTCAGGTGTTATTGTTTTTTAAGTTTTTGTGCATTTTACTGTATTATACAGTATATGTTCTTGCAGCACTATTATGTCCTTTTTATAAGCCACCCTGATTCCCTTTTGGCAGGATAGAAATAAAGTTATTATAATTATCATTATTCTATTGACTCTTAAGCTGGAGGACGACTAAAGGGATCAGAGATCTGGAGACCATGAATCCCTATGAGGAGCATCTCAAAGAACTGGGAATGTTTAGTCTCAGAAGAGAAGGTTGAGAGGAGGCATGTGAGCCATGTATAAATATGTGAAAGGGTGTCCTAAGGAAGAGGGAGCAGCCTTGTTTTCTGCTGCCCTTGAAACTAGGAATAGGAACAGTTGGTTCAAATGGCAGGAAAGGCGATTCCACCTGAACATTAGGAAGAACTTCCTGACCGTACGAGCTGTTTAACAGTGGAACTCTCTGCCTTGGATTCTGGTGAAAGCTCCTTCCTTGGAGGCTTTGAAACAGAGTCTGGATGGCTATCTGTCAGGAGAGCTTTGATTGTGCTTTTCCTGCATGGAAGAAAGAAGGGGGTTGGCCTAGATGGCCTGTGCGGTCTCTTCCAACTCTAGGATTTTATATTAATTTCCTTTCTTGAAGATGTGGCACATGTGCCCTGGCATCCGAGTGTAAGAAAGTGCCGCCTGGGGCTAAATGAGTGTGTCCAAAGAAATTGCTTGGGCTCACTAGTCCTTGCGCTTCCTTGTGGGCACTTTTGCCTGGTTTGTTTTCCAAGCATGTATTTATTATTACCAGTATTTATTCGAGTCTAATGTGCCATTGAATCTAATGCACACTTCCATTTTCACAACCCTGAAACCAAAACAAACATTTGCTGATGGAGGTAATGAACAGTGGCAAGAAATATGCACCCTTTGTCATTTGGCCCAAAAGGGTGTGCATTACAGTTGCTGCATGTTTAGGATTCCGTCTTTAAAACACAAAAATGTTAGAGCCCCAAAGCTTTTAGCAAGAGATGTGAGGGATGCCATCTCTCATTTAATGCGATGCAGTGCTGGGATTTGTAGTTTGGTTAGGCATCCTCATTCTTTGGCAAAAGAGCCCCCGGTGGTGCAGTGGGTTAAGCCCTTGTGCCGACAGAACTGCTGATTGACAGGTCAGCAGTTTGAATCCAGAGAGACCCGATTGAGCGGGGACATAAGGAAAGCCTCCCACAAGGATGGTAAAACATCAAACATCCAGGCAACGTCCCCTGGGAAGTGCCCTTGCAGACGGCCAATTCTCTCACACCAGAAGCAACTTGCAATTTCTCAAGTCACTCCTGACACTAAAAAAAATTCTTGACAAACATTTTCAACACCTTGTCAAACTACAGCATTGAACCAAGGCAATTAAAGTATTTTATTTATTTATCATGTCAGAAGCAAATACAATTATAATGTATAGAAAAACCATGAAGTTAAGAACTTGGCATGATGCTAAATGTTCTTTGACCAGAATCTGGCCACTTGGAGTGTCTCCGGTGTCGCTATTATTTATTTATTGTTTCGGCTTGATAGACCGCTGTATCTGAAGCTCAGAGCGGTTTACAGCACATAAAACATATCAAGTTAAAAGACATAAAACAACATCATAAAACCGATTTAAAACCAAGTTAAAACCCCTACCCCCTACAATAAAACTACAATAGGTCAGCATGTAGTGCAATGGCAGCGACGCGGCAGAGTGGCAAGTTATGGTAGGCACCGGTCAAGCACCAAATGCCTGTCTAAACAGCCAGGTCTTACAGGACCTGCAGAATGCCATTAGGTCCCGTAAAGCTCGCGTCTCCGCTGGCAGCGAGTTCCATAAGATCGGTTCGGCCACAGAAAACGCCCTCTGTCGTGTACTGGATAGCTTACAGGTCTTCATCCTAGGAACCTCCAGCATGTTGAGCCCCTCTGAACGCAGTGATCTTCTGGGCACATATGGGGTAAGCCGCTCCCTCAAGTACACTGGCCCCAAACCATATAAGACCTTGAAAGTTAATACTAACACCTTGAAGGAGACCCAGAATTCAATTGGCAGCCAGTGCAGTTCGCGTAGGAGTGGTGTTGCATGAGCCGTTCTTGTGGCCCCTAAGAGCAGGCGCGCTGCTGCGTTCTGCACCAACTTGAGTTTCTGGATCGCCGACAAAGGGAGGCAAATGTACAGCGCATTACAGTAATCGAGCCTCAAGATGACCGTGGCTTGGATCACCGTGGCCAGGTCGCAGCGGGAGAGATAGGGAGCCAGACGTTTTTCCTGCCGTAGGTGGTAGAAAGCTGTCTTGCAGGCGCACGCGATCTGCGCCTCCATAGACAGCTGAGGGTCCAGCCGGACCCCTAAGCTCTTTACTAAAGGCTGTGGGCATAGTGCCACGCCGTCCAACGTTGGCAGCTGGATCTCCCCCCCCCCCCCCCGGGGGTGGCCTAGCCACAAGATCTCCGTCTTCGCCGGGTTCACCTTCAACTTACTGGCTCGCAGCCATCCAGTTATGGCTTCTAGGCAGAGTTGGAAATTATCGGGTACAGATTCCGCCCCAGCGTCCATCCTCAGAATGAGCTGGGTGTCATCAGTGTACTGGTGACACTCCAGCCCAGTACGCTGATGACACCCAGCATACTGGGCAGGTCCTTGTCCTGATTTGCCCTTCAAGAACAGCCTTTAATACGTTGAAAGTAAAAGAAAATGCAAACACAAAAGAACAGCAAATGTAATTGAAAAATGCAAAAGGAAGCAAGGAAGTCTTAATGCAGACACAAAACGAACGTCTCTTAAAAAATCCAAAATAAACAGCAGTCTTACATCGGACAACGGGCAATGATCACTAAATCCTTAAAAGCAGACACAAAGCAGGTACAATTGGAGCGAAAACATCAGCATCAGAGTTGCTGTTACCAGAAAAAGCGAACTGCTCCTGCTTCTGATTTATAGCCCTGAATTCCCCACGCAGGAGGTGCTAGGGCAGCTTCCAGTTATCTCAGCGTTTCTAGCAGCTATTCTAGCTGAACGCTGTCTGTGCTCTTGTTTCCTTTTGCCTCTCCAGAAATGTGGACACTTGCAAAACCTCATCGTCTGATTCCCTTTTCCCCCTTCAGTTCCTGAGCACTTCCCTGTTCCCTTTCCTCTTCTGAAGATGAGAAATCCCTAACAGTCCATTGTGCATGTGGCAGGGCTCAGGCTGCATTGTAGTAAGTGGTCTCTGGTTTGCTCTTCTCCGTACTCGCATGTCATGGACTCCACACTGCGGCCCCATTTCTTAAGATTGGCTCTGCACCTCATAGTGCCAGAGCATAATCTGTTCAGCGCCTTTCAAGTTGTCCAGTCTAATGTGTGCCCAGGAGGGAGTCTCTCATCCGGTCTCAGCCACTGATTGAGATTCCCGGTTTTCGTCTGTCACTTTTGGACTCTCGCTTGCTGAGGTGTTCCTGCGATTATCTTTCTCGATCATAGGAAGCTGTTTCTTGATTTAGGGGGTTGGCATTCTGGCTGAACCCCCGTGAGGAACAATATAACACCTGCTCTATACCGATTGCACTGGCTTCTGATTGAGTTCCGAATTACCCACAAAGTGCTGGTATTAACCTTCAAGATCTTGTGCGGCCAGGGACCAGCGTACCTACGGGAACGCCTTTCTCCCTGCCGACCCTGGAGATCACCATGCTCAGACCATCAGAACTTATTACAGATCCTTAGCCCTAAGGAAGCCCATCTGACATCAACCGGTGTAGAGCTTTTTCGGTGATCGCTCCATCACTCTGGAACGCCCTCCCTCCCTCCCTACATCAGAGCTACCTGTGATTTAAAAGATTTTCACATGGCTTGTAAAACGTGGTTGTTTGAGAGGGCGTTTGGCTGAGGAATTGTTTAGATTGTTTAAATTGTTTAGATGTTTTAGATATTTAGCTGCGTGTTTTATTGTAAATCGCAGGTGGCTCTGGGCGATTAATAAATCTCAAAATAAATAAATAATTAAAATATTCGAACAGGGGATGGGCTGGAGATGACACTGACTTGGTCCTTTCATTACTGGCTGCTACTTCCTGATGGATATCAATGGTCGTACAGTACCGGCTAAACTGTAATTTCTCCAGTGGGGTGGGGCATAGACATCCTGTGACAATGTGGTATGTTTCATTAAGAGCCACATCCACTGTTTTAACGTGGTGAGATGTGTTCCACACTGGGCATGTGTACTCCGCAGCAGAGTAGCAAAGAGCAAGGGTATATGTCTTCACTGTGTCTGGTTGTGATCCCCAGATTGTGCCAGTCAGCTTTCGTATAATGTTATTTCCAGCACCCACTTTTTGCTTGCTAGTCAAGCAGTGCTTCTTGTAAGTCAGATCATGGTCCAGAGCATTGGGTGTGCTGCAATGCTCCAGTGGGATTCCTTCCCAGGTAATCCTCAGAGCTCGAGATGCTTATCTGTTCTTAAGATGGAAAGCACATGTCTGCATTTTAGATAGATTAGGAATCAGCTGGTTTACCCTGTAATAGGCAGTAAGAGCATCTAGAGCTTTGGAAAGCTTCTGTTTAGCCGTGTCAATGCTTCCTGCTTGGGCAGTGATGGCAGCATCATCAGCATAGATGAAAAACTCTGTCCCTTCTGGCAGTTGCTGGTCATTTGTGGAAATATTGAACATTGATGGAGCAAGCAAACATCAGAAGCGACTTGCAGTATGCAACCAAATAATTAGGCAATTAAAGTTGATTCATTCTTCAACATAGATGCATCTCAAGGTTTTTTGCTTTTCGTTGCTGAATACCTTGGGGTTCTAATGTCTTGGGGTTCTAATGTCTTGGGGTTCTAATGTTCTTTTCCAACCCAAGGTGTCCTACGCACGGCCCAGCTCTGAGGTGATCAAGGACGCCAACCTGTACATCAGCGGCCTGCCGCGGACGATGACACAGAAAGATGTGGAAGATATGTTCTCACGGTTTGGGCGCATCATCAACTCCCGCGTCCTGGTTGACCAGACTACAGGTGCGCACGGCTGGTGGAGGAGGGTTCTCACCTTGTCTTTGGGGAGTGGGCCGTTGGGCGCATTGCCACCGGGCGGCTCTTGCAGCCACTTAGTCCAGAGAGCCCAGTCCGGTGGCTTCCATGGACAAAGGGACCAGGCCTGCTTCTCCTTTAATTTGTTTGGGTTCTAAGGAGGAGCTGTACTTGACACTTGGGATTCATGATTTCATATGTTTTGGTTTGAAAAGCCCAGAGACCTAATTCCTCCTTCTGGGACAGTCTTGGATCCAGTCCAGAGCAGGGGCTAGATACCATGGTTGTTTTGGGAAATGGCATTCATAATCTTTTGGGAAAACCAGGAATCATTTCGAAAGACATGATTGTGTTAGAGAGCATAACTTTTTGTAAAATATGATCTTCCTTGGAAGAGTTAAAAACTCGTTTGAGTCGACCTTCTCATAAGTGGTAAATATATCCACTAGTATTCATGCAAGGCAGTTCAGTTTCTCAGCTGTTAGACTGATATACCTGGTTATCTCTGAACTGTTAGGAACAAAGATATGCCAATACACAAAAAACAGCAGAGTATTAGAAGTGTTCTTATCAGTGCCCAAAAACATCTACTCTCCCTTTAAACGTCTTGGTTTTAATCATGCTCTCAAGAGACCAAAAATAAGTAGTTTTTGTTAAAATAACATACCTGGTTTACTCACAAACTTCATGTATTCAACATACAGGTACATTGCTTATCAGTCCAGTTACAGATAGATTTGAAGTTGTTTCTCTGTGCATATAACACAGGGCACCTTTCATATAGTCATAACAATCCAAAGTCTAAAGCATCTCTCCAATCTGAGAGTCTAGTAGAGTATTTTGTCTTTGTAAATGGCGTCTGAATCTGAAAAATCCCAGACCTGGTCACATGATCTGCAGCCCCTCACGCAACATAGAGTTATGCACATATACGAGACAGTAATCGGAATTAAAGTATTATTATTGCATATCAAACTAGTTACAGATAAGATTTAAAGTAGTTTCTCTGTGCAGCTAACACAGGGCATCTTCCTTACAATCAACAGTCCAAAGTCTAAAGCATCTCTCTGGTCTGAGAGTCTAATAGTGTCTCTGCTCTAAAGCATTCTGTTTCAACTGACTTCTAAAAGCATAATGTTTCTAAAATGGAGCCTGAGTCCTGAACAGTCCCAGATCTCATCACATGGTGTGTAGCCCCTCCCACAACATTGAGTTAAGGAAAACTGCATACCAAAACACACATATACAATACAGTGAGCAATCTGAATTATTTGCATGACACATGACTAGTGTAGGAGGCTTGTAGAAGGTTGCCATTTCCAACAGGTTGGGCAAAACGTGGCACTCTTGCCTGTTGCTGTAAGAGCCGAGCTTGGCCAGAGTGTGGCCCTCTTCCCAACACATCGAGCCTGCTGGCAAAGCCTGAGCCATAGTTAAGGCCTTTTTATCCTGCACCCCTCCAGGTGTTTGAACCTCCGACTCCCAGAAGTCCCTCTTGCCAGCTTATTCAATTGCCAGGGATTCTAGAAGACAAAGTCAGCCTTTGGTTTTATATGGAGTGGAGTGGTGCTATGTGATGAAGGGGCAGCAGCGTTCATACTGTGGCTGTGTTGGTGGTGAAGAGGGCACAGCACATATTGTATCATGATCGGAGACTTAAGGAGCCAACAGTTGAAGGAAAAACTGTTGACTTTCTCCTGCTGTGCTCTAGAGAGTATTCGAACCCATTGCATCTGCATACGGTTTACTAATTCCACAGAGGCAGATAGTAAGGCGTTCCAGAAAATGATGGGTTGCCCTTTTTCTCCCGTCTTTGGAAGAATTTTATAATTCTCACTGCCTTAAGAAAGCTCAGAATATTACTAAGGATCCATCTCACCCTGGGTGTTCTCTTCTTGAAGTGCTACCACCTAGCATACGGCACATGATGGTATAAACAAGGACAAATTAGAAGAGAGAGCTTTCATCTCAAATTGAACTCTGGTTTCACACTGATGGGGCATTACAGGGATTGCCCAGTAGTGATTAGAATGCGGAAGCGTGTGTGTTTTGGGTTGCTGTGAATTCTGTGGGCTATATGGCCATGTTCCAGTAGCATTCTCTATTAATGTTTGGCTTGGATCTGTGGCCAGCATCTTTACAGGGGTTTTGTTTTGTAATTCTACGTACTGTATATAATGATGTGTATTGGGGATTAGGAATTGTGAGAGTTGAAGTCCAAAATACACGGAGGGCCGAAGTTTGCGCATGCATCGTTTACAGTCTGTCTGATTGGTGCTCCACATTGTCTGAAATTTATATCTTCAATAATATAATTATAATATAATCTACTGTATATCTATCTATATTCTATATTTTATATCTATATCTATCTATATAATAAAAGAATGTTTGTATTAGGCCTGGTTAGGTTCGATCGGAATAGTCGTAAATTAGAATGAAATCAGAATTAATCCACTTTTGAAGTGATTTCGAGGTGTTTTGGGAACCCGGAAGTAAATTTGCCATTTCGAAGTCGCCGCCGCCATCTTTTTTCTGATCCAGGACGTGGATCGGAAAGGAATCAGCCTTAGATTCCCACCCCTCCCAAGGTGGTTTCCCCCCATTGGCTGGAGGCAAGCAGCTGTAGATATTGCAAAAGGTCCTGTAGTTTAACAGCAGTTAAAAATTCGCGGTTTCCCTTCCCTGACGAGTGGTGATGCAAAGAAGGATGAGCTGGGCATGGCTAAGCACAGCTATTCTTGAAGGCCACAACCCCAGAAGGCTACCGTAGAGATTGCAAAAAGTCCTGCTGTTAAACTAAATATAAATATAAAATAAACTGACTCTACAAAGGTGTCTAAAGAGAAGGCAGCAAAGCCTTTCCCTGCAATAAAGATAGCAGTGTCTTTATCTTCCAAGGTAAAACATTTTGCAGAATGTCTTAGGACCCATACAGACATTACCTTATCTCAGGAGCTCTGATCACTTCAATTTTTTCAAAAAAAATTAAGGAACTTCTAGCTCTACAACTAAACCAGGTCTCTAATATTTCCACACTTAATTAAACACTTCTTTTTCTTGCAAGGCAATAACATTTACAGACATTACCTTATACATTCTGACTTGGTTTGACTACAGGGCTTAAGCAGAAGTTCCGTGGGTTCGGTTCCCCTCCCCTGTCAAGGAAAATTTTTCTTTTTTTAAAAAAAAGTATTGTTTTAAATAATAAAGAAAATGTGTTCCTGAGTTGAATAATTAAAGTGTTTTTCCTGTTTCTTTGTGTAGTCTTTACTTTGAAAGAGGATGTTCTGCTCCAGAAACTTTGTGTGGCACAAACTGTGTTAATTTATGGGTGTTCTTTCTCTTGGTTGGAATGCAAAAAGTTACCCTTTCTTCTTGATCATCTCTGATCACTTCAAAAAAAATTTCAGCCAGTTCTTTTTTTCCTGTAGTGGGGTTAGTGTAGCCGTGATTCTCCCAAAACTTGAAGACATTCCTTCTTTCATCCATTACTTTAGAATCCCATAGGATTGTTGCACCAGGGAGTCTGGCTTGCTAAGGTACTTTGGGAAACTACATCTCTCATGTATATACAATTGCCTCAAAAGCTTCACATGTCTTCTGTTGTCTCATTGTCTTGTACTCCTGAGACCCCATTCCCTTCCCTTTGGTGAGAAACTGTGTTCTTGCTCCCAAAGAAGGGGGTCAGTCTAGATGTCCCTTGATTGGGTCTACTCTTTATATGATTTCTGTTCTCCCCCAAATTAACACAGTTTGTGCCACACAAAGTTCCTGGAGTAGAACAGCTTCTTTAAAAGTAAAGACTACACAAAGAAACGGGAAAAACACGTTCAAAATTCTAACCGGGAACATAATTCCTTTATTACTAAAAACAATAGGAGACTTCTGTGGCCCTCTTCCAATAACTGATCAAGACCAAACTTGGCACCCAGAGCCCCCATGACCCACTCTACATCCTGGTGCAGTTGAGAGGAGGACAGACCACAGATGATGGGACTTGCAGTACCTTCAGTAATTTCATGATACCACTGCAACTCCCAATAATGATGGATCAAGGCCAAACCTGGCACACAGAGCCTCCATAACCCACTCTACATCCTGATGCAGTTTGAAGGAGAATAGACCACAGATGATGGGCCTTCAGTACCTTCATTAACTTACATCACTACTGTCCTGTTGCAGTTTTACTGGGGGGTGGGGGGTGGAATTGGTTTTAACGCTGTTTTAATGTTGTTATGTGTTTTTATTGGTATTTTATTGTTGTAAACCGCTCTGAGCTTCGGAGTGAGCGGTCTACCACGCTGAAATTAATAATAATAATAACTTCCTGAGAGCACTGCGAGCCACATAAATAACTGATAAAGTCCAACCATGGCACACAATGCCTTTCTCAAATAACCCTAGCACCGCCGGGTCCCCGAGCTAGTATATAAATCAAATCAAATCATTTATTACTTATTCGTCACTGACTCACAAAATGTGCTCTAGTTTTCAACCTTTTTTGAGCCGCGGCACATTTTTTACATTTACAAAATCCTGGGGCACACCACCAACCAAAATGACACAAAATGACACTCTAACACAGTAATACATATAGTTAATATATTTTAAATGTATTTATACACTCAGTGTGAAACCTGGGCCTGAACAGGAGAGTTGATACACAGTCACTAGAAAGGCTATCACGTCCAGCCAATGCCAAATGTAGTAATGGTTGGTAAACATAAACACGAAAACGTACCCGGTCCTCAGGGAAGCTGGCTGGAAAGAGAGCAGCCAGACAAAAGCACACTCAGAGGCAGAGAGTTCCACTGCTGAACAACTATCACAGGAAGTTCTTCCTAATGTTCACCCTCCTACACAGACATGCTTCCCTGTGATGTTTGCTTTTCTGCCTGCGCTGTTGTGCTCTCTCTCTCTCTCTCTCTCTCTCTCTCTCTCTCTCTCTCTCTCTCTCTCTCTCTCTCTATATGTATGTATGTAATGTTCATTTGTGGGATGAACATAACTCGAAAACCACTGGACAAATTGCTGCCAAATTTGGCCACAAAACATACTAATGCTAACCCAAGGAGGGACCATCAGTCAAAAAAATTGATTTTGTCATTTGGGAGTTGTAGTTGCTGGGAGTTATAGTTCACCCGCAATCAAAGAGCATTCTGAACTCCACCAATGATGGAATGGAATCAAACTTCCCACACACAACTCCCATAACCAAGAGAAAATACTATGAGTTTGGTGGGCATGGATGGACCATGGATGATGGGACTTGAAGTACCTTCATTTACTTCTCGAGATCGCTGCGAACCTCATGCATTAAGTGATCAAGACCAAACTTGGCACAGAGAACCCCCATGGCCCACTCTACATCCTACTGCTGTTTGGAGGAGGACGGACCATAGATGATGGGACTTGCAGTACCTCCACTCACATCCTGAGACCACTGTGACCCTCATCCAATGACTGATCAAGACCAAACTTGGCACACGGAACCCCCATTACTCATTCTACATCTTGTTGTGGTTTGAAGGAGGATAGACTATGGATGATGGAACTTGCAGTTCCATCACTCATTTCCTGAGACCATCGCGACCCACACCAATGAATGAGCAAGACCATACTTGGCACCCAGAGCCCCCATGACCCATTCTACATCTTGGTGCGGTTTGTAGGAGGATGGATCTATGGGTGATGAGATTTGCATATGGGAGCTATTGTTCACCTGCATCCACTGAACCCAGCCAACATTTGATCTAGATTAAACTTCGAGCACAGACAGAAAATGCTTTTCTCAAATAACCCGGCCACTGCTACGTCCCCAAACTAGTAATTATAATAACAAAATACAGCATAGTGATCTTGTTCACTGTGTACTTACCTTGTTGTATATCTAATTAATAATCATAGTAATGGAAGTTGAAGGACATTCAAGTGCCCCCTCGGAGTTGGTTGAGGTAGGCAGGATTTTCCTGGGTACTGGTTGTGGGGGGTCGGGAGCAGGTTAGGGTTTTGCCCTCCCTTCTGCTCGAGATCCCCGTGTACAACTGGTGGGCCACTGTGTGATACAGAATGCTGGACTAGATGGGCTGAGGTCCGCTTCAGCATGGCTCTTCTTATGTTCTTATGTTCTTAAGTCCAAAACACCCGGAGGGCCGAAGTTTGCCCATTCCACCTTCACAGTCTGATTGGTGCTTTGTGTTTAAAATTTGTGTTTAATAATAATAATAATATATGATGATGTGTGGAAGTCCAAAACACCCAGAGGGCCGAAGTTTTCCCATGCAGGGAGTAGAGGAAATTGATAGATAGAAAAGTGACATGCTCTAACTGGCAATGGTGAAGGGGGTTTGGGAAGACAGGGCTTGCTTACTGGTTTCTCTAGTGATGGAAGCTCCTTCCTTGGTAATTTTTAAACTTAGGCTGGGTGGCCATCTGTCAGAGGTACTTTGATTGTGCTTCTCCTGCATGGCAGGGGATGGGACTAGAGTTATTTATCATGCCAGAAGCGTTTTTGTAGGTACCATCATAATGTATAGAAAAACCACAAACAAAGTTTTAAAACTTGGCATTATACTAAATGTCCTTTGACCAGAAGCTGGCCACTTGGAGTGCCTCTGGTGTGGCTGTGAGAAGGTCCTCCCTTGTGCATGTGGCAGGGCTCAGACTGTATTGTAATAGGTGGCCTGTGGTTTGCTCTTCTCCACACTTGTTGTAGACTCCACTTTGTGGCCCCATTTCTTGAGGTTGGCTCTGCAGCTTGTGGTGCCAGAACACAGTCTGGTCAGCACCTTCCAGGTCGCCCAGTCTTCTGTGTGCCCAAGAGGGAGTCTCTCATGCAGTCTCAGCCACTGACAGGTTCCGGGATTTTGCCTGCCACTTTTGGACTCTCACTTACTGAGGTGTTCCTGCGAGTGTCTCTGTAGATCTTAGGAAGCTGTTTCTTGATTTAGGGCATTGGCTTGCTGGCTGATATCAGAACAGGATTGGCCAGAGATGTCGCTGCCTTGGTCTTTTCATTGCTGGCTGCTACTTTCCGGCGGATGTCAGGTGGTGCAATACTGGCTAAACGGTGTAATTTCTCCAGCGATGTGGGACGTAGACATCCTGTGATAATGTGGCATGTCTCATTAAGAGCCACATCCACTGTTTTAGCGTGGTGAGATGTGTTCTACACTGGGCATGCGTACTCAGCAGCAGAGTAGCAAAGCGCAAGGGCAGATTCTTCACTCTGTCTGGTTGTGATACCCAGGTTGTGCCAGCCAGCTTTCGTATGGCATTATTTCTAGCACTCACTTTTTGCTTGTAAGTGCTTACAAGTGCTTCTTGAAGTCAGAGCATGGTCCAGGGCAGGGTTGGGCAATTATTTTTTCCAAGGGGCCACACGAGAGCCAAAAAATATTATGGAGGGCCGTACCTAAAGGCTGAACTGCATTCTACATAATATCAATTGATTTTCTTTAATAATAGTAAGAAAGGCTCTACATTGCATTTTTAATCTGTATCTGTATACCTTTATAAAACGGAATGTTTGTATGTGTGTATGTGTGTGTGTATGCGGAGGGCGGAAGGGCGGAAGGGCGGATATGTGGCAGCTATTTGCATAAAGTCCTTTGATTGGACAGCCTCGCCACTCCAAAATTCTAAGGCACCAGACAGAGGGCATTGATAGCCACTGATTAGCCAGCAACCCAGAATCCAGGCCTCTACATTCAAACAACAGGATTTCTTCCCACTGAGGGGAAAAAAGCCAGCAACCCAGAATCCAGGCCTCTACATTCAAACAACAGGATTTCTTCCCACTAAGGGGAAAAAAGCCAGCAACCCAGAATCCAGGCCTCTACATTCAAACAACAGGATTTCTTCCCACTAAGGGGAAAAAAGCCAGCAACCCAGAATCCAGGCCTCTACATTCAAACAACAGGATTTCTTCCCACTAAGGGGAACAGCCAGCAACCCAGAATCCAGGCCTCTACATTCAAACAACAGGATTTCTTCCCACTGAGGGGAAAAAAGCCAGCAACCCAGAATCCAGGCCTTTACATTCAAACAACAGGATTTCTTCCCACTGAGGGGAAAAATCCAGCAAACCAGAATCCCGGCCTCTTCATTCAAACAACAGGAATTCTTCCCACTGAGGGGAAAAAGCCAGCAACCCAGAATCCAGGCCTCTACATTCAAACAACAGGATTTCTTCCCACTGAGGGAAAAAAGCCAGCAACCCAGAATCCAGGCCTTTACATTCAAACAACAGGATTTCTTCCCACTGAGGGGAAAAAGCCAGCAACCCAGAATCCAGGCCTCTACATTCAAACAACAGGATTTCTTCCCACTGAGGGGAAAAAGCCAGCAACCCAGAATCCAGGCCTCTACATTCAAACAACAGGATTTCTTCCCACTGAGGGGAAAAAGCCAGCAACCCAGAATCCAGGCGTCTACTTTCTAACACCAGGATTACTTCCCACTGAGTGGAAAAAGCCAGCAACCCAGAATCCAGGCCTTTACATTCAAACAACAGGATTTCTTCCCACTGAGGGAAAAAAGCCAGCAACCCAGAATCCAGGCCTCTACATTCAAACAACAGGATTTCTTCCCACTGAGGGGAAAAAAGCCAGCAACCCAGAATCCAGGCCTCTACATTCAAACAACAGGATTTCTTCCCACTGAGGGGAAAAAGCCAGCATCCCAGAATCCAGGCCTCTACATTCAAACAACAGGATTTCTTCCCACTGAGGGAAAAAAGCCAGCATCCCAGAATCCAGGCCTCTACATTCAAACAACAGGATTTCTTCCCACTGAGGGGAAAAAGCCAGCATCCCAGAATCCAGGCCTCTACATTCAAACATTTTTCTTCCCACTGAGGGAAAAAAGCCAGCAACCCAGAATCCATTCCATGCAGGCCTTTTCCACAGGGGCCTTTCTGTTCCATGTGGCAGCCACTTTCACAGGCCAGGGCGGATATGTGGCAGCCACTTTCACAGGCCAGGGCGGATATGTGGCAGCCACTTTCACAGGCCAGGGCGGATATGTGGCAGCCACTTTCACAGGCCACAGCGACCAGCGCGGGTGATGGACCTGCACCAAACTTGGTACACATAACCCCCTATGACATGACCCACGTATTATGGGATTTGTAGTACTTTCCAAGACTTTGGTTCCCACAGACCACTGAGGCCACCAAAAGGACCAATACAGACCACACTCAGCACACACAGCCCCCATGACCCACTCTACGTCCTGGTGCAGTTCGGAGGTGGGTGGGCCATGGATGATGGGACTGAAGTGCCTCTACTCACTTCCCAAGTCCGCTGCAACCCTCATCCAATCACTGATCGAGACCAAACTTGCCATACATAACCCCCATGACTGCCTTCACGTCCTGGTGAGGTTTGGGGAGGACTGACAATGGATGATGGGATTTGTAGTACTTTTACACCCCTCTGTTCCCACAGACCACTGTGGCCCCCAACAAACACCGAGAAAGTCCACACTTGGCACACAGAGCCCCAGTGACCCACTCTACATCCTACTGAAGTTTGGAGGGGACAGAACATGGATGATGGGACTTGCAGTACCTTCCCTCACTTCCCAATCCTGCTACAAACCTAATCCAATGACTGATCAACACCAAATCTGGCACACAGAGCCCTCATGACCCACTCTACAGCCTGGTGCAGTTTACTGTGAGACGGACCACGGATGATGGGACTTGAAGTACCTTCACTCACTTCTGAAAAACAATGCATCCCTCAGCCATTCACCAATACAGACCAAACTTAGCACACAGAGCCCCCATGACCCAATCTACATCCTACTACACTTTGGGGGGGACGGGACACACAGAGATGATGGGACTTGCACTACCTTCAGTAATTTCATGATACCACTGCAACTCCCAATAATGATGGATCAAGACTAAACTTGGCACACAGAGCCCCCATGACCCACTCTACATCCTGCTGCACTTCTCAAATGACCCGGGCAGGGCCGGGTCCCCAAGCTAGTATATTAATAAGACTGATAAGAGTATATGTTATGAGCAATGAAAAAGAGAGGTTGTCATAGGAAAAATGACATTTATTCACTAAAATTTTACAAAACAATGGTTAACAAAATGTGAACATTTGTATCATTTGTGATTCATTATATTAATGATCATTTTCAGTCACATTCGCTTCAAAGCACATTTTGAGTTTCACTTATTCCTGGAAAGAGGTTTTTGGTTTTCTACAGACATATAAAAAAAACATTGCCTACATTTTTGGTTTAATCACCTCATTTGATGCTATCCAGTTATTATTTTTCTTATTCAGTGAGAGAAATCAAGTCTCTGTTGGTCTTTAACAAGTGCATCAAAGGCAGGTTGAATGTCAGAGGTGGAGATGCAAAGCACCCCCGACAGATGGCCATCAAGCCTCTGTTTAAAAGCCCCCAAAGAAGGAACCTCCACCACACACTGGGGCAGAGTTCCACTGCTGAACGGCTCTCACTGTCAGGAAGTTCTTCCTAATGTTCAGATGGAATCTCCTTTCTTGTAGTTTGAAGCCATTGTTCTGCGTCCTAGTTTCCAGGGCAGCAGAAAACAAGCCTGCTCCCTCCTCCCTCCTCCCTATGACTTCCTCTCACATATTTATCCATGGCTCTCATCATGCCTCCTCTCAGCCTTCTCTTCTTCATGCGCAGCTCTTGAAGCCCAGCTCTTGAAGCCGCTCCCCATAGGGCTTGTTCTCCAGACTCTTGAAAACAATTTATACATTATATAAATGTAATGTTCATTTGTGAGATTAACATAAGTCAAAAACCACCAATGATGGAACTAAACGTGGCACACAGCACTCCGTGACCAATAGAAACACTCGAAAGGTTTGCTGGGCATTGACCTTGAGTTTGGGAGTTGTAGTTCATCAACATCCAGAGAGCACTGTGGACTCAAGCAATTTTGGATCAGGACCAAACTTGGCACAAATACTGAATATGCACAAATGTGAACACTGGTGGAGTTTGGGGGAATTAGAGCTTGACAATTGGGAATTGTAGTTGCTGGAATTTATAGTTAACTCACAATCAAAGATCATCCTGACATCCAGCAATAATGGAATTGAACCAAACTTGGCACACTGAACCCTCAAGTACTGAAAGGGTTTGCTGGACATTTAACTTGAGTTTGGAAGTTGTAGTTCACCTACATCCAGAGAGCACTGTGGACTCAAACTTGGCATGTTTGGATCTGGACCAAACTTGGCACGAATCCTCAATATGCCCAAAGAGGCAGAAGATTTTGGGGGGGAGAGCGAGGCTTGGAAGCGAAGAAGAAGGAAGACGGGGAGGGCAAAGTAAACTGAGGAAGCCGGGGAGGGAATGGAAAGTCCCCCCCGCGTATGCTCCGGTCCCACTCCCCACTCCCGCCTCGTCCTCGCCCCTTTCCCACTCTGGCCCCATCCCCTCGCTGCACTTTCCCTCCTTCCCTCTTGCGTTCTTTCCTTCTTTCCCTTTGGCAAGGGAGGGGGATGTGGTGGAAGGGGGATGTGGTGGAAGGGGGAAGGAAGGAAACAGGGAACCAAAAGGAAAGAGAGAGGGAGGGGGGAAATAAGGAAGGACGGAAGAAAAGAGGTACCGAAGGAAGGAAGAAGAGAAAGTAGAAAGGAAAGGAAAGAGGTAAAGAAAGGAAGGAGAAAAAGAAATAAAAGTGAAAGAAGGAGGGAAGCAGGGAGGGAAGACAGGAAACAGAAGAAGAGAAGGGAAAGAGCACGAGGCAAGAAGGGAAGGGAGGAGGGGGAGGCGCTCCTGCTTGCTCTGTGGCGGTGCTTGCTCCTGGCCCCTCCTCCTCTTCTCCCCCCTCCGTTGGCCGCTCTGCTTACCTGCTGGGGCCCTTACGCAGGCCGGACAGATGCCCAGGTCTGGTCCAGGGTGACCCCCAGGTATTTTGGGGTGCTGCAATGTTCCAGTGAGATTCCTTTCCACGTCATCCTTGGATCTCGAGATGCTTGTCTGTTCTTAAGATGGAAAGCACATGTCTGCATTTTAGATGGATTACGAATCAGCTGGTTTTCCCTGTAATGGGCAGGAAGAGCACCCAAAGCAATGGTTCCCAACCTTTGGGCCTCCATGTTTTTTCGACTTCAGCTCCCACACTTCGTAACCGCTGGTAAACTGCGCTTTTGAAGATTAACCATATAATTCCATATTACTTTTAACCTTCAATATATGTTTTTAGTGTACTCCCCCCCCCCCCAAATGAAGGCTCTTTTCGATCCCATTCCGGAATAGTTTCTCACAAATAATCTGATCCATTGCTGTCTCATCCCATGTTTTTAGTATTAGTATTTTATTCTGCAGATGTGGCCCGCCTACTGTTCTGCCCCTTGAATGATTTTATTGCATTTAATATTGGTTGCTGTATTATTGTGTTTATGTTTCATGTAATTTATTATGTTGTTTGTATTGATTTTATTTATTGTATTGCGTTGTTGAGCTTGGCCTTATGTAAGCTGCCTCAAGTCCCCGTTGGGGAGATGGTGGTGGGGTACAAATAAAGATTATTATTATTATTATTATTATTATTATTCTGACTGGGATTTCTGGGAGTTGAAATCCAAAACCCCTGAAGGCCGAAAGGTTGGTAACAACTGACCTAAAGGTTTGGAGAGCTTTATGTTCAACTATTTCAAAGCTCCCTGCTTGAGCAGTGATGTTACGATCATCAGCGTTTCCCTTCTGGCAGGGGTTGCTCATTTGTGTAAATGTTGAACATTGATGAAGCAAGTACGCTCCCCTGAGGCAGGCCGTTCTTCTGTTTTCACCATCTTCTTCTTCGATCCTAGAACTCAACAAAAAATTTCCTGTTTTGTAGCGGGTGAGGTGGTAATCCTTTGTGATATTATACATTGGACTAGATGGCCCATGGGGTCTCTTCCAACTCAATGATTTTTTTATTCTTTTTCCTCCTCCCCCTGCCAGGCCTTTCCCGAGGGGTGGCCTTCATCCGTTTTGACAAGCGCTCCGAAGCCGAGGAGGCCATCTCCAGCTACAATGGCCACAAGCCCCCTGGCTCCTCCGAGCCCATCACCGTCAAGTTTGCCGCCAACCCCAACCAGAACAAGAACGTGGCACTGCTCTCCCAGCTGTACCACTCTCCGGCCCGGCGGTTCGGGGGCCCCGTCCACCACCAGGCACAGAGGTTCAGGTAGGTCCCGAGTGGCCCCAGGAGGTCTGCTGTGCCACCACGCTTCCTCTCTTTGTGTCCCTCTCTCTGTCGCTTCCTTTGCTCATTGCCGTCCATCATCAGACCCTATATGCCGACGACTACGCCGCCACCTTCCAGTTGCTAGATCAGGCATGGGCAAACTTTGGCCCTCCCTCCGGGTATTTTGGATTTCAACTCCCACTATTCATTTCCTTTCTGCTTAAGAGGCTGAAAGAGAAAAGGAAAGGGCCTGAGGCTATTAGGAATGGTGGAAGTTGAAGTCCAAAACTTCAAACTAGATGACGAGAGACTAGGGGGGCCCCCTTCAGTATATCCTCCCCTGTTCCTCAGTGTTAGTGTGTGCTCTCTGGGAAGGCTTGCAGGTCCCTTGCCCTCCTCCCTCTCCTTGGGCCCGTGTCCCTTGCGGCTGCCATATTGGTGTGCTTGCATCTCCAGGAGCGCCTTTGGGGTCTACTTCTCTTTCTCCTCCTGGTTTAGGGCTCAATGTAAATCTGTGTTCGCGGATTTCTGTGATGCCTTTAACCAACTCTTTCCCCATGTTTCTTGACAGTTCACGTGGAGCCCATCTGCTTGGTCCCAATTGCACCTCCAACTTCTTCCATTAGATTATTATTCTTATTCTTATTTTTCTCTTCTTTTTTTAATCATTCTGTGTAACCACAGAGAGAGAGAGAGAGTTCCAATCTCCTTTTCCTCTTGAAAACCCACAGCGGAGTGCTTCTGTGCCCCTCCTCCAAACAATTTTTGTACCCCAAGCGATGTCAGTGACCATTATTGATGTCCATTTCTGTTTCTGATTATTATTTTATTTCTGTTATGCAGACCTCTCTCTCTTTCTCTTTCAATCTCTCTCTCTCTCTCTCTCTCTCTGAGCCTCCCTTCTCTCTTCTTCCCCTTTTTATTAGACATTCATTTAAATAGTGGATTAAACATTGCCCTCCAGGCCCGCTTTTCCCTGTGAATAAAGATTGAAACTGTCTCTGTCTGCTCTGATGCTTCACGACCAGATTGTCAAACATTTCATTTAGAAATTGTGTGGAAGGGGGTGGTGGTGGTGATAATAATGTGGTGTTCATTTCAAGGGATGCTTCCTCAGTCAGCAAAAAAAGCCACAAATTTAAAAATGTGTTGTCAAAGGAAGGCTTTCAAGGCTGGAATCCCTGGGTTGCTATGAGATTTCTGGGCTGCCAGGCCATGTTCCAGAAACATTATCTCCTGACATTTCACCCACATCTATGGCAGGCATCCTCAGAGGTTGAGGGGTCTGTTGGAAACCAGTCAAGTGGGGTTTATATATTGTGGAATAATACCAGCTGCAAAGTCAATCAGTGAAGGTCTCTGCATAGAGGTAGTGAAGCAAGTGGGCTGTATATATAACGGCCTTGAGACCGTTACTGGATAACCCGGCGGAGGGCATTCTCCATCATAGGTTTGGTGTTATGGAATTCTCTACCGGCTGAGACTCGGGCCCTTCGAGATCTGAGCTCCTTTCGTAGAGCATGCAAAACCTACCTGTTCAGGCAGGCTTTTGACAACTGTTGAGTTTTTAATTCTGTTTTATCTGTATTGTTGTATTTCTTCTTTGTAAACCGCCCCGAACCTTTGGGAGTGGCGGTATGAAATCGAAGGAAGAAATAAATAAATATATCCCTGTGGAATGGTGTCCAAAACCCTTGACTGTTGGAGGCAAGTGGGAATGTTGCAGTGAACAAACTTGAATAGCATTGAGTAGCCTTGCAGCTGCAAAGTCAATCAGTGAGGGTCTTTGCATAGAGGTAGTGAAGCAAGTAGAGTGTTTAACTTCCCGTGAAATGATGTCCAGGGTGGGAGAAAGAATTCTTGTCTGTTGGAGGCAAGTGTGAATGTTGCAGTTAGCAAGCTTGACTTAGCATTTGAGTAGCTATGAAGTCTGCAAAGTCAGTCAGTGAAGGTATCTGCATAGAGGTAGTGAAGCAAGTGGAGTGCATATGTACCTGTGGAATGATGTCCATGGTGGGAGAAATAACTCTTGTCTGTTGGAGGCAAGTGTGAATGTTGCAATTGGTCACCTTGATTAGCATTGAATTGCCTTGCCGCTTCAAAGCCTGGCTTCTTCCTGCTTGGGGAAATCATTGCTCGGGAGGTGTTAGCTGGTCCTGATTGTTTCCTGTCTGGAATTTCCCTGTTTTCTGAGTGTTATTCTTTATTTACTGCCCTGATTCTAGAGTTTTTTTAATACTGGTCCCCAGATTTTGTTAATTTTTATAAATTTCAGTGGCTTCTCTGTGTAACCTGACATGGTGGTTGTCAGTATTTCTGTGTTCTCAAATAGTATTCTGTGTCTAGGTTGGTTCATCAGGTGCTCTGCTATGGCTGACTTCTCTGGTTGAATTAGTCTGCAGTGCCTTTCATGTTCCTTGATTTGTGTCTGCATTCAGTGGTCCCTATGGAGACTTCTCATCCACAACTGCACGATATACGGTAAACTCCTGCAGAGGTGGGAGGACCCTCTTGTCCTTTGCTGAATGGAGCATTTGTTGAATGTTCTTAGTGGGTCTGGAGATAGTTTGTAGGTTGTGTTTCTGCTTCAGCTTCCCTTTGTGGTCAGTGGTTCCCTTGATGTCTGGTAAGAACACTTTTCCTCTGGGTGAGTCCTTGTCTTGACTCCCATGGCTTGTTCTTGGCCTTGCAACTATTCTAATGCCTGTGGTGGAGCCCCCATTGGACTAGAGAGCCCAGTTTAGGGGGTTCCGTTCGCCTTGGAGGTGGTGTGCTTCACAGATTCTATTTACACGGTCTGCCAGGGCTTTGATTGTGCTTTGCACTGCTAATGTGCAATTCTAATCAAGTTGGTCAGTGGCAACATTCCCACTTGCCTCCAACAGACAAGGGTTCTTTCTCCCACCCTGGGCACCATTCCACAGGGGGATATATATATATATATATATATATATATATACACACACACACACACACACACACACACACACACACACACCACTTTCCTAGTTTCCAACAGACCTCTCAACCTCTGAGGATGCCTGCCATAGATGTGGGCGAAACGTCAGGAGAGAATGCTTCTGGAACATGGCCAGACAGCCCGGAAAACTCACAACAACCCAATGTAATATACATTTATTATCCTTGTAAGACCTGATTTCTTCCCAAACCAAAGATGTCTGTTTGGGGTTTTTTTTGTAGAAAGGCTCTTCTCTGCTGTCACTTTGAATGCTGCCTGTGTGGCTTCTCTCACCCAAAACAGTGCAAATACAAATGAAAGCTGGATTCGATAGGCCTCAGTTGAACAGGGACTTAGCTCAGGTCTGCTTTTAGATATAATGGAGAATAACACAGTAAATAATGGCAACAGTAAAGGACCCATAACACTCCTTGCCAAATGACCTAAAACAATGGGACCTGGTAAGTGTAGTTAACTCAGCTAGGCCTTCCTTCTATATCTAATATGGGGAATCTAATTAGATCAGGATTGTTAAACTTCTCAATGAGAGGAGCCAGGATGGATTGAGCCATCTTTTCATATTTATTTAAGGACTCTTTTTTTTTTTTGCAACCTTGAATCAATGGGCCTCTTCCTCCCTTAGATTAAAGACTTGTCCTTCTTGGACAGACCCGCCCCAGAAAGAGACGTAGTTCGCCCAGGAAAACAGCACACCTCCCTTCCTTATTCACCTGGGTTTGGGATTTCTTATCTCACTTGCTTATGTGTCTTTTTATTATTATTCTTGTTCCTTTTTTAATTTCCAAGTCTTCTCTCATTTCCACACAACGCTTGTTATAACCCTCTTCTAGTTTTTTGGGGGGGACCCCTTGCATGTTTTGATGATGGTGGTGGTGGTGATTTCCATTCTCTCCAAAGTGAGTGTGGGGCCGGGAAAGGGCTCTTTGTTTCCAAAATTCTTGCCTTGGGAATTCTTGTCACTTGTGTGAAATAAATACACGTTCTTATCTATCTGCCTGTCCTCCGCCTCTTCCATGCCAAACGATGCTCCGGCCTGCCTCGGCTTGCCCATTGTGTTTTCCCATCGTCCAGGTATCAGAGCACCATAGGATCCAGGGGGAAGCCCGTGCTATCCCAACTTTCTCTCTTGTTTCACATCCCAGAAGCCGACCCCGGGTTCAAATGTGATGTGGGAGGGACCTGGACCTTTCCAGGGTCTGTTCCCACTCTTCCGCAAGCAGGAAGCCCACCAACCCCAGCAGGAAGTGATTCCTTTCCCTGCCTCACAGTTCAGTGAAGGTGTTCTGCAGCGTCTCCCTTCCAATCCCTCCCAACAGATGGCCACCCAACCATACATAGGATTTAGAGCTAAATATGAATAGATATTATATAGCTCTCTGTGTGTGTATGAATGATTGGTCTTAGAATTTGATGAGACCCTAAGGGTCCTCCAGTCCAACCTCTTTCCGCCAGGCAATAAAAGCACAATCCAAACCCTCTAACAGATGGCCACCCAGCCATACATAGGATTCAGAGCTAAAAATAATTGTGTGTGTGTGTGATAGGTCTTAAGAGTTCTGCCAGACAGAAGGACACCAGCATCTCCCTTTTGATCCCTCCCAACAGATGGCCACCCAGCCATACATAGGATTCAGAGTTAAAGATGGATAGATATGGTTGATACACACACAAACACAAGGAGACTCAAAGTGGCTACTCTGAGACATGGATAGATGGATCGTGTGTGTGTGTATAAAAATGTTTGTGGGATAAACATAACTCAAAAACCACTGGACGAATTGACACCAAATTTGGACACAATATCAGGCCAACTCATCACTCATAAAAACACTGAAAAACACAGCAGGAGAGGCTTAAAAAGCCAAAAATCTAAAAATACAGTACAACACATGTGCAAAACCACATATATACACAAACACACATATATACACATATACCCAAATATATACACACACAAAACACATATACACAGACTGGGCTACAGTAAAGCGTGGCAGGTCTACCATAGAGAGTTGGACGAGGCCCCAAGGGCCTTCCAGTTCAACCCCTTTCAGCCAGGCAGGAGGACACCATCCAAGCCCTCCTCACAGATAGCCATCCAGCTATAGATAAGATAGATAATATTGCTATATGTGTGTGTGCGTGCGCCCGTGCGCACGCTAGAAATACCATTAAATCTTATAGTCTGATGAGACCCCAAGGGTCCTTCAGTCCAACCCTGTTCATACTAAGCACACAATCTGATCCCTCCCTACAGGTGGCCACCCAACCATAGATATGGTTGCGATAGATAGAATATATAGATATATTCATGTCAAGCAGGAAAAGCACAATCTAATCCCTCCTGACAGATGGCTACTTGACCATAGATAGAATTGAGAGATGTCAAGCAGGAAAAGCACAATCAATTCCCTCCCAACAGATGGTTTCTCATACTTTACTTGATAAGTCTCCCCTTTCATAGAATCCTATAGTTAGAAGAAACCCCGGGGGTCCTCCAGTCTTACCGTATTAGTGTCAAGCAGGAAAGGCACAATTTGATTCCTCCTGACAGATGGCCATCCAGACACTTTACTTGACAAGTCTCCCCTTTCATATAATCCTATAGTGAAAGGGATCTCAGGGGCCCTCCAGTCCCACCTTGTTTGTGTGAAGCCAGAAGACCCAATACAATCCCTCCCAACAGATGGTCATCCAGACGCTTTACTTTATAAGTCTCCCCTTTAATAGAATCCTATAGTTAGAAGAAACCCCAGGGTTCCTCCAGTCGGAATGTATTAAGTGTCAAGCAGGAAACCACCTTGAGTCGACTGCAGGCTGAGAAAGGTGGTATACAAATACAATAAATAAATAATAAATAAGGTACAATCCGATCCTTCCCAATAGATGGCCATTCAGACGCTTTACTTGACGAGTCTCCCCTCTCATAGTGAAAAGGGACCCGAAGACCCCTCCAGTCTGACCCTGTTTGTGTCAAGCAGGAAAAGCACAATCTGATCCCTCCCACCAGAAGCTGTGGCTGGCCATGTGCCCTGCATTGAGGACAAAGAGCGCTCCTCCCCCTTGACCTGGAGCCCTAGAACCCCATTGGGAGGGGGCTGGTGCGGTGGGCGGGAGGGTTGATTGAACTGCCTCTCTTTTTTGTTTTGTTTGTTTGTTTGTTGTTTTGTTGTTTTTGCCGTTTCCCTGAACCACTCTTGTGTGCTTTTTGTTTGCTAGGTTCTCCCCCATGGGTGTAGATCACATGAGTGGGCTCTCCGGTGTAAATGTCCCGGGGAATTCCTCCTCGGGCTGGTGTATCTTCATCTACAACCTGGGCCAGGATGCCGATGAGGGAATCCTCTGGCAGATGTTTGGGCCCTTTGGGGCGGTGACTAATGTCAAAGTCATCCGCGACTTCAACACCAACAAGTGCAAAGGCTTTGGCTTTGTGACCATGACAAACTATGAAGAGGCCGCCATGGCCATTGCCAGTCTTAATGGCTACCAGCTGGGGGACAAAATCTTGCAGGTTTCCTTCAAAACCAACAAGTCCCACAAATAACCGGCTTCCTCCTTTTCATTTTTATTTTTACTTTGGATGACGATGATAATGATTAATATTAATTTTTGTTTTGTTTTGTATGGAATATAGATATTGAGAGTGACAGAAAAAAGTTTGGAGAAAGATAAAAAAACAAACACCTTTTTATTAGTTAGTTTACTATCACTCTTCCTTCCTCCCGTCCTTCATTTTTTCTCCTTTTTTTGTTTTTTTGCGCCAAGTTGTTTGTCTTTAAATCTAAAAATGGCGGGGAGGGGTTGCAGTCTGGGATGCCAACGTGTTAAAGTGTTTTGGAAGTGTTCTATCCAATTATGATTCTTTTATTTTTTATTTTCTGTTTTATTTTATTCTATTCTAATATTTTATTACTATTATTATTATTCCTTTTAAAATTTCCTCCCAAGACAACAACAACACTTCCCCAAAGTTGCAATGGTGGACATCTTTCCTTGCAAAATTGGGGGCCAAACATTTGCCCTTCGTTTACATTGGCTGGGAGTCTTCCTTCTGGTGAAGACAGTTGTGCCACGTGACGTCGCTCCATTGACTTCATAGGCCAAAATCCATAATCCTGCGATGGTTTTTAGTTTATATTTCCCATGTCAAAGGACCAAAGTGCTTCCAAGGAGCTCTGGGAAGGTTCTGGAGCCTTTATTTTAAAACAAAAAGCGAAACTCAGAACCCACCGTTTGCCCTTATTGCGGCGTGTCGATTTCTGGCCAGATCGATTGACCTTCGCTTTGTTGTGCCGCTTTTTTATCAGAAGCCATTCTGAGCATTTGAGCATTGTTCACTCTCTTTGTGGGGTTTGTTTTGGGTTTTTTTGCATCCCTCCTAATGAATGAGTTCTAGATGACAATGTTATTTTTTCTCCTCTTATTTTAATAATACCAATGATTATAATAATAGAGTAGCTTTACGTATTGAACGAGTTCAGAGACTGAAGAAAGCCAACGTTGATGATTTTGTTTGAATTGAATTCAGCCCTCCCCTTAACAAAAGCAAACAGGTTATTATCGTCAGGCTGCCTTGAATCTTTTTTTAAAGTTCTTGTTTTCTGTTAATTTGTTCTTTTGCTTTTATTTTTTGGTGTTTTTTTGTTTGTTTGTTTTTACTTTTGCATTTTAAGACACGATTAAATTTGATTTTGGTTTTGCTCGAGTTTTGTTTTGGTTTGTTTGTTATTTTAATTTTCTCTCTCCCAACCCACCTTTTTCCCAACGCATGCGCACACACAAAAGGCCCAGCCTTCCAGACAGGAAGAGGCGGGGCTTCCGAGCGCAAAGAGGAAGCAGAGAGGTCTTATTGCCTTGGCGGCCTCTGCAGAAAAGGGAGGCTTGCTTCTCTTGCATCCAACCATTTAGGAGAGAAGAAATCTTTCCTAAAAAGCAAATTGAACTCTTCCTGGTAAGGAAGATAGATGAAGCCTCTATTGCATCACAGCAATCCCTTCGTGCATTGAATGGCACAACTGCTGCTCTCCAGATCCCAAGCCCATCTTGCAGGCTCTTCTTTAGCTCGCTTTTCTTCCTGGCTCGTCCTCTCTGCATCCTCTTATTATTATTCAGTTGCATTTTCTCAAAGCATCCATTCCCAGAACATTTCCTCTGAATGAGTATGGACTTGTCAAACTTGAGCTGAGAGAGCACGCCAGGCTTCTCCCATTCATTCCTTTGCTTTGGCTTCTGAGCCAGGCCTTTACTACTACTACTACTACTACTACTACTATTACTATTACTGTTGTTGTGTTTTTTATATCCCACTTTTTTCTCCATAAGGATAATATATTATTATGTTTATTTCTATCCCGCTTTTTCTCCATAAGGGGACTCAAAGCGGCTAACATGAAAAGCATTACACTACAATGTAATCCCTCCCTCAACCCTGCCTTCGTTCCCTCTTTGCCCCGTTGACTTTGCATTACTTTCCCCCAAAGCCTGCTTCATTTGTGCCTTGAGCCATTCCGGGGTCCGGCCTTAAACTTGAATGGCTTCCTTTCTCATAGAGACCGGGTAAAAGCCAGAGGTTTCTTAGAAGTGACCTGGACAAACGTAATAAAGTCCTTTGAGTATCTCACCTTTCTGTAGCTCCACCTGCTTTGTCTTTACTACTTTTCTTGAAATGAGAGGCCTTTGTTGACAAAGTGCAGACTTTCCTATAGAACAGGGAGACACATCCGTTTTTAGGGCTTTGATCTCAACCTTAGGATTTCTTTTGAGACGGCCTTTTAGAGCAGATCACTCGCCAAACAGGAGGCAACCCCATCTTGAGCCTTCACTCCCACTAGTGCTGCTTTAGACAAAGAATCATCACTGGCTTGTAGTGAGTTCTTCAGGCTGTCTGGCCCTATTCCAGCAACATTCTCTCCTGACATTTCACCTGCATCTGTGGCTACTGGCAACTTCAGAGGTTCTGTTGGCAGTGAAGCAAGTGGAGTGTGTGTGTGTGTGTATCTATCTGTGGAATAATGTCCAGGGTTGGAGGAAGAACCCTTGTCTGTTTGAAGCAAGTGTGGATTAGTAAACTGGATTAGCATTGAGTGGCCTTGCAGCTGCAAAGTCAATTAGTGAAGGTGTCTGCATAGAGGTAGCCTGGCTTCTGTTGCCTAGAGGCACCATCTGTTTGGGAGGTGTTCACTGGCACTTGATTGCTTGTTGTCTGGAGTTCCCCTGTGTCTGAGTGGTGTTCCTTATTTACTGTCTTGATTCTGGTGTTTTTTTTTAATACTGGTGACTAGATTTTGTTCATTTTCATGGTTTCCTCCTTTCTGTTGAAATTATTGGGCTACCTCTATGCAGATGCCGTCACTGATTGACTTTGCAGCTTCATGGCTGCTCCAGTGCTATTCAGGCTTGCTCATTGCAACATCCACACTTGCTTCAAACCATGGACATCATTCTACAGACCCTTGTCTGTTTACAACAAGTGTGGGTGTTGTAAATATTAAGCTAGAATAGCATTGGAGTAGCCTTGCAGCTGTGAAGTCAATTGGCAAGGGTCTCTTCATAGAGGTAGCGAAGCACGTGGAGTGTATATATCCCTGTGGAATGATGTCCAGGGTAGGAGAAAGAGCCGTTGTCTGTTTGAAGAAAGTGTGAATGTTGTGATTAGCAAGCTTGAATTCGCATTGAGTAGCCATGAAGCTGTAAAGTCAATCAGTGAGAGTCTCTGCATAGAAGTAGCCTGGCCTCTGTTTCTTGGCGGCACCCTCTGTTTGGGAGGTGTCCAGATGGCAAGCAACCAAGGGCCAGTGAACCCCACACTAACAGGATGCCTCCAGGCAACAAAGGCCAGGCTATCTCACTGATTGACTTTGCAAACTTCATGGCTACGCCGTGCTATTCAGGCTTGCTTATTGCTACATCCACGCTTGCTTTAGACAGACAAGGGTTCTTCCTCCCACCCTGGACATTATTCCAGGGTGGGGGAGAGAACTTGCTTCACTTTCAACAGACCTCTGAAGATGCCTTGAGCCACAGATGCAGGCAAAACGTCAGGAGAGAATGCTCCTGGAACACATTGGCTGTACAGTCTGAAATACTCACTGCATATTCCAGCTGGAAAAGCCTTCATGAACACAGAAGAATCTTTGATATGAATGAGCAGAGAGCTGCAAGAATGCATCCTGAAAACACACAGGGAAGGAGCCTTGCCGGGTGCATTTCTGCCTCACCCCCTTTCCCATTTGTGATTGGATCTACCATTCCATGGAATTACAGATGAACAAGGAATGCAGACAGGCTGTTTGTGGCCCAGAGACGGGCCCGGCTTCAGTGTCCAATGTAAGCAATGCCTTGAGTGAACGCAAACACATTATTTGCAGGAAAACACCATTCTCTTGGAGACGCTTGCATCCTTGGCTCTCCCTAAGGAATATTTTATAAAGTTTGGGTATCTGTTCTTCCCAGCAGCTTGACAGCCTTTACAAAACTATAAATGCCAAATTTCCCCATTTCTGTCAAAGAGGGATGCCCAACCTTTTTGTCGGTTTACGGAGATACTGTTTCCCTCGTTTTTCATTCCTCATCCTTTGTACATCCATCCTTTTCACTGTTGCAGAAAAAGTGATGCTCAGACTGAAGGTTGGTATGTATTCCCAGAGTGTTTGGCTGCCATTTGTAGGCTCCCCATCCATCCACCCATCATGTGCCAATATATATTTACATCTATATATAATATAGATATGTACACACAGCGTTTTGCAAGAGGGCCTTATATTACAACAATATCCAGGAATGGATTTTGCTCTGAAGATTTTGCTGCTCGATCCAGTTTCGTAGGGAAGAACTTGGATAATACAACAGATTTGTCCTCCCCTTTTTGTTCCATTGCAAACATTTCCTGTCCTATTCTCCTTTTTGTTTTATTATTAGTATTATTAGTAGTAGTATTAGTATTACTATTGTTTCTAAGGACCTGGACCAAGCTTTGTATAGGATGTCAATCTGCAAAACGAGCTGTTTTAGAGCCAGCTCTGCCATATCCCCTCCTCACAGCTTATATATAGTGTTATAATAACCCAAAAATTGGTCACAGTAACACACAAACTCTGGGTGAATATCTATACACACAAACATATTGAGGCCATACGATGGGTTTATCATATTGGGCATTTTTCTGTTGGTTTGCTTGGCTTGTTTTGATTTCAGTCACTTTGTTTTTCTATCGGTTGGACGTTGACTCTCCGCGAGAATCATCATTCCGGTTTTGATTAGCATTGAAGATATTTTATGAATTCAAAACAAAACACACACCAAGTTCCCTTTCCCGTGAAACCATTCAAGAAGGGGGCATTGGGCCAGTTTCCCTTTCCTCAGCCCCCCGGGTCGTCATCTGCCTGCGCCACAGAAGGAAGAAGGCCTCCCTCACGCTCCCCCCCCTCAAAATGTGCAGTCCCATATGCTTTAAGACATATAATTTTTTGTATATATATAGGGTGTGTTTTTAAGTTATTGGTTTCATTTTATACCTACCTATTGAGATAATTTATTTTTCAGGGACCACGTCTTCTTTGGACTTTTTATTTTCCGTTTCGGACTTTGTTTTTAAACCTGGGGATTTACTTTTTTTCTTCTTCAATAAAGTATGACGCTGCTGCTACCCAGATGTCTCTGCTGCCCTTGAATGCACTTGGCGGGAGGGGGGTGGGAGGGCTTCCTCTCTTCTCCGGCTCAGGTAAGAAGCCTTGCTTTCTCCCTTCTCAATCTCTGAGAAGGCCTGCTTTCCCTTTCTCCTGCTCTGTGAAGAAGTCCTGCTTCCTTCTCTGACTCTTGAGATAAAGGCCCGCTTTCCCCCTTCTCTGGCTCAGTTAAGAAGTCCTGCCTTCCCCCTTCTCTAGCTCTGTGAAGGACTACTTTCCCCTTTCTCCAGCTCTGAGAATACCTGTTTCCGCCCTTCTCTGGCTCTGAGAAGGAGGTCCACATTTATTTATTTATTTACTATATTTATGTGCTCTATTTATATACTTTCCCCTTCTTCTCCAGCTCTGATAGGAGGCCCACTTTTCCCCAGAATATTGCATATCCCCTTCTCCAGCCCAGATAAGAAGTCTTGTCTTCCCCCTTCTCCAGCTCTGAAAAGGTCCAGCTCTGCGAAGAACTCCTGCTTCCTCCCAAAATGGAAATCTCCATAATCTTTTGGAGAAATTATGATCTTTGCAAAGGCATGGCCTTGTTTGAAATCATAAACTTTTGGGAAAATGGCATTCATTACCATTTGGGAATATCTGGAATCTCCCAGAGAAGAGTTAAAAGCTTGCTTGAGTCCACCTTCTCCTTAGTGGTAAATATACCCACTAGCATTCATGCAAGGCCATTTAGTTTCTCACTTGTTAGACTGATATGCCTATATGTCTCTTTGAACTGTTGGAGACAAAGATATGCCAGTGCACAAAAAACATATACATACATATATAGAGATCAGAGTTTCAGGAATGTTCTTTCTGTTGCTCAAAAAGCATCTACTCTCCCCTAAAACCTCTTGGTTTTGAAGCATACTCTCAAGAGACAAAAATAAGTAGTCTTTGTCCAAAATAACATGGTTTATTCAAAAACTTCATGTATTTAGCATAGAGGTACATTGCTTATCAATCCAGTTAAATACAGGTTTTCTCTGTGGAGATAATACAGGCCATCTTTCATAGAATTGTTATAGTCCAAAGTCTAAAGCATCTCTCCTGTCTGAGAGTCTAATAGAATCTGTTCACTAAACCATTCTGCTTCTGGCGTCTGAAAGCAGTTTAAAAAATGGGAGTCCTGAACAATCTCAGATCTGATCACATGGTCTGCAGCCCCTCCCACAACATGGAGTTGAGGAAAACTGCATATCAATAAACACATAGAATACAGTAAGCAATCAGAATTGTATAATAATCTTTATTTGTACCCCAGCACCATCTCCCCTGTGGGGACTTGAGGCAGCTCACATGATTTTATTTTGATTTCATTTACAGTAAATTAAATCAAAATCACAATATAAACAACATAATAAATTACATAAAATTTAAACCATACAAATGCAACAAACAATATAAAATAAAATCATAGATATACATAGAACAGTGAGCGGGACGCGTGTACTGAATAAAATACTAAGATTAAAAACACGGGGTGAAACAGCAATGGAGCAGATTGCTTGTGTGGGAGAAACCCTGCCGGAATGGGGTCGAAAAGAACCTTCGTACACTAAAGACAGATATTGGGGGTTAACAGCAATATGGAATTATATGGTTATGCTCCAAAAGCACAGCGGAAGATCCAGGTTTTGAGATTCTTAAAACACTCTAAAGGGGGCTCGTCTAATCTCACTGGGCAATGTATTCCAAAGTCGGGGAGCCACTGAAGAAAAGGCTCTCCCCCTTGTACCCGCAAGGCGGGCCTGAGATAAAGGTAGGTAAAGGTGGAAGGAGAGCCTCTCCTGAGGATCGGGTAGGTTCATAGAGGGAGAGAAGGTCACGAAGGTAGGCAAGACCCAAACCGTTTAGGGATTTATAGGTGATGACTTGTACCTTGAATTGGGACCGGAAAATAAAGGCAGCTAATGCAGCTCCTTAAACCGGGGGGTTGACCGCTCCCTGTAATTCGTCCTTAGTATTAGTCTGGCCACCAAACGTTTGACCAGTTGCAGTTTCTGGGCCGTCTTCAAGGGTAGCCCCATGCAGAGTGCATTGCAGTAATCCAATCTAGAGGTAACTAAGGCATGGCCACCGTGGTGAAGTCCGACTTCAGGAGGTATGGTCGCAGTTGGCGAAAAAGTTTTAATTGTGCGAAGGCCCTCCTGGCCACCGCCGACACCTGTGCATCAAGCGTCAGTGCTGAATCCAGGAGGACCCCCAAACTGCAGACCTGTGACTTCAGGGGGAGTGCTACCCCGTCCAGCACAGGTTGCCACCCAATACCCTGGTCAGGCAAGCGACTAACCTGGAGGACCTCTGTCTTTGTCACACCCCAGCCAGGTACTAGGAACAAACCAGACCAACACCATGTTAAAGCCAAAGATTCAGAGAGACTTGGTAGCAAATCTCTGCAGCAACCTCTAAGTGAACCCCAAGCGCCCAAGGCAGCCCTACTGGTACCATGAAGCAGCGGATCCTCCTGAGAGGCCAGGTGTTTGCACTAACAAGCTTACATTCCAATCGGACCAAGATGTGTTGGGAACGAAAAGCTTCCCAGACGTTCCTGTGAGAGAGCTCCAACGTAGTCAGCGTATTCTAGATCAAAGCAGCCGGGGCCTATAAAGATTCAGCTCGGAATGAGCTCAGGATCTCGTGCCAACGTTTTAGCTACCTTGCCAAGCTTCGCGGAACTTTGTCTGGGCCAGGGGAGCCTTCTTGTTTTTGGACTCTAAATCTTACCAAGCTGTGTACCAAGAAACTTCTGGATTTAGCCAATTGCGGCACCAAGATTATTGCTCATTTATTGGACTCTTAAAGACTATTCCTTTGCTACACTGGATGCTGGGAGCATCACTGAACTATTCTATCTTTGCCTTCTCTACCTATTTTTACTTATTCTAAATAAAGCATTTAACTGCAGTTGTTGTGTGATGGTTTACTAAGGGTCCATCCAAGTTTAGGTTGCAACAGTCTTGTCAGGGTTAATCTTCAGCTTGTTCGTCCTCATCCAGATCGACACAGAAGCCAGACACTGGTCCAGTATCCGAGGGGCTTCCTTGGATTCAGGTGGAAAAGATTGATGGAGTTGGGTGTCCTTTGCGTAGAGGTGGCACCGTACTCCAAAACTCTGGATGACCTCTCCCAACGGTTTCATGTAGATGTTAAATAGCATGGGGGACAAAATAGACCCTTGAGTGACCCCACAGGTCAACGGCCAGGTGTCTGAGCAGGTGTTCCCCAGCTTCACCGACTGGGAACGACCCTCCAGGAGGGACGGGAGCCACAGTAAAACTGTGCCCCCAAGTCCCATCCTAGACCATCTTCCCAGAAGGATACCATGGTCAATGGTACCAAAAGCCGCTGAGGTGTCCAAGAGAACCAGCATGGTCACACTCCCCCTGTCCAGTTCCCTGCGGAGGTCATCCACCAAGGCGACCAAAGCCGTCTCGGTACTGTGCCCAGGCCTGAAACCCGACTGCAAACAATCCAGAAAATCGGTGTCATCGAGGAATCCCTGGAGCTGCGAAGTGACCACCCGTTCCAGGACCTTGCCCAGAAAAGGGAGGTTGGAAATTGATCTGTAGTTGTTACATACAGTCGGGTCAAGGGAGGTCTTTTTTAATAGAGGTTTTACCACTGCTTGCTTAAGGCAAGATGGGAATTTCCCCTGGCCCAAAGAGGCGTTCATTATGACAACAAACCAGTTTAACTAGCCAGGAAGGGCAAGGATCCAGACCACAAGTGGTCGCTCTCACAAACCCAAGGACCCCCTCCATGTCATCCGGCAGAACAAAGCGAAAAGAATCCCACAAGATTGAACAGACAGGCACCTCGGTTACCTCATCTGGTACTGCATTTAAGCCGGAGTCCAGCTAAAGACATACTGTATCTGAGCAACTTTGCCTGCAAAATGGTGCGCAAAATCGCTGTGCCGAGTCGTCAGGGAGCCCCCCAACCTCAGGAGGCCGGAGGAGCTCCCCAACAATCCAACAACCCGGAACTGCTCGCAAAGCCGCAGAATAAGCCTTAATAGCGGCTTTAGCCCGTGCTTGGTCAGATACGTCGCGATACTTCCTCCAGAGGCACTCTAGACCCCTCCTCCAGCGCTTCATCACAGCCAGCTCCTCGGTGAACCAAAGAGTCGGTGTAACTCTGCGCAACGGGAGGGGACGTTCGGGAACGATCTTGTCGATCGCCCTGGCCAACTCGTTATTATAGCAATCAAGGAGGGCGTTGACAGGATCGTCAGTCTGCAAGACAGCAATATCCCCAAGAGACCTCAGAAGTCCTTCTGGATCCATAAGTCTCCTGGGGCGGACTATCTTAATGGGTCCACCACCCCTGCGGAGGTTAGAGGCTACGGAAAATCTTAAACAGATCAGATGGTGGTCAGACCATGACAATGAAAGAATGTTTTGCTCTTCCACTCTGACTGTCCCACCGTCCACAATGAAAACAAGGTCCAGCGTGTGTCCCACCTGATGAGTGCACCTGTCAATGTGGTGTCGGCATGGATGTTAAAGTCTCTCAAAACTATTAGTTTTTGGGAGGCCAAGGCCGAATTTGAGACCACTTCTGCTAGCTCAGGCAGAGAAACTGCTGGGTCGCGGGGTGGACAGTACACCAGCAAGATCCTCAAGCTGTCTCGACCTCCCACCTTCAGGCAGACACACTCAAACCTTGTAGATTGCGGAACGGTGCATCTGATCAGGGCAATGGACTGCTGAAAGATCACTGCGACACCTCCTCCCCGCCCCCCAGACCTAGCCTGCTGATGCACCCCAAAGCCTGATGAACATCGCTGCGTGAGATTTACCCCCCAGGCTCATCCAACCATGTCTCGGTGATGCATGCCAGATCCCCCCCCCCCCCATCTAGGATCAGATCCTGGATAATAGATGCCTTACCGTTGACAGATCTGGCATTCAAGAGCAGGATCTTAAGTCCAGCGGGTCTGTCGTGGAGACTACCACACCTATCCTCCAGGGTCGCAAAAACTCTGTTGCACTTCTCTTGGGTACAGAGTGACCGACCCTCCTCCTTCCCCACAACACCTCAATGGTGCCCAACCCACATGAAATCCTTCCCTCCCCCCCCCCCAATGGGTAGGCTGATTGGAATTGTGTTCTGGAGGATTGAGTCAACTCTGCAGAATCGGGGAGCCACCTACTGAGTTTATTTGGCTAGGAAGAGGATATATCCACTAGAGCAGTGTTTCCCAACCTTTTTTGAGCCGCGGCAGATTTTTACATTTACAAAACCCTGGGGCACACCACCAACCAAAATGACACAAAATGACACTCTAACACAGTAATGCATATTAATATGTTTTTAAATGTATTTATACACTCAATGTGAAACCTGGGCCTGTTTCAATGAACACAACATAGATATCCTGGCACACAGAAATCTCATAACCAAGAGTAAATACTATAAGAGTTTGGTGGGTTTGACCTTGAGTTTGGGAGTTGTGCTTCACCTATATCCAGAGAGCACTGTGGACTCAAACAATGTTGGATCAGGACCAAACTTGGCATGAATACTCAATATGCCCAAATGTGAACACAGATCGAGTTTGGGGGAAATAGACCTTGATGTTTAAAACACAAAAGAAAACAATTAAAACATTAGGTAAAAGCAATACAACTTTACTTTTTGAATAATAAGAATTATATGTCATGGGTGGAGGTGGGGGTCAGGATTTTAGAGATGCTTAGATCTGGCATAGCCAAAAAAAGGTTGGGAACCACTGCTGTAGAGGAAAAATTTTAAGCGGAAAATGGGATTTTGAACTGGATTATCTGGCAATGTGGATTCAGATAACACAGCTCAAAGCAGATAATGTGGATGATCTGCCTTGAAATTGTGGGTTATAGTGCTGTGTGGAAAGGCCCTGAGTCTACACAGCTGCATAAAATCCACATTGAAGTGGATTATTTGGCAGTGTGGATTCAGATAACCTAGTTCAAAGCAGATAATGTGGATGACCTGCCTTGATATTCTGGGCTGTATTGCTGTGTGGAAAGGCCCTGAGTCTACACAGCTGCATAAAATCCACACTGAAGTGGATTATCTGGCAGTGTAGATTCAGATAATCCAGTTCAAAGCAGATGTGGATTCTGGGTTATATGGCTATGTGGAAGGGACCTGAGTCCACACTGCCATATATTCCAGTTCAAAGCAAGATACGTGGGATTTTTTTCAGTTGAGTGGAAGGCTTTGGTGGGCATTGGCCTTGAGTTTTGAAGTTGTAGTTCACCTACATCCAGAGAGCACTGTGGACTCAAACAATCAGGACCAAACTTGGCACAAATACTGAATATGCCCAAATGTGAACACTGGTGAAGTTTGGGGGAAATAGAACTTTAGATTTTGACATTGTAGTTACTGGGATGTATAGTTCACCTACAATCAAAGAGCATTCTGAACCCCACCAATGACAGAATTGGGGCAAACTTCCCACAAAGAACCCCATGACCAAGAGAAAATACTTAAGGCCATCCAATCCAACCCCCCTCACCAGGGCAAGCAAACGTAATCAAAGCCCTCCTGACAAAAAGCCATCCAGCCATACATATTTATTTACGTGTTTGTTTGCCGCCCCTCCCAATGGCTCATATATGATTCACACACACAGATAGAGTATCCTAGATTTGAAAGGGACCCCTAAAAAGGACAATTCTATGTTGCATGTTCCAGAGTAGGCAAACCAGGCAATCACATTAACACTGACAAAGAAACCGCAAGAAATACTGTTTACCCACAAGCATCAAGGCATTACATACCAACACATTCCCATTACTTTATTTTCCAGATCACCAGACTGGGCCACAGCAGCGCCTGGCAGGGGACGGCTAGTGTGTGTGTGTACATACACACACACACGGGGGGGGGGGAAGGAAGAAGTGGGGGAGGAAAGGGAAGAGATGGGAAGGGACGGAGGGAAGAGAGAGAGTATGAACGAAGGAAAAAGAGGGACAGAAGCAGGCTGGGGAGAGGGTGGGAGAGTGAGGAAGCAAGGGAGGGAGGGAAGGACAGCGAGATGGGAGGCTGGGCTCCCTCCCTCCTGCGAGCATCAGCTTCACCTTTCCGGCGTGGGCGAGGCTTCTTTTTCGTGCTTCCCGGCCCGCAGCTCCTCCTCCTTGAGCTTTTTGAGGCCAGCCAGCTGGGCCAAAAAGCCTCAAGTGAGGCAGGAATGCTGGACGCGCAAGCCAGGCAGCCCCCAAGAAAGGGGGGCGGGAGCACCCGACGAAAGAGCCACATGCCAGCATGACGAAAGAAAGCCACATCAGGCCCTTGCGCTAGACATAAGGAGAAAGATTCATCTGGCATGGAGAGGGGGCTGAACAGGGGAAGCGTCTGTAGGCGGGATTGGGAATTCGGAAAGGCAGGAATGGAGACCTGGGCGTATTGGGTCCTATAGATGTGATCTCAGCCCACTGATCTAAAGGCGGATCCAGGGCCGGACCTAGGGAATTTTAAATGGTAAGCGAACAGTATTTTGGCGCACCCCCCCCCCCCCACCAATCACTGGTGTGTGTGTGTTGGGTGCATAGACAAATTTGGGCCCTCCAGGAATTTTGGACTTCCTACTGGCTGTTTGGAATTGTGGGAGTTGAAGTCCAAAACACATGGAGGGCTGAAGTTAGCCCATACCATATATATATATATATATATATATATATATATATCTATATATATATATCTATCTACACACACACACACCTTTATAAAACGGAATGTTTGTATGTGTGTATGCGGGTATGTGTGTATGCGGAGGGCGGGAGGGCGGATATGTGGCAGCCACTTTCACAGGCCAGGAAGGATATGTGGCAGCATTATTTGCATAAACGACTCCCATTGGCCAGCCACGAACATTCAGAGACTCTACAGTGCCAGAGGGAGGTAAGGAAAAGGCCTGAGGCAGTCAGCATGGTGGGAGTTTAAGTCCAAAACACTTTGCAGCCCCCAACAATGAGACAACAAAACCAAACTTGGCACACAGAACCCCCAAGACCCACTTTACACCTTGGTGCAGTTTGAGGGAGGCTGGGCCATGGATTGGCCAGCATTCCAACATCCCAAATCTCAAAGGTGCTAGACAGAGTTCTTTACAAAAAGGCTTCCTTCAGCTGATTTTACAAACTAGGCCTCAGCCTGAATTGACAGCCCCCCCAAGACCCACTCTACATCCTGGTGCAGTTTGAAGGACTTGCAGTACCTTCACTCACTTACTCTGATCAGCACGGGTGACGAACCTGGACCAAACTTGGCACACATAACCCCCATGATGCCCTTTACGTCCTGGTGCAGTTTGAGAAAGATGAACCACGGATTATGGGATTTGTAGTACTTCAAAGCGCTTTGCTTCCCAGAGACCACTGTGGCCCACAACAAAGACCGATAAATATCAAACTTGGCACACAGAGCCCCCATAACCCACTCTATGTCCTGGTGCAGTTTGGAGAAGAGCAGAGCATGGATGATGGGGCTTGAAGTATCTCCACTCACTTCCTGAGACAGCTGCAACCCTCATCCAATGACTGATCAAGACCAAACTTGGCACACACAGCTCCCATGACCTACACTACATGCTGGTACAGCTTCGAGTAGGATGGACCATGGATGATGGTACTTGAAGTACCTCCACTCCCTGAGATCACAGCGACACTCATCCAATTACCAATAAAGACAAAACTTGGCAAAGAGTGCCCCCATGGTCAATTCAACATTCTGGTGCAGTTTGGGGGAGGACGGATTATGGATGATGGGACTTGCAGTACCTTTACTCACTTCCTGAGACCACTGCGACTCTCATCCAGTGACTGATCAAGACCAAACTTGGCACATAGAGCCCCCATGACCCACTTTACACCCTGGTGCAGTTTTCAGGAGGATGGACCACAGATGATGGGGCTTGAAGTACCTCCACTCACTTCCCGAGACTGCTGCGACCCTCATTCAATGACTGATCAAGACCAAATTTGGCACACAGAACCCCCTACATCCTGGTGCAATTTGGAGGAGGATGGACCATGGGTTATGGTCCATGGTCTATAATCCTTCACTCACTTCCCGAAACCACTGCGAGCCAAATGAACAACTGATACGGACCAACCTTGGCACACAATGCCTTCCTCAAATAACCCAGGCACCGCTGGGTCCTCAGCTAGTGTGTGTGTGTGTGTGTGTGTGTATACCTTCCCACCATTTTCCCTGCTCTATTCCTATTCTCTTTGAGTGTGTGTGTGTCTATATCTATTCCCCTTCCTTCTCAGCCCTATACCCCAGAATATCAAGGCAGAAAACCCCACATTATCTGAGTGTGGACTCAGATCTTCAAAGCAGATATTGTGGGATATAGGGCTGTGTGGAAGGGCCCTCACCCTTCCCCCTCTTCCTATTCTTTGTGTGGGTCTGTACATTCCCCATCCTTCCTCCTCACCCTTTTCCTTGCCCCCTTCCTATTCTCTTTCCCCTTCTTACCTTCCCCTTCCTCCCTTCTCACCCTTTTCCCTCCCCTCTTCCTATTCTCTTTTTGTGTCTATGTATATATATGTGTGTATCAGGTCTAGGCTAATTTCGGGAGCAAGGGCCCGGGGGTTGGGCTAGGTGCCTTCTGGCTGACATGCTCAGTCCTGCTCCTGGCCCCCATGTAAGGGCGCCCACATGGCCTCCTCCCTCGCCGTTGTTCACTGGCGGCAGCAGCGGCAACAGAGGGAGGAGACGCGGGGGGGGGGGCAAGGTAGACGGGAAAGGCGGGCGCCTCTGCGCCCTTCTCTCTCACCCTGCGCAAGGCATCCTCGGCGGCGGGGGAAGGAAGGATGCACAGGATGAGGGATGAGACACGCACAGGGGGCGAGGCAGGGAGAAGGGAAAGGCACACGCCTCTGCCTCCTCCTCTCCCGCCCTGTGCGAGCCTGCCAGCACCCCTGGGCACCCCTGGGGGCGTGGCGTCCGGCCCTGTATGCGCCCTTTGGCCGCGTGGCGCCCTGAGGCGGCCGCTTAATTTGCCTCCACTAAGATCTGCCCCGGTGGCTCAATGGGTCTACAAGCACCCTTCTAAAGATAATGCCCCACTGCTTCACCTGGAGCCCGAGTGAGAATAACTCCTCCACTAGCAATCTATCTTCAAAACAAATTAGAAGGCTCGAGGAGCGGTCACAAGATTGTTAGTCTCTATATAGCCAGTGGAGGATGTGGCAGAATATCACACATAGTTCACATCCTTGCCAACCCATACACTTTCTTGCTAGAGAAAAGACATGCCATGCAGATTATCAGTAATGAACAAGGTGTTTACTCTTTGTTATGCAGAGCAACATATATACAGTCATGTGAACAGTTGCATTGACTCACACAATGTCCTTTGAGAGAGATTCAAATGGTCCTTAGGTGTCCATGTGAGAGATCGTCCAGCAGCCAAGAAGCAAAAATACTAACAGTCTTGGCAAGCTCCTGCACAGAAAACTTAAACATGTAACTGTTGACAAAATTCCCAGCCTCAGTTAGCTTCTGGGTGTGGCCCAACCAATCAGCTTCGTGCTTTGCATTTTTCAGTTAACACACTCACCAACTGATTTTTACATGCTCCAACATGTACAATAGGAGGCTTGTAGAAGGTTTCTGTTTCCAACATTTTCTCCCTTCTACGGCTCTGAGAAGAAAGCCTAAATTTAACCATTCTGTGACTCTGAGGAGTCCTGTTTTCTTCCAGCTCTGAGGTCCTGCTTTCCCCATTCTCCAGCTCTGTGAAGGCTTACATTCTCCCTCCTCCGGTTCTGCAATGGAGTCCTGCTTTCCCCCTTATTTGCCTCTAAGAAGAAGTCCCAATTTCCCCCATCTCTGACTATAAGAAGACTTCCTTCCTTCCTTCCTTCCTTCCTTCCTTCCTTCCTTCCCCTCCTGCATAGGGTACCTTTCTTTCCCAGTGGCATCCCAGAGGGCCACTCCACCTTTGCGATACATACAGACATGCATACTTCGGCTTTTCTATAGATGGGTGGGACGCTCCCAATCAGTTGCCACCCACTCCTCCACCCGCAAACCCACAAGGAAAAGGCAGGTGCTCAAAACGCAAGAGTGTTTGTCCTAAGTTTGGACGATGGGGTTTTCCTGATGCCGGATTGGAATCTCTTTCCGCCTTGATGTTGACACTCGGTGTCTGTTTGCTCAAGGCTGGTTCCACAAAAAGGGGCCTGTTTGTCCCGTGATTGATTATTCCTGGAAATCAGAAAGGACTTCCTTCTCAGCGGCCGAGTCGAGTCACAGCATCACTGCCTCCTCACCTGTGTGATGGACTCGGCTCTCTCCCAACCCAAAAGCCAGCACAGTGTGTTTAGTGCAAACGAGCACATTTTTTTACCCACAAAACCAAATACTCGCAGTGTGTAATGTCTGGATCATACTGGATGGAATTTCCCGAGAGAAAGTTGTCTATTTTTATTAATATTTATATATTAAAAAACCAACAACGGCATGCCCTGTTCTAAGTTCCAAAAAAAGAGGAAGTTCATGAACAGGACTTCCAAATCCAATATACTTACTGTATATCTTATCTATAGACATAATAAAAGTGAAAAAAAACATCTATGTGTGTGTGAGGCAGTTGGGGGGGGGGGCACTTACACAGACAGGCTCCGTCCTCCACAAAAAGCTGTATCTTGAAACACTCAGGAGACAGCAATGTCCCTCCCTCCAATGGCATTGGAAGTTACAGTATGGTGTTCTCCACAAACACCATACTGCCCGAGTGAAGGCTTTCACACGGGGACCATTCCATCCTAGATTTCATGTGTTTCCTCCACCACAGGCATCCCAGTGTTTCTGACTCTCCATTGGTGTGGAATTTGCATGACCCTACCCACTGCCTCTCCCATGACCCTTTACTATTCTTTTATATGGCACACAGCAAACAGAGGAATTGATCAGCAACAGAACATACTAGAGAGGTTTGGGTAGATTTTACCATGATTTATAAGAGTTGTAAGGACTGGGATCTAAGAACAGCACCCTGAGCTCCACCAAAAATTGAATTTGACCAAACTTGGCACACAGGGCCCCAATGACCAGCAAAAAATACTGGAGGTCTTTGGGGGAAAATTCACTTTGATTTGGGGGAGTTGTAGTTCACCTACATTCAGAGAGCACTGTGAATCCATTGGGATCTGGAGCAAACTTGGCACACAGACCTGATATGCCAAAATGTGATTACTGGAGGGGTTTGGGGGGAACCGACCTTCCTTTCTGGGAGTTGTAGTTCACCCACAACCAGGGAAACTGTGACCTTCACTGATGATGGACCTGGACCACACTTAACAAACAGAACCTCCATGACTCACTCAACCTACTGGAGGGATTTGGGGGGACTGACCCACCATAGTGGGAGTTGTAGTTTACCCTGCAGCTAGAGAGCTCACTGAACCCTACCAATGATGCACCTGGAGCAAACTTGCCCAACATCACAAACTTTGAGTATTAAGTTTCTCAGGGTTAACCTGGCATAAGGTAAGTTGTAGTTCACCCACAACCGTATGCATTTGGGACAATTAAAATTTTGATTTTTTAAAATAACCTGGGCAATGCCAGGGACCCAAGCTAGTACACCTATATATAAATATATTTGTGACACAGGAGGCAAAACTTTTTGACCTACCCTTGTATAATATATAAGATGAACTATAAATATAAACAAATAGGGAAACATAGTGGGAAAAGGGCTTGCTTTGGGAGCCTAGACTACAAATTCCATCTCCCTCAGCATTGGAATGGGGGATGGGTTGGATCCCATTCCTGGCATCTATCTCCAAATAATCTATGGACTCAAACCTAATGTTCACCTTTTCTAAGGCAAAAGGACTTGGCCAGAATTAGGTTGTACATTAGGTATACATTATGAGTGTTGATGGTAGGTGAGACTTGAGTCCCAAGCCTAATATGCTCACTCAGCCCCTTAGCACCCCATTGGGAAGACATCACAGGAGAGGTTTGTAGCATCCTAGGTAGAGCTTGGCAATGGCCTCTCCCCAAAATGCACCGATCCCATTGGGACACAAGGTGGAGGGTCCTAGACGTCAGTCTCCCTGAGCCGGTGGAAGCAGCCGTTGTCCAAGACACAAGCGCAGAGGGGCTCCTCCTCACCTTCTTTGCCCCGAATGAGGGCCTGCCTGCTCTCGGTGATTGGGGGAGAAGCCGGCACATCGTCCCCCTCCACGGGGGCCGTCTCCATACACAGGTCGGGGTCCTGCAAGGACAGGAAAAAAGGGAGGGAAGCAAGCCCTTGAGGACAGGGCTGTCTCCATCCAATAGCATCAGCATCATCATTATATTTGTTATTGTATTTATTATGTCTACTACGTTCCTCCTTTTGCCTAGAAATTGCATCCCAAAGTAGTACCTGAAAGGAAAACAGGCCCATAGCATCAAGCCCATTGAAAACAGGGCTATCTCCATCCATTGTTGTTGTTGCTGTTGTTGTTATCATCATCATCATTATTTAGAATCAAAGAAATTAGGGAAGACACAAAGACCAGTTAGATATGATCTCACTAATATTTCTAGTGAATATGCAGTGGAGGTGAAGAAGAGATTTAAGGGACTAGATTTAATTGATAGAGTCCCAGAAGAACTATGGACAGAAGTATGTAACACTGTTCAGGAAACAGCAACAAAGTATGTCCCAAAGAAAAAGAAAACCAAGAAAGCCTTGCAGGTTCACGGTGTGGCTGCTTACGGCCTGGGGAAATCCTTTGTTGAGAGATGATTACCTGTCCCTGATTGTCTCTTGTCTGGAGTTCCCCTGTTTTTGAGTGTTGTTTTTTATTTATTGTCCTGATTTTTTTAATACTAGTAGTCACATTTTGTTCATTTTCATAGTTTCTTCCAGTGATTCCGGCTATGAAAACCTTTGACAATACATTGAAACAGCGATAGGGGGAGATATGCTCAATTAAATGCACAGTTTTCAGAGGTTAGCCAGAAGAGACTATTTTAAAGTGATGCATGGGAGTAGAAGAAGACAACAGAATAGGAAGGATAAGAGACCTCTTCCAGAAAATTAGAAACATTGGAGGTAAATTTCAGGCAAAAACAATGATGGCAAGGACCTAACAGAAGCTGAAGAGATCAAGAGAACATGGCAAGACTACACAAAAGATCTGTATAGGAAGAATAATAATATCAAGGATAGCTTTGATGGTGTGGTGAGTGAATTAGAACCATACATCCTGAGGAGTGAGGTTGAATTGGCCTTAAGAAGCATTGCTCATAACAAGGCAGGAGGAGACGATGGGATCCCAGCGGAACTGTTTACAATCTTGAAAGAGGATGCTGTCAAGGTGATGCATTCCATAGGCCAGCAAAGATGGAAAACACAAGAATGGCCATCAGTTTGGACAAAAATCAACTTATATCCCCATACCAAAAAAGGGAAACACTAAAGAATGCTCAAACTTTCGTACAGTGGCCCGTATTTCACATGCCAACAAGGTAATGCTCAAGATCCTGCAAGGTAGACTCCAACAAGACATGGAGTGAGAGTTGCCAAATGGACAAGTTAGGTTTAGGAAAGAAAGAGGAACGAGAGACAAATGGCCAATATCCAGATACTGGGTAATACAGAAAGGTAGGGAGTTTCAGAAAAACATCTATTTTTGTTTTATTGACTCTTCGAAAGCCTTGGACTGTGTGGATCATAATAAATTGTGGCAAGTCCTTGGTGGTATATATGGGGAGACCAAGTGTCACCTTGCCTATTTCCTGAGAAATCTGTGTAATGACCAAGTAGCAACAGTAAGAACAGACCAGGGAACAACAGGCTGGTTCAAGATTAGGAAAGGAGTATGGCAGGGCTGTCTACTCTCACCCTCCTTATTCAACTTGTATTCAGAAGACATCATGCAACGTGCAGTGCTTAACGAATCCAAGGCTGGAGTTAAAATGGCTGGAAGGAACATTAACCAGCATAGATATGCAGATGATATTACTTTGATGGCCAAAAGTGAAGAGGAGCTGAGGAGCCTTCTAAGCAAGGTGAAAGAAGAAAGTGCAAAAGCTGGGTTGCAGTTAAACATCAAAAAACCAAGATGATGGCAACCAGACAGATTGAGAACTGCAAACAGAGGGAGAAAATGTGGAGGCAGAGACAGACTTTGTATTTTTAGGTGCGAAGATGACTGCAGATGCAGACTGCAGACAGAACATCAGAAGATGTTTCCTTCTTGGAAAGAAAGCAATGACCAATCTCAATAAAATAGTAAAGAGTAGAGACATCATCAAACTGGCAACGAAGATCCGCATACTTAAAGTAATGGTATTCCCCATAGCAACCTATGGATGTGAGAGCTGGAGCATAAGAAGAGTTGAGCAAAGGAAGAAAGACACTTTTGAATTGTGGTGCTGGAGTAAAATGCTGAGAGTGCCTTGGACCGCAAGGAGATCCAACCAGTCCATCCTCCAGGAAAGAAAGCCCAATTGCTCACTAGAGGGAAGGAAATTGGAGGCAAATATGAAGTCCTTTGGCCACATCATGAGAAGACAGGAAAGCTTAGAGAAGATAATGATGCTGGGGAAGGAAAAAGGAAGAGGGGCCGACCAAAGGCAAGGTGGGTGGATGGTATCCTTGAAGGGACTGGCTTGACCTTGAAGGAGATGGGGGGATGGGGGGCACGACTGACAGGGAGCTCTGGCCTGGGCTGGGCCAGGAGGGCAATAAGAGGTTGGAAACCACTGAACTAATAAACAAAATTATATTATTTTTATGTCCCTCCTGGTGCCTGGGAATCGCATCTCAAAGTTACATCTAAAGAGGAAAGCAAGCTCATTAAGAACAGGGCTGTGTCCATCTATTATTATGATTTGATACACAACAATATGAGTGTACAGCAAACAAGATCACTCTGTTGGCTGTTGTATTGGATCACACGTCGAACTCTTCCCAAGTGTCTAGGACTGTGTGATGTATCGGCAAATAATGCGTGCAGATCCTAGCCGGGTGGCCTTTTGCAGTTGACAGGTTGGGATTTTGTCAGCGCTGATTGTTTTCAAGTGCAGGCCAAGGTCTTGAGGCCCTGCACCTGGTGTGCTGATCACCACTGGGACCCCCTTGACTGGCTTGTGCCAGAGACTTTGCAGTTCGATCTTTACACGCTCATATTGTGTCAGCTGCTTCTCATCAATCCTGATGTTACCTGGGATTGCAACATCGATGATCCATACTTTGTTTTTCCCCACGATCGTGAGGTCAGGAGACTTCTGCTGCAAAACTCTGTCAGTCTGAATTCAGAAGCCCTAGAGGGGTTTGACTTGTTCATTTCTGTAACTTTTTCTGGCTTGTGATTCCACCAGTTCTTTGTCGCAGGCAGATGGTATTTGTGGCACAAATTCCAGTTGATCATCTGAGCAATGGTGTTGTGCCTCTGCTTGTAGTCTGTCTGCGTGAACTTCTTGCAGCAGCTGAGGATGTCATCCATCATTTCGCCTGCTTCCTGGCAGAGTCTACACTTGGAATCTGTTGTCAACTTTTCCGTTCTGGCTTTGAGGGCATTGGTTCTAATGGCTTGTTCTTGGACTGCAAGAATCACCCCGGTCTCCTTTTTCAGAGTTCCATTTGTGAGCCACATCCATGTCTTTTCCTTGTCAGTTTTGCTCTCCATTTTTCCCCAGGAACTGTCCATGGAGAGCCTTCTTTGGCAAGTTTTCTCTTCTGCTCTTTCTCTTTTGCACTTTAAGCAGCTGTTGTTGTTGTTATTATTATGTCCTTCCTGGCACCTGGGACTTTCATTTCAAAATAATGCCTGGGAGGAAAACAGGGCCACTGCATCAAGCCCACCTGTCAGTTATTATTATTATTATTATTATTAATTGTATTCAGGGTGATAGTCCCTTTGCTTTGGTAGACTCCTTACTTTGTCCAAGGGCTGCTTGAGTTCATCAGGGAAGACGGAAATGGAAGAGGGTGCCGGCTGCTTCATGATGTCCCACCAGAGCATTCCAGGCCGCTTCTCACTGCCTTTCGCAGGGCCTGAAAGTACAAAAAGTCTGGTTTAGGGACGGGCGGACAATGAAATACACATATTTCAAATCATTTGTGATAGGCAGAAGAGTGGGAGAGGCTGACCCTGCAATATAGCAGCAGTTAAGGAGAGTATAGATTCTGGGTCTCCAAGACAACAATATAAGTATTGATAATAATTTATAATATTAATAACAACATAATAATGTATAATAATAATATAAATAATATTGTAAATTATAATATTTTAATTTGTAATAATAGAACAATAATATTAAAAGCTGCTTTGAGTTTCCTACGGGGGAGATAATAAAAGTAATAGTAATTTATATATATATATATATATTCTGTATATATATTACATGAATGTATAATATTAAAATTATATATATATAATATAAAATTATAAATATATGTTATAATTTATAATAATTCATGAATGTATGTTAGAGGAATATTATGTAATAATATAAAATATAATTATGATAATAAGACGTGAATGTATAATATTGGAATAATAGTAGTATATAAAATAATCTAAATATAATAATTGATAATAATATATGAATATATATTAGAATAATAGTATAATATATTAACATAAATAATATAATAATACGCAAATGTATTATAATTATGTTAGAATAATAATATAATATAATAATATAAAATAATATATAATTTAATAATTTATAATAACGCATGAATGTATAATAATATTAGAATAATAATAGTATAATCGAATAATATAAAATAATAAGACGAATGTCGTATTTCCATCATACCTTAAACAGGCGATAGTAAGACCAATATTGAAAAAGATCTCCCTTGACTCCACTATATTTAATAACTACAGACCAATCTCTTTTTTTCCCCCCCTAACTACAGACCAATCTCTAACCTCCCTTTTTAGGAGCGGGTGTTTGCCTCTCAGCTCCAGGGATTCCTAGATGACACTAATTTTCTAGACCAGACCTGGGTACAGTTCGAAGACGGCTTTGGTCGCCTTGGTGGATGACCTCCACAGTGAACTGGACAGAGGGAGTGTGACCCTGCTGGTTCTCTTGGACATCTCAGCGGCTTTTGATACCATTGAAAGTTGGTGAAGCTGGGGGACACCTGCTCGGACCCTTGGCCATTGACCTGTGGGTCCTGCAAGGTTCCATTCTGTCCCTCATGTTTTTTTAACAAATACGTGAAACTGCCAGAAGAGGTCATCTGGAATTTTGGAGTTCAGTGTCATCTCTACGCAGATGACACCCAACTCTACTATTCCACCGAAATCCAAGGAAGCCCCTCGGATATTGGACCAGTGTCTGGCCGCTGTGATGGCCTGGATGAAGGCGAACAAGCTGAAGCTCAATCCCAACAAGACAGAGGTCCTCCAGGTTAGTCACATGTCAGATCAGAGTATAGGGGGGCAATCTGTGCTTGAAGGGGTCGCACTCCCCCTGAAGACACAGGTCCATAGTCTAGGGGTCCTCCTAGACTAGGGGTCCTCCTGTATTCAGTGCTGACACTTGATGCTCAAATGTCGGCGGTGGCCGGGAGAGCCTTCGCACAACTAAAACTCGTTCAACCGTACCTCATGAAGTATGATCTGGCAACGGTGGTCCATGCCTTAGTTACCTCTAGATTGGACTATTGCAATGCACTCTATGTGGGGTTGCCCTTGAAGACGGCCTGGAAACTTCAATTAGTCCAGCGATCGGCAGCCAGACTACTAACTGGAGCAAATTACAGGGAGCGGTCAACCCCCTGTTTAAGGAATTTCATTGGCTGCCATTCATTTTCTGGTCCCAATTCAAGGTGCAGGTTATTACTTACAAAGCCTAAATGGTTTGGGACCGGCCTCCCTTCGTAATCGCATTTTCCCCTATGAACCTGTGTGATCCCTTTGATCTTCGGGGGAGGCCCTCCTCTCGCTCCTGCCTCCGTCACAAGCGCGGCTTGTGGGGAAGAGGGAGAGGGCCTTCTCCGTGGTGGCTCCACAGCTCTGGAACTCGATCTCCAGGGAGATTAGGCAAGAACCCACACTGGCAGCCTTTAGGAAAAGTTTAAAAAACTTGGCTTTTCTGGTGTGCTTTTGAAGAATAATAATTAATTCCCATGTCAGGTCCTATTTCAGTATCAATTGGTTTCAGATGCATTTTATCCCATCCCTCAGTAGAGAATAACCTCATTATTTAACCCACCTGAGTCTCTCTCTAAATACAGCATCTTATTTATCTACCTCACCCACGTGTTTTAAAATTTTTTCACTTCTCACACTTGGCCTAGCTCACCCTCTTCTAAATTCTTGTATTTTTTATACACTGTGTTATTATGTTATTGTTACTATCTTATTGTTTTATCATGATCTTGTATAAGCATTTTTACTTGATGTTGTTGTGTGTCTTGTATGTATGCTTCATCGTAATTGTTTGGGCTTGGCCCCATGTTAGCCACCCCGAGTCCCCTTGGGGAGATGGAGGCAGGATACAAATAAAGTTGTTGTTATTATTATTATGTATAATAATATTAGAATAATAATAATATAACATAAAATAATATAAATAATATAATTTATAATAATGCATGAACATATATTAGAACAATATATTAAATAATATAATAATGTGTAACAATACACTAATGTATGATAATTATATTAGAATAATATAATAATATAAAATAATATTATAATTTATAATAATGCATTAACGCAATGGTTTTCAACCTGGAGTCCCCAGATGTTTTTGGCCTTCAACTCCCAGAAATCTCAACAGCTGGTAAACTGGCTGGAATTTCTGGGAGTCGTAGGCCAAAAACATCTGAGGACCCCAGTTGAGAACCACTGCATTAATGTATAATAATATTAGAATAATAATACAATAATTTAATACTTTATACTAATGCAGTAATCTATGATAGTAATAGAATAATAATAGTATAATTTAACATAAAATAATATACGTAATATAATTTAAAATAATACATTAATGTATATTAGAATAATAATAGTATAATTTAATATCGCTTCTCGGCCTTTTGGCTAAGATCAAGTGTAGTACTATCAGTATAATTTAATAAACTACTTTATTATAATACATTAATGCGTAATAATATAATAGTGTATAACAATATAATATGTGAATGTGTAATAATAATACAATAATAGTAATAATAATATAATATGATAAGGATGAAATGCAGCCCAGGTTGCTGACCTTTGAGGAAGCTGGCCAGGGCGCCAATGGCGATGGTGGAGAGGGTGCCCAGGGCCCCGTAGTAGAGGTAGGAGATGGCATAGAAGTCGTCCACCAGGGCCAGCCTGCAGTGAGAGGGAGGGAGGGAGGTCAGGAAGGAAGGAAGGAAGGAAGGAAGGGGCAAAGCGGGGGCTCAACAGGCCATGGTTCACCACTCACCTCTCGAGGGGGTCTCCCGGGGCGTCTGTGTCGGGCAGCGGTCCAAAGTGGAGGGTGGTGTTGGCACCCTCGGAGGCATTGTAGAGTGGGCAGAAGTGTCCATAGGAAGGCAGGACTCCCATGGTGGCCGGGCTGGGTGGGTAGAGGGTGCCCCCCACTGCCACCCACAAGGACAGGCCAAAGCCGGCCCCCAGGCCGCAAAAGACCCCCTAGAAGCAGGAAGGGAGGAAGACGCCTTCATTGCATGCCCCATGTTGCACACAGTGCCCAACACACAACCCCACTGCACAATCGCTCTCTTATTGCCTAATGTGCTTTCAGCCTATGACAAGTGGATTTATTATATTTGAGTCTGGTCCCCCCCCCCCTTAACCCACAACGGGTGGATGGCACAATAGGTTGAACTGTTGAATGCATTGTCCTAAAAGTTGGCAATTCAAAGCCATGGGTCGGGGTGAGCTCCCACTGTTAGCCTCAGCTTCTGCCAACCTAGCAGTTCAAAAACATGCAAATGTAAGTAGATCAATAGATACCACCTCAGTGGGGAAGTAATAAAGGCATTGAATGTTTGCCTATCTGTGCATGTTGCAATCTGCTCTGAGTCGCCTCAGGGAGATAGAGCAGAATATAAATAAAGTGTATTTTTATCATCATTTCATTGTTTTTCTTTGTGTTTGCATTGTGCTTTGCCTTACCAGGGTGTTGCAAATAGGAACAAACATCCCCAAGACGAAAGCACCTAGCAGCGGCCCACTGATGACTCCCATTACCGTGAAGGAGCCCTGCAAGGAGGAGAAGGCAGTCAAAACACAGTCGTAGTAGTATTATTAGTACTATCAGTATCATTAGAGCTAAGCAAGGGAATTGCAAGACAATCTTGCAAAGAGCGCCAATGTTGTTGTTGTTGCTATCATTATTATTAGAGCTTAGCAAGGGAAGTGCAAGATTGGAATTGCAAGCTAACCTGGCCAAGAGCTCCAACATTATTTTTTTATTATTCAATATTATTATTATTAGAGGGGTATTTTGGTATTATTATTATTATCATTCAGAGGCTGGATAGCCATCTGTTGAGGGAGCTTTAATGCTGCCTTCCCTGCATATAACATGGGTTGGACTGGATGGCCTTTGGGGTCCCTTCCAACACTAGGACACTATGGCTGTATTATTATTATTATTATTGCTATTATTATTGGCAACTGAGCCGTCCGGGCATGATAGTGGGAATCGGCTGTGACCTGGGCTCCGAGGGGAAGCGATAAGCAGCCCGTTTGCACAAGTTAAGGAAAACGTGCAACGTTTGTGTGTGAACTGGGCACCTCCTGTTTGCACAAGTTCATCAGTTAAAAGAGTTTGCGCTCTCTCCCCTCCCCCCCCCCTCACAATGGGTTTGCATTTCACTCATCCGGGATCGGGAAGATGCCCAGAGATAGAGCCAGGGCTGGAAATCACTCGGGGATTGACTACTGCTGTGCCCTGTCTGTGGCATGGCCTTTGGAGACTGCTATGGGCAGTCTTTGAAAAGCATCCCTTGCAGTAGGAGACAGATCATCGTAATAACTACACTGCATTGATGATGATACAGACCTGAAGCACCCCTCCACCCAGTAAGGAGGACAGGGCCGCCACCGTGATGCAGGACGTGCCGTAAATCAGCGCTGGAAGAGGCACATAAAAGAGGAGATATGGTTTATCCATTGAATATACCTTCCAGTGTTTTAAAAAGTGGGCCATTTGTGGTCAAAAAGGCCCAAGTTACAACCCAGGCTGTGCTGCAGCAGTTTGCTTTTGCCTCAGACCGAAAAAACAAACAAACAAACACCTGCTGGACAGGTACGTGGATTAATTCCTTTTCTCACATCCTCCTCGAACTGCACATAGGACTAATTGTTAGGCTGTTATATCCAACCTAAGCAGTGCAGTATCTTTATATGTAGTTAGCAGAGATTTACTGCACAGCTTCTGACCTTGTTCAATCTCTGGCATTACTTTGCTAACGAAAATTCTTAGGAAGGACTCATCCCACGCTTTCTACAAGCGTGTTGATGACGCAGGTTAAATGTGTCCTTCGAGCCTGTGCAATGGATTTTTCTGGTGGAGCGCAGCATGCACAGAACTGGCCTCACCCTTTAAACCAAAGGTTCGGCTGCCGGGGCCTAGCAAGCTGGGACGGTGGCAGTAAGGTCCTCAGGTCGTAGGCTTGATTTGAGTTTCCTTCTCTTAGATGGTTGACCTTATAGGGTTAGACGAGCACCATCTGCCCGGGTTTGAATTTAGAGTTTTCCTTCTCTTAGGACGGTTGCCAAAAGGCTAGAGAGCCCATCCTGCCCATTGATGCTCTTTGTCAGACCCTTCGGTTGTGGCCTGTCTGGCATGGGAGGCCCTACTGGTGGCTATTATGCCACTGCCAGCATAGCTCACAACTTCATTACGGTACGCAAGCCTCTCCCCCATAACAAGGGGGCACTAATGGCAGCAACAAATGACAACAAAACTTTATAGCAATCCCACAACATCTCCCCATGGGGACCCAAGGTGATCCGCCGGCATAAAAAGGCAAATATTAAATGCCGAGTACAATTTAAGGAGTACAATTTAAATAGTATAAGACAAATAGTTATAAAAGCAATAATAACCATCATATAAAGCAAGACACGCATGTGGAGATAGATCATCATGGCAAAGAGAACATGCACATGCCTGCCACTTCCTTTTATACCCATAGGGACTGCAGGAAATGATATGATTCTTGTTGTGCCTGTGACATGGTCATGGCTCAGTTGTCCCTCTAGGTCAACATCTCCGCTCACTTAACCCTTCAGTGGAAGGTGCTGTGACTACAGGTCCATTAGAACTGTATTTTTTTTGTACACACTGCCATTACAGACAATGCATTTCTATCTACCTGACAGTTTCTGGGAAAGTGGGGCTGCAGTGGAGCATGTTAGGTAGTTAATGCAGTTAGATAGGAATGCATTGGCTGTAAAACCATTGTGCAAAACTGGCTGGAAAAATACAGTTCTAATGGACATGTGGACACACACCTACTGAAGGATTAAGTGTGTGGTGATGTGGAACTGCAGGGACAGGCAAAGAAGCTGACTTGTGACCATGTAACTGGCATGACTCCAGCATCAGCGGTTTGGCCCTAGAGTTTTCTGGGGTCTGATGGCCGGAAGCTGGAGCTGGTCTGGAACTTTAAACCCTCCTAAAGGAGCCCAGCACGGAGTGGCGAGGGCCTCCCAAATCGCCATGGTTGAGACCCCTCCTTGCCATCTGCTGAAGTTACGGTATGGACCCTTAAAACCTGACTACAAGGCTGCTCGGTCCCTAACCTTACCTACGGCCCCTAAATTGACTATTGATCCCACTTGATATGCTACCCTCAGTTCACCCCACTTTTTTGTATTGATTTATTTAATGTTAGGTAATGTGTTGTTTTATATGTGTATTCTGTACTGGATTGTATTTATGCATACTGCTGCAAACCGCTCTGAGCCTTCGGGGAGTGGCGGTCTATAAATGCGAAGCATAGATAAATAAATAAATAAATAGATGACAAGTAATACATCATTTCACTGTCGTGACAATGTGACAGGCATGATGAGGGTTGCATCATTAACTATTGTCCCTATTTGATGATGAGAAGCAATGCATATCCAAATGGGCAGCAAGTATGTGCTCTCTCTCTCGCTCTCTGTCTCTCAGCATTATTCTTTTGCTTCTCGACATACATCTGTAGCTGACATCTGTATCTGTCATGAGTATATCTCTATGCATACCGATTTCTATCTTCTGATCAGGGGATCTTGATATGTGTGTATATAGCTGTACATAAAGCTATACATCAAGATTGAAAGTCTCCACTGTGAGTGTGGATGGAAACTAGAGTTAAAGAGTTCTCTTAAACCAACTTCGGCCCTCCCTCCAGGTGTTTTGGACTTCAACTCCCACAATTCCTAATAGCTGGTAATAATAATAATATATTTAAATATTTAAAACATGTACTGCAAGGAGGAGGGGGGAAATAATATATGATTATAAAAATAATATAATAATAAATATAATATAAAACAAAAATAATATACTAAAATATTTAAAATAATACAATGACATAATAATAAAGAATAACAATTCAATAATAAAAAATATTTTTAAAATAAAAATACAGTATGTTAATTAAATAATAATATAATAATACAACAATAATAATGGCTGTCCTCCTTCCTCCGCCAGCGGTCTCAGCGTGTGAGGAGGGGCGGGGAGGTCTCCGAGGGCTCCCCATTAGTGTGTGGAGTCCCTCAGGGGGCCATTCTCTCCCCTCTATTATTTAACATCTACATGCAGCCGCTTGCACAGCTGGTGCGGAGTTATGGGCTGACCTGTCATCAGTACGCCGATGACACTCAGCTCATTCTGAGGATGGAGGGCAGGCCGGGATCCGTCCCCGATAATTTCCAACATTGCCTCGAAGCCGTCACTGGATGGCTGCGAGCCAGTAGGTTGATGGTGAATCCGGCGAAGACGGAGATCTTGTGGCTTGGCGGCCCGGGCGAGGTGGGTGCCCGGCTTCCGACCCTGGACGGTGCGGCGCTGCATCCAGCGCCGTCTGTGAAGAGCCTGGGTGTCCAGTTGGACTCCCAGCTGACCATGGAGGCCCAGGTCTCCATGGCCAGCAAGGCTGCTTTTTTCCACCTCCGCCAGGCAAGGAGGCTGGCCCCCTACCTCTCCCGGAGCGACCTAGCCACGGTGATCCAAGCCACGGTCATCTCAAGGCTAGATTACTGTAACGCGCTCTACGTTGGCCTGCCTATGTCGTCGATCCGGAAGCTCAAGCTGGTGCAGAACGCTGCCGCCCGGCTCCTGTCTGGGGCACCAGCAGGATGCCGTATAACACCAATTTTGCAGGATCTGCACTGGCTGCCTATTGAGCACCGGGTCGCCTTCAAAGTGCTGGTTCTTACCTTCAAGGCCACACACGGCCTGGGGCCAGCGTATCTGAGGGACCGTCTCACCCCATATTGCCCAGTGAGATCACTCCGGTCCGAAGAGGCCAACCTGTTGGTAGTACCATCTGCAAAGTCGGCACATTTAACATCGACCTGCCGGAGGGCGTTCTCCGTTATAGCTCCCACACTATGGAACGCCCTCCCGGCCGAAGCCAGAGCCCTGAGAGATCTGCTGCCATTTAGACGGGCCTGCAAAACTCATTTGTTTAGGCAGGCCTTTGGCGATTAGGCCTCGTCTATACCCTCTGGGCTGCGATATTGCTGCTGCTTAATTGTTATATTGTATTTTGTTGTTTTAACTGTTTTTAACTGTTTTTATGTTTTAACCATTGGCGATGTGCCATTGGCTCTGTGAGCCGCCGCGAGCCCCTGGGAGTCGGCGGCGAAGAAGCCCCAATAAATAAATAAATAAATAAATAAACAATATTTAAAATAATTAACATAATAAAATAATATATAATAATAAATATAATAACAATATAATACTGTCTGTTAGGAATTGTCAGAGTCAAAGTCCAAAACACCTGGAGAGGAAGGAAGGCCATAGTTGCCCCAGGCCTGCCTTAAACAGGGAGCGGTAACAAGGTCAGAAGCTGTGCAGTAAAAACGCTGCTAACTACCGATAAAGACACTGCAATGTTTGGGGTTTCTTAGCTTGCTCCTGTGACCATTAGTCTGGTGCACAGTGGTGTATTTAGGGAGGGCATGGTGGAAGAAGGAGAAAACTACAAATCGCACACCAATTCCACTGTTTTCTGTTAGAGCCACCAAAACGGTCCATGGGAGGCACAAAGAAGTAATAGATGTGGCTGGAGATGCCAAGGAGATACTCACAGAGGCCTTTAGAGATGAGGGTGAGCTTGCGTGGAGAGAGGTTGGGCAGGTTGGGTTTGATGAGGTCCTCCACAGTGACCGCGGCCATGGCGTTGATGCTGGTGGAGGCTGTGCTGTTGGGGTCACAGGGCCCGCCAAAGGGTTAGTGGGCACCAGGAAGACCTCACGGAGCCCAGCTGAAGACAATGACCTTCTCCATCCAGGCCACCCAAGGACCTTTGGATCCACTTCCAAGTTTGGCTCCACCAGGCATGCCTCCCTCGCAGGGACGGAAAGCAGGGAGGAGCCTTGTACTGACCTGAGGGTCCCGCTGTAGGCACAGGCCAGGAAGAGGCCCGGCACTCCCGGGTATTGCTCAAAGATGTCCAGCACCAAGTATGGCATGTACTGCAAAGAGGAACAGGAAGTTAATGGGATCCAGTTTCTAGCCCCTTGTCTAGAGGATGGGTAGAGGAGAGGATGGAGAAGTGGACAGATAGATGGATGGATGCATGCATGCATGGAAAGATAGATAGATAGATTGATAGATAGGAGGGAGGGATGGAAAAGAAGAGAGGGATGGGTGGATAAATAGGATGGATAGATAAATGACAGATAGAAAGATAGAAAAGAGGATAGATAGATAGATAGATAGGATAATGTTTTTACTAGGAGACATAAACAATTTATGTTTTTAATATTCTTGTTCTGGTTTTTATTATGTGTTAATGTTTTTAAATGTTTTACGGTGTTTTGGGGCATTGAATCATTGCTGCTGTAAACTGCCCTGAGTTGCCTGAGGGCTGAGAAGAGCGGTATACAAATCCAGTAAATAGATAGATGAGAGGATAGGTAGATGAGAGGGACGGAGGGATGGATAAATGAGAGGATAGATAGGTAGATAGGTAGACAGATAGGAACAGCATAATCTAATCCCTCCCGACAGATGGCTGCCCAGCCCCTGCTTAATAATAATAATAATAATAATAATGGAGTCCTGAAGAAGGAGACAGAAGGCCTGATTCTTGCAGCCCAGGAACAAGCCATCAGAACAAAAGCCTTTAAGGCCAGGATTGAAAAAAAATCAGCTGATGACCCAAAATGCAGACTGTGCAAGGAAGCTGATGAAACCATTGATCATATGCTCAGCTGCTGCAAGAAAATCGCACAGATGGACTACAAACAGAGGCACAACTCTGTGGCCCAAATGATTCATTGGAAGTTATGTCACAAGTACCACCTGCCAGTAGTCAAGAACTGGTGGGATCATAAACCGGCAAAGGGAGTGGAAAATGAACACGCAAAAACACTGTGGGACTTTTGAATCCAGAAAGACAAAGTTTTGGAACACAATACACCAGACATCACGATGGTAGAAAAGAAAAACATTTGAAAATATATCACACAGTCCTAAACACTTGGGAAGTATTCGATTTGTGATTTTGCGATACGAAATCTCGTTCGCTGTGTCATACTGTGTTTTTGTGCCAGCAAAATAATAATAGAATCCTCGAGTTGGAAGGGACCCGCAAGGGGGCCACCTAGTCCAACCACCTTCTTCCTTGAGGCTCACCCACCTGGTCAGGTGCAGAGATGTAGCCGGCCAGCAGTGGGTCGCAGTCCTTGTAGAGGGCGAACATGACGATGCCACAACCGACGGCGCAGCCCACAATGACAAAGAGGCTGAGCTGGTTGAGAAGGAGGGCACTGGGGGATAAGGGGGTGGGGAGGAAGAGAGAATTGAGAATGATGGCCCTGTCAGGAGGGGTTGGGTGGTGCCCTCTGGGTGAGTTTCCTTGATCCCGTCATTTGTGGTGTGATTATTTATTTATTTATTTGCTCCATGTCTACCCCGCCTCGCTCTCTCTCTCTCTCTCTCTCTCTCTCTCTCTCTCTCTCTCTCCTCTCCTCTCCTCTCCTCTCCTCTCCTCTCCTCTCCCTCTCCTCTCTCTCTCCCTCTCTCTCTCTCTCTCTCTCTCTCTCTCTCACACACACACACACACACACACACACACACACACCCAGTGGGACTCAAGGCAGTTCTCAACTCTGGCAAGATTCAATTCCATTTAAAACAGAACCATAAAACAGGTCCTATCAATTAAACAATTAAAACAGTTAAGACAATAAAACACATAGAACAATAATCAATCAAAAACATACAAAGTGCATGAGACCATTCATCCATCCTCCTTGCTCCAAGTCCTTCTTCAGCCTATGTCAAAATCCATCATAGCTTATTCTTCAAACACTTGTGTGCAAAGCCAGGGAAAGGGCCTGCCTGATGTGTCGCTGGGGAGGGAGACCAACACCAGAGGGGCTGCCACAAAGGAGGAAGGAAGGAAAAGGGCATCCCTCCTGCCCGCCAGTCGTGCCTGCAAATTAAAGCTCTTCTTGGCTCATAGGAGGAGATGCGGTTGGGCCATTATATGCATATTATTTTATATGATTTTATTTATTTATTTATTTATTCAACTTAGTAGACCGCTCTCTCCGGAGCTCAGAGCGGTTTACAGCAATAAAACCAGATAAAACACATAAAAACAGCATTATAAAACCAATTAAACTCCGCTCCCAACAATAAAATCCCAGCAGAGCGACAATAGTGCAGGCGGCAATGACGCGGCAGGGTGGCAGATTATGGCAGGCATCAGTCAGGGCCGAATGCCTGCCTAAACAGCCAAGTCTTTACGGACTTGCGAAATGCCATCAAGTCCCGTAGGGCTCGCCTCTCCTCAGGCAGCGAGTTCCAGAGGCTCGGCGCGGCCACTGTAAACGCCCTCTGCCGCGTACTCGATAGCCTGTAGGTCTTGATGCCAGGCACCTCCAGTATGTTGAGCCCCTCTGAACGCAGTGATCTTCTGGGCACGTATAGGGTAAGCCGCTCTTTCAGGTACACTGGCCCCAAACCATATAAGGCCTTAAAAGTTAAGACTAACACCTTGAAGGAGACCTGGAATTCAATTGGAAGCCAGTGCAGTTCGCGCAGGAGTGGAGTTACATGAGCAGATCTTGCGGCTCCTGAGAGCAGACGTGCTGCTGCGTTCTGCACCAACTTGAGTTTCCGGAACACCGACAAGGGTAGGCCAATGTACAGCGCATTACAGTAATCGAGCCTCAAGATGACCGTGGCTTGGATCACCGTGGCCAGGTCGCAGTGGGAGAGATAAGGAGCCAGACGTTTTGCCTGTCGCAGATGGTAAAACGCTGTCTTGCAGGCGCAGGCAATCTGCGCCTCCATAGACAGCTGGGGATCCAGCCGGACCCCTAAGCTCTTGAGTAGAGGCTGCGGGTGAAGTGCCACGCCATCTAACGTCGGCAACTGGGTCTCTACCCCCCCCCCCCGGGCGGCCCAGCCACAAGATCTCCGTCTTCGCCGGCTTCACCTTCAACTGACTGGCTCGCAGCCATCCAGTTACGGCTTCTAGGCAAAGATGGAAATTATTGGGTACAGATTCCACCCCGGGGTCCATCCTCAGAATGAGCTGGGTGTCATCAGCGTACTGATGGCACTCCAGCCCAAAACTCCGAACCAATTGGGCAACTGGTCGCATATAGATGTTAAATAACAGCGAAGATAGCATGGCCCCCTGAGGGACCCCACAATATAAGGGGGAGCCCTCGGAGACCACCCCTCCCCACTTCACTCGCTGTAGGCGGTTTTGGAGGAAGGAGGACAGCCAGTTTAAGGCTGTCCCCTTCACCCCGCCACCGCCAGGCGGTGTGTCAAAAGTTGGTAATCGACAGTATCAAACGCTGCCGTGAGGTCCAATAACACGAGCAGCGCCGATCCACCTCGGTCCAAGTGGCAACGGAGTAGGTCTGTGATGGAGACCAGGATGGTCTCTGTCCCATTGCCAGAACGGAAGCCGGACTGGAAGGGGTCTAGCCAGGATGCGTCATCCAGGAATGTCTGCAGCTGCTCCATTGCTGCCCTCTCAATTACCTTGCCCAGGTACGGTTAATTAGACACTGGGCGGTAATTGGAGGGAGCCGCTGGATCTAACCCCGGCTTTTTCAGCAATGGACTGACCACCGCCTCTTTTAACTCCTCTGGAAAAGCTCCTTGCTCAAGGGAGCAGTTGACTATATTCAACGGAGGGCCTCGTAACCCCTCCACGCAAGCTCAAATCAGCGTGGAGGGGCACGGGTCGAGGGAGCAGGTGGTCGGTCGAAGAGCTGCGACGATCCTGTCAACATCCTCTGCGTCCAGTGGCCGAAATAGTAATACTACTATTATTCTATTATTATTATAATTAATGTATTATTATAATAAATCATTCAATATGTATATTGATATTATTATATTCTAATATACATTATTATAATAAATGTTTATATTACATATATTATTAAATTATACTTTTATTTGCATAGTATCATTATACATTAATGTATTATTATTATAAAGTATTATATTTTGTATATATATTTTAAAATTATATTACAGTAGAGTCTTGCTTATCCAACCTTCACTCATCCGACGTTCTGTATTATCCAACGCAGTCTGCCTCCCACCCAGATCCACAGCTGTTTCAATACATTGCAACGTTTTGGTGCTAAATTCGTAAATACAGTAATTATTACGTAATACCGTGTATTGAACTGCTTTTTCTGCCCATTTGTTGTAAAACATGATGTTTTGGTGCTTCTATTTGCAAAATCACAACGTAATTTGATGCTGAATAGGCTTTCCTTAATCCCTCATTATCCAACATTTCTGCTTATCCAACTGTATTATTATTCTAATATTAATATACTTATATATATAATATGTATATGTATATATGTATGTGTATATATGTATGGGTGTGTATATATACAGTATGTGTGTGTGTATATATATATATATATATATACATACACACACACACACACACTCTCCAATAAATGTAATGTATGTTTGTGGGATTAACATAACTCAAAAACCACTGGACAAATTGACAGCAAATTTGGACACAATACACCTATCAGGCCAATGAGTGACAATCACTCATAAAAACACTGCAAAACACAAGCAGAAGAGACTTAAAAAGCCAAAAAACAAAAAATACATTACAATGCATGCTTAAAATCACATAGATATATGCAAACACACATATATACAGATACACACAAATATATACACACTTAAAACACATCTACACAGACTGGGCCACAGCAACGTGTGGCAGGGGACTGCTAGTGTGTGTGTGTATAATTGTATTGTTATTATACATTAATGGATTATTTTAATTTATACATCAATGGATTATTATAATAAAGTATTATATAATTTATGATTATCCTGTTACATGAGGGCCAGCATGGTCAAGTCAGATATGGCGATGCTCTCCCAGAGCCCTTTCTAATAACTAATGGAGTGAAACAAGGTTGTGTTCTTGCACCAACCCTATTTACAATCTTCTTCAGCATGATGCTCCAAAGGGCTACGGCAGATCTCGAAGAAGAAGACGGCATATATATATATGCTATCGTACTGATGGTAGCTTGTTCGACTTAAGCCGTCTGAGGGCTCGCACGAAGACTCTAAACTATCTAGTCCGTGAGCTGCTTTTTGCAGACGATGCTGCCTTTGTCGCCCATTCAGAAGTACCCCTGCAGTGCCTAACATCCTGCTTTGCAACAGCTGCAGAGCTGTTTGGGCTGGAACTCAGCCTGAAGAAAACTGAAGTCCTCTACCAGCCCGCACCACAGGAAGAACACCATCATCCCCACGTCAGCATAGGAAAATCTGTGCTTAAGCCCGTTCAGCAGTTCACCTACCTGGGAAGCATAATCTCTTCAAATACCAAGATTTATAAAGGGATAGATCACAAGTTAGCAAAGGCATATAGTGCATTCGGAAGGCTTCTGGAGTAACAAACACCTGAGGCAAAGCACAAAAATCAGTGTGTACAGAGCTATCGTACTGTCTATTCTCCTATATGGGTCTGAAACATGGATCACCTATCGCCAACACCTACGACTCCTTGAACGCTTTCATCAGCGCTGTCTTCGCACAATCCTAAATATTCACTGGACTATGTGATGAATGTTGCTGTCCTTGAGCAAGCAGGGGTCATCAGCACTGAGGTCATGCCATTGAGAGCCTCGAAAAGAAACGACAATGCAGAAAGAACCGCAACCTGGAAACATCATCACCCAAGGAGATGCAACCGGACTTGCCTATCTTGGATTGGCCTTTTTAGTCATCAACACGTTTGTAGAAAGCGTGGGATGAGTCCTTCCTGAAACTTTGTTCGCAAAGAAAAGCCAAGAACTATTATACATTAATGTATCATTATTATAAATCATTAAGTATATTCTTTTATATTATTATATGATACTATTATTCTATTATTATTATACATTAATAGTATTATATTATGTATATTATTTCATATGATTATATTATAGAAGGATGCATGCGGAAGGATGCATGCGAAGACTGGAGAGGAACATGGCTTAAGTCTATATAGGCTCAAGCAGAGGGAGGGAGGAGGCCGTCCAAATTGCAAGAAAAGAAAGGAAAGGGAGATAAATAGAGAGCCAAGGAAGGAGAGATAGAAGCGGCCACTGGCTCAAAGCAATGCCCTGGGCCTCCAGACTGGGCCAAAGGCTCACTTTAAAGCACCTTGCATCTGCATGGGAAGGCAAGGCCTCAGCAAATATCCTTCCTTCTCTCAATTTTTCATTCCGTCCTTGCTTCCCCCATCCCTCCCTCTCAGTCTTTCTTTTCTTTCTCCCTCCCCCTTCCTTCCTTCCTTCCTTCCTTCCTTCCTTCCTTCCTTCCTTCCTTCCTTCCTTCCTTCCTTCCTTCCTTCCTCTCTCGCCCTTTTTCATTTTGTTTCCTTCCCTCCCTCCCTCCCTCTCCTCCTCCTCCCTCCCTTCTTCCTTCCCTCCCTTCCCCTCCCTTCCCCCCTCTCCCCATCCCCTTCCTTCCTCCTTCCTCTACTCACAGCTGGGCCTGCCTCTCTGTCTTGCAGGCCACATAGCGCTGGACTTGGGCCTGGTTCACGCCATACATGGAGAGCCAGACCAGGGTCCCCCCAAGAAGGAACGTCCAGAAGGTGTAGCGGCTTCGTGGGTCCAGGTCGAAGCTGGGAACGAGAGCGAATAGGGGTCAGTCCAGGACACATGTGGAAATCCAAGAGGAGACACCCAGTTTAGACAGAAGGAGGCTGGACTGGATGCCCTTTGAGGGCCCCTTTCAACACTAACGGAATAATAATAATAATGTAGTAATTCTATCTTCCTGCTTGGCAAAAGGGGGCTGGACTAGATGTCCTTTGGGGTGCCCACTGCCCTGCCCTGCCTGCGTACTCGGCGGGGTTCACCCGGGAGCCGTTGTAGGCGATGTCCAGGACGCGCTTGGGCCCGCCAGCCAGGATGGTCCCACGGATGAGGATGGCCACAAAGCCCGACAGCATCACCATCACCTGGAAGACATCTGTCCAGATCACCGCCTTCATCCCACCCTGACAGAAAGGAAGAAATCGGCATAATAATAATAATTTCATAATGCCATTTTGAGTCTCCTTTCTGCAGAGAAAATAATAATAATAATAATAATGAGTAAAATGGACTCACAATGGTGGTATAAAAGGTGCAGATAATGCCAGTGGAGAGCAGGGAGGCCCAGATATCCAGACCCGTCACTAGGAAAGAAGCATTGAAATGCTTTGTGCAGCAGCATACAAAATCTGTCAGGGGATGACTGGTCCCAAAAGTTAACTGTGTATCCAATAATCTTTTTCCTTGATTCTATAATTTTCTGATAGACCTGTGCATTGTATGTTTTTACCTTATTTCCCCTTCCGCTCCCTCGCCCCTATTGTGCTTCAGTATTTATATTTTAAATGTACTAAACATACCAAGTTTGTATGAAACTATGACTTTTATTTCCTGTGCTGAAATAAATGATTTGATTTGATTGAAGGTACCTTGGTTGAGGATCAGGGCCGGAGCGTAGATGACAATCCCTGTGTACAGCATCTGTTTGGGCCAAAGAGAAACAAAGAGCTCCACCTTTGGCCCCTTTATGTCTTCAAAGAGGCCTTGACAACAACAACATGTTTATATATTTTTTTATTTATTTAGCACATTTGTATACCGCTCCCTCTCAGCCCAAAGGCGACTCGGAGCGGTTCACAAGGCAACAAACTGAACGCCAATAGCAACATAAAACAGCATTTAGAACAATTAAAAACATTACCAAATAAATTAAAAACCATAACAATAATAAAAGCAACATGTCTCCTAGAAAAAACATAATCCAATCTCGTAGTCCAGTTTGTTCCAATCCTATGTCAGTTACACTGCCTTTTCAAACGCCTGCTGAAACAGCCAAGTTTTGACCTTTTTCGGAAGGGCAAGAGCGAGGAAGCTGATCTAATGTCCCCGGGAAGGGCGTTTCACAGCCGAGGGGCCACCGCTGAGAAGGCCCTGTCTCTCGTCCCTGCCAAACGCATTTGTGATGCAGACGGAGTTGAGAGTAGGGCCTCCCCAGATGATCTTAACGTCCTAGATGGTTCATAAGGGGAGATGCGTTCAGACAGGTAGGTTAGGCCAGAACCATTTAGGGCTTTGTAGGCTAAAGCCAGCACTTTGAATTGTGCTCAGTAGCAGACTGGCAGCCAGTGGAGCTGGCGCAGCAGAGGAGTATGCTCCCTGCATACTCCTGTTACTAACAGGATTGCTCCTGTTAGTAATCTGGCTGCCGTCCGTTGGACCAATTGAAGCTTCCGAACAGTCTTCAAAGGCAACCCCACATAGAGCGCGTTGCAGTAGTCTATATGGGATGTAACCAGAGCATGGACTACTGTGGCCAAGTCAGACTTCCCAAGGTACAGGCGCAGCTGGCGCACAAGTTTTAACTGTGCAAATGCTCCCCTGGTCACCGCTGAAACCTGGGGTTCCAGGCTCAGTGATGAGTCCAGGATTACATCTAGACTGCGAACCTGCATCTTATTTATTTATTTATTATTCCAACTTGTATACCGCCACTCCCCGGAGGTTCGGAGCGGTTTACAATGCAAGCAAGGCAATATACAATACATCATTAAAAAACACAAGAATCCCCAATTAACAGGATTCAAAAGCCAGCCGGAACAAATACGTTTTACATGCCCTTCGAAAAGAAGATACATTTCGAAGAGCTCGTGTTTCAGCTGGCAAGGGATTCCATAAGCAAGGTGCCACTATCCTGAAGGCTCTGCGCCTAGTGGCCATCCGGTGGAAGGTCTTAAAGTTGGGAACTTCAAGTAAATTCTGATCTTCCGAACAAAGTGATCTCTGGGGTCGGTAGGGGGTCTGGCCCCGGACCATATAAGGCCTTGAAGGTGAGAACCAACACTTTGAAGGTGATCCGGTGCTCAATCGGCAGCCAGTGCAACAGCTGCAAGGTTGGTGTAATGTGACATCTCGCTGGCACCCCAGCGAGAAGCGAGGCCACAGCATTTTACACCATCTTAAGTTTCAGTAGTCTAATCTTGAGATGACCGTAGCCTGGATCACCGTAGCCAGATCGTCTCTGGACAGATAGGGAGCCAGCCGCCTAGCCTGGCGCAGATGGAAAAATGTGACTTTGCCAACAGCGGAGACCTGGGCTTCCATCGTCAGCAGAGGGTCTAAAAGGTCCCCCAGACTCTTTACCAAAGACGACGGGTGTAGTGCCTCGCCATCCAGGGTAGGTAACTGGATTTCCGCAACGTCCAGATGACCTAACCAAAGGATCTTCGGCTTCGCTGGATTCACCCTCAACCTGCTGGCACGCAACCATCCAGTAATGACCTCAAGGCATTGATGGAAATTATCGGGTATGGAGTCTGGCTGGCCTTCCATCCCCAGAATGAGCTGACTGTCATCAGCGTACTGATAACACTCAAACCCAAAGCCTCGCACCAACGGAGCAAGTGGGCGCATATAGATGTTAAATAACAAAGGGGAAAGAATGGCCCCCTGGGGGACCCCACATGTAAGAGGGGCCCACTTGGAGACTGGCTCTCTCCTCTCCACACGCTGTCCCCGATTTTGGAGAAAAGAGGACAACCATTTAAGAGCCGTCCCCGTAACTCCAGCTATGGCTAGGCGGTGGGTCAAAAGATTATGATCGACCATGTCAAATGCTGTCGTGAGGTCCAATAACATGAGCAGCACTGATCCGCCTTGATCCACCTGGCAGCAAAGCTGATCAGTGATGGAGACCAGCACAGTCTCCATCCCATGCCCAATACGGAAGCCGAACTGGAGGGGATCTAGTCCGGATGTGTCATGTCTTCAGGGGAAGTGTAACCCCATCCAACACAGGCTGTAACCCTATGCCCTGTTCGGCCTTACGACTGACCAGGAGTACCTCTGTCTTGTCTGGATTCAATTTCAATTTGTTAGCCCTCATCCAGACCGTCACAGCAGCCAAGCACCAGTTCAGGACCTGAACTACCTTCTTAGTAGTAAGTGGGAAGGAGTGACGGAGTTGGACGTCATCTGCATACAGATAACACAGCACCCTGAAGCTCCAGATGATCTCCCCCAGCGGCTTCATGTAAATGTTAAACAACTTGGGGGACAGTATTGAACCCTGAGGAACCCCACAAGACAATGATTGTGGGGTAGAACAGGTGTCCCCCAGTAACACCTTCTGGGTACGACCCTCCAGAAAGGACCGGAGCCACTGTAAAACAGTACCTCCAAGACGCATTCCCGAAAGGCGACTCAGAAGGATACCATGGTTAATGGTATCAAAGACCGCTGAGAGGTCCAGCAGAACCAACAGGAACACACTCCCGCTGTCTAGCTCCCGGAGAAGATCATCAACTAAGGCGACCAAGACTGTCTCGGCCTAAAGCCAGACTGCGCTGGATCCAGATCATCCATTTCTTCCAAGAATACCTGGAGTTGAGAGGCCACCACACATTCCAGGACTTTGCTCAAAAAGGGGAGATTGGAAACAAGCCGATAGTTGTCCAATTGAGTGGGGTCCAGCGATGGTTTTTTCAACAGCGGTTTTATTACAGCCTGTTTTAAGCTTGCTAGAATATTGCCTTCCCGAAGGGAGGCATTAACCACCGCTTTTACTCACTCGGCCAATCCCCCTCTGGCCTCCTTTAGAAGCCAGGATGGGTGGGGGTCTAGGATGCATCTGGTCACTCTCATCCCTCCGAGTATCTTGTCCACAGCCTTGGGTTTCACCAATTGAAATGAATCCATCAAAACCGGACAAGCAGGTGCTCCAGCTAAATCCACAGGGACTGCCACTAACATGGTGTCCAGACCAGAACGAATCAAAGCGACTTTGTCCGCAAAGAACTGAACAAATGCTTCACAGTGGGCTGCCGAGTTGTCAGTGCTTCCATCCTGAGAGGTGGGATTTAATAGGCCTCTGACAACTCGAAACAGCTCCGCCTGACGGTTCTTTGCGGACGCAATATTGGCCGCAAAGAAAGACTTCTTTGTTGCCTTTGTTGCCTTTATTGCCGCGCCATATGCCCTTAGAAGGGCATCACGGTGTGTTCGGTTTGGCCCACTCGGATCCGAATGCCACACGCCCTCTAGTTCCCTCTTCCTTTGCTTCATCACTGCCAGCTCCTCGTTGAACCAAGAAGATGGTTTAGCTCGGCTACTTGAGAGGGGACGTTCTGGAGCAATTGTGTCAATTGCCCTAGCCATCTCCCCATTCCAATGAATGACCAGAGCATTGACAGGATCACCAACCGAGGTGGCGGGAAAATCCCCAAGAGCCATCAGAAATCCATCAGGATCCATAAGCCTCCTGGGGCAGACCATCTTATTGGGTCCTCCACCCCTGCAGAGGTTGGGGAATGCAGTAAGTCTAAACCAGATGAGGTGGTGGTCGGTCCATGGCAACGGAGTGATGGTCAACTCCTTAACCCTGCCACTTTCCTCCCACCCCTGACAAAAAACCGCTGGGACTCCAACGCCAGGCTCAAGACCACCGCAGCTAGCTCAGGTAGGGAGACTGTAGTGCAGCGGGGTGGACGGTACACTAACAGAATCTCTATTCTGTCCCAGTCACCTACCCTCAGGTGGACACATTCAAAATTGGTTGATTGTGGGATGGGGCCCCTGGTCAGGGAGAGGGAATCCCTATAGACCACTGCAACTCCACCTCCCCGCCCTCCGAATCTTGGCTGGTGCTGCACGGAGAACCCTGGTGGACAAAGTTGAGTCAGATTCACACCCCCAGCCTCATCCAACCAGGTCTCCGTTATGCATGCCAGATCTCCTGCTCATCCAGAATTAAATCCTGGATGAAAGCTGGTTTTCCGTTAACAGATCTGGCGTTCAGCAGCACCATCCTTAATCCAGAGGGACTGCCATCCTGGGTACTCCAATTTACCATGTCAGGAGACCGATTTGGAACTATTATAGTTGACTCACGATCCCTAGGCTGAATTAATGGTCTCTCTTTCTCGTATCTCCCCCTCCCCATTATTACTCTAATGGGGGCCCCTTGACAACTGGAACACCCTCCCCATATCACATTCCACTTCCATATCTTCAACCAATGGTTCTATGACAGTTGATTGATTTAATAATATTTCATCTTGCATTAACCTCCTCCATTCAATTCCTGCTCTACTAATTCCAGACTTCTCCATTTCGCTCCAACCCTTACCTCCCCCACACAGTACAAAAGCAAATAAAATGTACCAAAAACTAGGAGCAACAAGGGGGGATAGTTATTAAAATTGATTGAGAGTCCTTAAAGTGCAAGCAGGTAATAATGTCTATATTGAGTTATAAAGTGCTGTAAAATAGACATAAGAAGTTATAAAGTGCAAGTGGGAATTAACATTATCTAAAATGCGAAATAAACTGCAATAGTAGAGGAGTTAGTGGTTTAAAGTGCCATATATTGAGTCAATGGGTTAAAGTGCTATAGTTGAGCAGGCTTAGCAGCATCGATTCCTATGCTCCCCATGAGGTATGGTTTCCAGTATTCCAATAATAATAATAATAATAATAATAATAAGACTACAATAGTATTCCCGTTCAAACTGGAGTGTTTTCGGGGCCCTTGAGGCCATCAAGCAATGTCCAAAAGGGCTGCTGGACTCACTGTGGCCAGGATGTACTGGATGGTCCCACAGAGGCGGACCTTTTTGGAGAACCTCATCTCCAGGTACTGCGGAGAAAGAGAAAGAAAGAAGACATGAGGAGTGTTGTTC